>JANAVB010018197.1:2719449-2883476 GCA_029216955.1 Iris pallida
TTTAATTCAATATTTGTAATAGATATTATTATTTATTAAATACTCTTTACCGTGACTTGGATTTCTAGAGCATCATGGATGCCAGTCTCTGAAAACTCTTCTTGAAGTTTGTAGTAGACGAGATTATCTTCATGTTGATAATCGTGTCCCACTCGAACTTGCTCCATTGTACTCTTTTGCTTCGCGCAAGTTCGGGTCAATTTAGACCATTTAATTATTAATGATTTCCCACTCTTCCTTAATCCTCATAAGCACGTTACCATGACTTTTAATTTAGGAGCCCAGACTAGTCATTTCTCGAAACCAACTTGTCATGCATCTACTCGAGACACTCTTCGCCCATGACCTTCGTGTCCCACTCAGACACCATCTTGTGCTTCATTTTTTTCGCACAACTTTTGGGTCAATTTAGGCCAATTAATTATCCACCGTAAATGTGACCTGACTTCCAATTTAATTTCGGGACCCGACATTGACCCAAACCTGTCAACCCCAATATGGACATGGCCCACACGAAGCCTACTACCCCATGACACTTCTGTCCCATTTATTTGATCCCCCACATGCTACTTATTATCCATGATTATAAATATCTAAAAATATTTTTTATTGTACCTAGTCCATTTTGGCCCAACCCGACTCCACTGAACCCAGCCCCAGCTCCATGTTACCCTCCATCATGACTGCCCATACACCCCACTGATATTTTTTCTCTCTATAATAATCTCTCTCTATAATATCTCATTTTCTTTTTATATATATCTATATATATATATATATATATATTATTATTATAATATCCTCTCTCCTTACCCTCACCCCATCCCCATCTCCTTTCTTTCTCCCCTCTCACAGCCAACCCCCCCATGCGGCCGAGACACTCTCCCTCTCTACTTTCTCTTTCTCTCTTTCTCTCTTAATATCACATCTCTCTCTCCCTCTCTCATTAATATTATACACACACAATATATAATCTCCCTCTCTCTCTCTCTTGTATAATAAACACACCACACACCAACTCCCTTCTTCCCTCACAGTCGAACACCACCCTCCCTCACACAACCCCCTCCATTCTCCTTCTTATCATCATCATCTCCATTTCTTCTTCTTCACAACCACTTCCACTCCCTCCTATGCAAACAACACCAACATCACCATCATCATCACCCACACCACCACACCACCACCACCACCATTAACGCCACCACCAACCGCTGTCGCACGTCGCCACGACCGCCGCCGCCTTTCGTCGCCGCCCCTGGCTGCGCGCAGCGTGCAACACAACGAGCAGCAGCTGCTGCTGCAGCACAGCAGTAGCCGCGGCCGACCGCGTCGTGCCGCCACCGCGGGCCGCCGTGGCCGGTCGCCGCACGGTCCCCCGTGGCCCCCTTGCCGCGCACCTTTTCGTGGCGGCCACCGTCCTTCGGGATGCGCCGTCTAGACGATTCGTGCGTTTTGCATGGAATCCCGTCGACGCGCACAAACGAGATCCAGAAATGGCGTCTCGTCGCAGCACTTCGCGTGCATTTTTTCGGGAAATCGACCGTTGGATCGTCGAACCGTTTCTTTCGTCTCAATCTCGGTATATGCTCTTCACTCCCCTGAAATTTTACACCGTTAATTTCGTCATTTGATACATCAAAACCGGCCAGCAAGTTGACCGTTTAAATTGTGTTACTTTTGGACAGTTTTGCGAAGCCAACTTCGTCGGTTCGTATCTCCTCCATCGCAGCTCCGTCTGGCGTGCTACCAGTTCCTATGCGAATCTGTATAACCTTATTCCTACCCCTCCATTTTCATTTATTGTGAGCACGTTCGGTTTCGAATTCGACGCTAAAGTTGGTCGTCCGAATTCTTTAATTTGCACTTGTAAATTCCATTTTTGAATCCGGGACTCCGAATTCGATTTATGACACCATCAGTAGACTCGTGGCGTCGTTCTATCACATTTTCATATAAAGTTTGTTAGATTTGGAGGACGTGGACCCTGGCACGCATTTTGATGCAAAGCGGGCCCCACAGTCCAGTCAACGGGACTTTTGACGCCGGCTCATCGGAATCCAATTTCGGATATACCGTTGAGTTCGTATCATCATTCCGGACTCGTTGACATATTGCTAGGTTTTAGTGGACATTGGTTCCGGCACGCATTTCGGTGCAAGTCGGATACCAATATCCGGGTCAACGGGTCATTTTGAGATCGGCTCATCGAAATCCAATTTCGGATATACCGTTGAGTTTATCATCATTCTGGACTCGTTGACATATAATTCGCTAGGTTTTAGTGGACATTGGTTCCGGCACGCATTTCGGTGCAAGTGGGATACCAATATCTGGGTCAACGGGTTATTTTGAGATCGGCTCATCGGAATCCAATTCCGGATATACCGTTGAGTTCATATCGTCATTCTGGACTCGTTGATATATAATTTGCTGAGTTTTGAGGACATTGGCTCCGACACGCTTTTCTGTACAAATCGATTCCAATATTCGGACGGACCAATTTGAGATCGGGTCAACGAAATCCAATTCTGGATATACCGTTGGGTTCGTATCGTCATTCTGAATTTATGGACATATAATTTGTTAGGTTTAGTGGACTAGTATTCTTGCACATTTTTCGGTGCAAAGCGGGTCCGACACGGACACCGTTTGACTCGAAATTACCTTTTTTGCCCCTGTGTCCAAATTGGACTTATGGGCAGGCTATTCTAGCTGATTTGACCATTCTGGACACGTTGGTGATGGTTGTTTCACCATCTGACAACATCTTAGGTTTTTACCCTATTATTATAATCTTTCTCCTTTGTGGTATTTGAGATCCCGATTCCATGATTTCACAACCACTGAAATTGAATGTGTGACCCTGTAGATGTTTGTAGAGACTAGCTTTGACCCAGTTTGACCATGGTTGACTACTTTGACTGAACATCGAAGTAGAGTCAACATTTACCTATGTTAGACTAGTTTTGACCCTGGTTGACTATTTTGACCAAAAGTCAACCGGAGAGTCAACCGTAGCATAAAATTGATTAGAACTGGAACAAATTGACCAGTTGACCCAAAGTCAACTGTTAGTCAACGTTAGTCAAGTTTGACCTAGAGTTGACCTAGAATTGACCAGAGTTGACCAGTTGACCAAAAGTCAACTGTAAGTCAACCCTTGACTTGTCGTGACCTAGTTTGACTTAGTATGACTTGATTTACTTCCAAACCCTATATTGATACAGTATTCCACCTATAGGTCCTCGAGGCACTGTTCTAGGACTCAGTTGACATATTCCACCAGATCGCAGGCGAGTACATTCTCTGATAATATTTCTGTTTTATGATATCGTCTATGTTTCTTGTATTTAGTGTAGATATCCTTGTTCTCTTGACACATTGTTCACACGGATTGGTATTTCTCTGGATCCCGTCATGAGATGTTATTTCTCGCTTTCCTTGGTATATCTTGTGCAAGTCTTTCTTATTCCTTGTGCATTGTATAGGCACAATTCCTGCGAAGGCTAGCTACCCTCTCAGAGAATCGCGTGTCATGATGTGTCATGGTTGGATTCACTATACTGGTCGGGATGGGGAGTATTAGTGTAGATGTGTGGT
This sequence comes from Iris pallida, assembly GCA_029216955.1. Lineage (NCBI taxonomy): Eukaryota > Viridiplantae > Streptophyta > Magnoliopsida > Asparagales > Iridaceae > Iris > Iris pallida. The sequence goes on from JANAVB010018197.1 coordinate 2,723,053, forward strand.
CATTATCCACCTTGTTTATTCTTGTAGACCTTGTTGAATAGCCAATCCTACACTCCACGTATGATTGGCCGGATTATTAGACCTTGTGCAGACCCAAGCCGGCCACATGTTGAAACTAGTACTCACACACTTAGATAGATGATTCTTGATTCTTGTACATGCCATGATCAGTTTTACTTGCCTTTTTCTAGCTCTAGATTTACAGCTTACCTTGCCATGATACTCACATGTACATTTCATATTTTCTTGTATATTCTCTCTATTTACTGCTACATTTTCAATATCGTCTAATTAGAACTGTTATTTGAGATTTGTGCTCGTTCCATCCTGACTGGATATGTTGACAAAATTTTAGGAGTAGTTGTGCCCTCAGTATTGGACTTCATGATGCTAGCTGAGGTGGATCTCACTATTCTTCTATGTGAGTTGCCTGGTAGTTATCCTTAGTTAGTCTTGTTGTTCCTTCCTTATTTTCCTGTCTTATGATCCTTGTAGATTCTGGTTGTTCTAGTGATATTGTTATTATTTCTTGTCTTATCTTCCTTAGTTTTTGTGATGTGACATGAGTACATTTCTAGTTATGGATCTTTAGATGTTGTAGTTAGTTTAGGGTACTTGACAGCGCTCTACCTACGCCGATACTGCGGTGTAGGCTGGGCATGGCCCACGTATTCGTACCCTATATTCGGGTGCGGGTCGTGACACTGAGATATGCCATAGTTTTCGTGGAGATAGAGGCAGGTAATGAACTCCCTTTACATATTGAATATGAGATTCCATCTGGAGAGATCTTTCAACAAAAGGTGGAATATGAACGGGTTCCACCCCTGTGCCAATTTTGCAAGTGCTTTGCACATCCGTCTAATGTTTGCAAGAGCAAGGTGGATGTTGTAACAGATACTGCATCTGTAACACGAGGTGGGGATGGAGTGCTAATGCCTACGCATGTTGGTGACCTTGAGACTCATCGAGTAGATAGTTCGGCTGAAACGACTAGGGAGATAGAGGTGGAGGTTAACAATGGATTGAGGCGGACAATGCTAGGTGTACACAGCAGATTCCAGAAGGACGATTAGACACTAATATGTCATATATGGATTGCTTCCAAGAGATTCCTCCTGATAACAGATCGCTTGGGACGTTTAATATTGAATCGAGGGAAACAATGCTTGGAACGAACAATGGAGGGCATTGTGGGGTGACCACTAGACGGATGACGACGCATAACATAAAAAGGGTTAACGGGGAGACTTGCAGAGCTCCTCTAATGATTAGTAGGAAGAGGCGTGCTGGTGGGACTAGTGATGATATTTGTCAAGATCAGTCATATTTGGAGGACCATGGAGTGGATGGGGATAGCATACGACATACTGAGCAGAGCCCGCTTATCATAGACAATTCAGCGTGGGCTAGATTGATACAAACAGCGGAGGAAGAAAATGATAAGAAAAATCGTTTCTTTTATGACTAAGTAATATAATCAGGAAATATGGGCTAGTGATTCTGACATAGAGGGAATAGGGATAGGGAATCTATTGATTTCCAATAGGATTGTTGTTGTAATGTCTTCTCCATTTATCAATACAATTACATTCTTCAAAAAAAAAACACAACACAACAAAGTAATATATAGTGGTTCAGGGTTTGAATTCCCCTGTCCTCATTATCAATAGCATATGACGACCCAGGACTCAAAGAATGAAGGTCCATGCTGGTTTGAATTACCCTATCCTCGTTACCAGCATGGAGGTATCTAAAATAGAACTAGTATTTAGAAATCAGAAATATTTAATTTTATTAGACTTACACAAAAAAAGAAATACTAGTAAAAATTTAAATTTATAAGAATGTCCGAAATTGTAATATTTTACAAGAATTTTTTCTTATTTTTCCTTCAAAATCCTCGAGTCCCATTGCTTCGCTGGAAACGACTGTCAAAGAAACCAAATATCCAAATATAGCGACCAAATTTCTTCTCTCCACGCCTTCACTTTGAAGAAAACGCTGAAGCCGCCACCGCCGACAAAATCCACAACAATCCATCTTCCACCCCCGTCGACAAAATCCCCAAACCCTATTTCCCCCAATTTCTTTCTCGGACTATGCAATTCTTCCTTCTTCTTCGTTGAGAATTTGATAGATTTGCTGTAGCTAGGTGCAATCGACCATGGCGCCTCTGTACTACGTTGCCGTCGCCCTCCCGTGCGCGGTCGGGGCGACGGCGGTGTCGGTGTCGCACATATATCGGCATCTCCTCAATTACACTGAGCCCACCTTCCAGCGCTACATAGTCCGGATCATCTTCATGGTCCCGGTACGTTAGTCTTCCATTTTTCTCAGCGTTTGCCCTAAATTTTCGTTTTTCTAGGATTTGCTTTGTTTTGTGACAATTTCGGAGGACACGAGCGTACGGTTCGATAATTGGAATCCCTAGGGCTTAGTAAACTATATTTGTTGAAGCATTTCCAGCGCTGGATCTCAAATGCACTATCTCTTGCAATCATTTTTAGGCACGGCACGAGTTTTGTACTTCGAACTAAGAAGGTGCCTAATGAATGTAGGATTATATTTTTTGGGAAATTAGGATTATGAGCATACCATGAAACTGTGGGAGAGGCAGTCGAGCAAAGATTAAGAAAATAAACTAGAATTTGAGAGAGTCAGTTTTGTTTTATGCTGGAAAGATCTACTATGAAAGTCATTTAATTATTAAGAAGATGAATGGAAAATTTGGAGGAAAGAGGGATCTTAATTTGTGTTTCAATGACTTAGAGAAAGCTTGTCATAGAGTTCCGAGGGAGATAATGTGATGGGCTCTAGAGAAGAACTAAGTTTCTAGTAGCTATATTGAGACTATTAAATATGTACGATTTAGTTACAACAACCATGACGACCATGTGAACCATTACAGGAGATATAAACCCATTTTTTGTAATTGTTAGCTTACATTAAGGTTCGACCTTAAGTCCGTACATTTTTTCCGCTAAGAGGAGGTTCTATGGTCTATGATTTTTGCCGATAATATTATGTTGTTTGATGAGAGTCAAGAAATGTTAAATACTAAAATAGAAGCGTGGAAAGAAACTCTATGAGCAAACATTATTCTACCTAGGAGTGAAAATTTAGTTTTTATAATCAATCAGTTATCATGATGTAGAGATTGTGAAGGATGTCATTCGTAGAAGTAAAACATGACGAGTGAAATGGAGGAGTGTTTTTGGTGGAGGAGTATTTTTGGAGTACTTTGTGATAAAATGGTAGCTTTGAAGTGGAAAAGAAGATTCTATAAGACTGTTATACTACAAATATTCTATAAATCAACTATAATACCAGCCATGTTTTATGGATCTGGTTGTTGGGAAGTTAAGAAACAACATGTCCAGAAAATTAGTCTAGCCAAAATAAGAATAATGAGAAGTTAGGGATGACGTCAATTGAGGACAAGATGGAGAAGAACGTCTTAGGTGGTGTGGACATGTTCAACGCATGCCAATAGATGCTCATGTTATGAGGAACAATAAGATAGTAGTTAAAGGAGCCTATATGACGCGTACGATATACCAGGCCCACACCCAATTTTGGGCATGTGTCTAGTATATTGACGGATTAATGTGAAAATTTGGTGCCAAAACTGTTTTGAAAAAAATCACCCTCATAGGCATACTGCCAACTTACCGTCGGTATGCCGATTTAAGTCGGCTTATATGTTTTGGGCCTAAATCTTAAAGGGTTTTTTTTGCATATTTTTGTAATTTTCTTTCTTTAATTAGATCCATCTTTTAGGTATTGTTTTCTTAGGTCTTAAGTCTTTTATTTCTTCTAACTTCTAAGTAGGGTGAGCGTTCGGTTTATTCGGTTTCAACCGAACCGAATTAGTGAAAACCGAATAAACCAAAATCCAAAAATTCAAAATCGAAACCGAATTAGACAAAAATGAAACCGAACTGAACTGAATAATAAATTCGGTTTATTCGGTTGAAATTAATGGGTTGGACCCAAAGTTAGGATCGTAGTTAAATTATATTAAAAATTATATTTTTTATACACACATTTGTCGAATTTCAAAGTTATGCACAAAGTTGGACTAGTTGTTAAATTATCAAAGTTGAAATTAAAAATACATACATAGAATTGTTGTTTTTAAAATATACACATTTTAAAATCGAGGGTATTTATATAATTGTATAATTCTTATTCGGTTTTTGGTTTTGGACCGAAACCGAAACCCAAAACCGAAATCGAATAAGAAATTTTTGTATTTTGAAAACCGAAACCGAACCGAATGTCTTATTCGGTTTGGTTCGGTTCGATTTTCTGTAAAACCGAATAATGCTCACCACTAGTTCTAAGTAGGAGTATGTAGAAGGAGAAAACAAGTTTATCCATATTGTTTTTTATCAATAAAGAGTTTTTTTTTATTCTTGTATTGGAGGATCAGGATTTTGGTCCTCGTTATCTTAGGATATTGGCTCTTAGCAATAGACGTTTTCGTGCAGTACCAGGTGGTATCAAAACTTCAAACGTGTTATGAGGCATGGTGGGAAACGACGATGACAATCAACAACTTTTTGTCGAAGAATAGGGGGTTGAAGACCTCTCTTTGGCAGTTTGTCGTATGGAAGTCGCTTTGCGATCTGACCCTATTCATTCAGCGAGTTGAGTAGGTGGTAGGCATTCAGGAACCATCTAGGCGACCGGTTCGTGATCTAGAAACATCGTTATGGATAAACAAGGCCTTCGACCTTCCGTGAACAATACCCACGACCTCCCTGGTAATGTTATAGGAAGTGCTAGGCGGACGTTATGCGACAAAGGAAAGCCTAGTGCCCAGGCAGCTAGGTAGCCGCCTAGGAGGATTTATGCAGGCTGCTAAAAAAAGATTAGGTTTTCTAGTTCATTGAAAATAATACAAAACTAAAAAAACTAGATTTTTATATGTATATATAAAGCAAGGATTATATAATGGCCCGGTTCATATCTTGCAAGAGGATGATGGATGTGGCGCACGTAGCAAAGATGTGATTTTCTGAAGTTGTACGTCTTCATGGGGTGCCGAAGAGCATAACGTCCGATCGAAATACGAAGTTCTTGAGCACGTTCTGAAAGAATCTTTGGAGCATGTTTGGGTCAACATTGGAGTTTAGTAGTACTATTTCAATCTTCTTTTGGATCTAAAGTTTGCACAACCACGGAGCTAGTCTTAGATTGACTATTCTTTCCTCACAAGCCTATCTGAGCCCAAGTTGTTTACATACTGACTTTTTTATGTATCAACAAGACCCCCTTCAAAGTTTTTGAGAATTCACAACGAGTTGGTTTGTATTTCGAAATACTTTAAACTGCTTTGGAATGGAGTCACAGCTTCGACTGTTATTTGCATTAAAAGGAATGTTTATCGCGTGGCCCACCTAGTTGTTATGCTCATCCATATTCTGGATAGTGATTTTGTACTATTGAGCATGTTTTGAGGGTTGACGGTCTTGCGTAGAAAGAACCATCCTTTGCACGGCTCGACACGAGTTTTGAACAAGGTATCTACAACTTGATGGTCTTGTCTTCTTGCACAGAGAACCATACTTTGTATGACTCAATATTGGGGCTGATCAGAAAGGTCAAAATATGCATTTAACAGAGCTACTGGTTCACCATGATATGGAGTTAATAAGCTCTTGATATTGCTGCAACTGGCCCAAAGGTCAGTAAGGTACGATGACTAATTTCGAACACCATTTTGCACAAATGATCGCAAAAAAATTGTGCTAATTGCACATTGATATGTCGCACCTGCAATTTTCAAACCAAATGGCATAACCGTCTAGCAGTGTACCTCCAACGGTGTTTGAAATGGGGTATGTTTTCATCGTCAATATACATTTTGATCATATTGTATCCGGAGAAGCCATCCATAAGCATGTAAATGATGCGCTGCCCAAGGTGGCATCTCCTCATTGATTGATGAAGATTTTAGCATTTATTTGCTCAATAAAGCGAGTGAAAGGCAATATACGTGAGAAGAGAGAGATTATGTTCGCAAACTTCAGGAATGTACAAGTTGAAAGTTCACCAAACCATTCATCACAGAAAAAGGCAAAGTGAACATAGAAACGTTGTTGAGCAAAAATGAGTTCTTTATTAAATGCATAAAAAGAACAAAAGTGCAAATACATAAGCATAAAAAATCATGTTCGCAGACAGACAAACGGCCAAACCGAAGTGGTCAAGAGGACGTTGGGTAATATGATACGTAGTATACGTGGAAAAAAACTGAAGCAGTAGGACTTTGCCTTGACACAAGTGGAATTCACGTACAACAGATGGTTCATTCATCTGCAGATAAGTCCTCGTTTGACATTGTGTATTCCAAATCATCTAATCATGTTCTTGTTCTACATATTTTGTCAAAGAGATCGAAAAATAGTACAACAAAAAAATTTGTCAAACCAAATCCTAAAAGTTCACGTGGAGGTTCGGAAACAACTGCAGAAGGCTAACGTAAGGTACACGTCAATGGCGGACAAGTCCTGTAAGCGTAAAATTTTCAACGTCATGGTGTACCTTCAGAAGGAGAGTATCGGTTGGGCAATACAACAAGCTTCAACCAAGGAAATTTGGACGTTTTAAAGTGTTGTGGACTCATAATGCAAATCATGAAGCACTTTATCCAGGTACGAGCAAGGAAGAACAAGGCGTCGAGTTCTCTACAAGCGGAGGGGTAAAACACATACTCTATATCGGGCCCAAACCCAATTTTAGGCAATGCGTTCCGAATAGTGGAATTATACCGCCGGTGTACTGAATGTGGAATTTTGGTGCCAAAAACTTTCTATAAAAATTGGCACCATGGCTCGCATACCAGCATCATAATGTCAGTATGTCGGTTCAAGTGCTAATATGTTTCGAGTATGAAGTTGTAAGGATTTTTCATATTTTTTTGTATTTTTGTATTTTTTTTAGGTCTATCTTTTAGGGATTGTTTTCTTACGCCTAGCCTCTTATTTGTTAGGAGAATTTAGAAGGAGAGAATAACAAGTTAATGCATATTATTTTCTCTATCGATAAAGAGTATTTCTCATTTAATTTAATTCTCATGTTGGAGGATCGTGGTTTTTGTTCTCGTTATCTTGGGTCGTTTGCTCTCGTCTGAATTTTTGTGTTGTGTCACACTAGAACCAGAGGCAGGCCTAAACGAACGGATTGATGTTTTAGAAAATGACATGGTTTTTGTTAGTGTTAAAGAAGAACAATGTTTGAAGTATCAGCCGATACGTATCGGCTCAAATCGGTTGTGAAGGTGCCCGATCTGATACTTAGACAAAATATCCGTATTGGCTGATACACAGTCCAAATTTATTGTATCGATCTGTATCGACTGATAATTATCCAATACAGAACGATACAAACAGACATCGACCGATACGCGTTAGACAGAACGACTCCAGAATTACAAAAAAGAAGAAAATTATACAAAACTTACCTCGAGTAGATTGTGCTCCGTCGCATGTGCCGTGTGTGCTCCGTCGCGTGTGCTCATGGAAGAAAGGGTATGGAGGCGAGGAGATGGGGATGCGGAGAGGGAAGTGGAGATTGAGAGGAGAGAGAAAATTTGCCTTCATTTCTCTCTTTCCTCCTCTATGACGTATTCAAAAAAAATTGAGGCGGATCTGAGAGGAAATGAGGTGGCTTATCTATCCTATATATTTATTAGGTTGGGGTTTAGATTGGGCCAGTTTGGATTGGGTCGGTTTATTAGGGTTTTTAGCAATTAATATTTAACTTTTTAGTTTATCTTTTTATATGTATCTTTTTTATTTTTATATATATATATATATATATATATATAATATATATATTGACGGTGTCCGACGTAACGATTGGGCTTTTTGTGCACACTGCACTGTATGCATTTTGAGCCTACTGTCTCCCAACTTCCACCATAGATGGAAGGAATAATACGCTTCCGTGACTCGATTCGCTGATCTTCAGCCATCCAGCCAGAGCTTTTATGCCTCTCCACGCTGACTACAATGGTCACTCAGGTTCGACATATACACACACACACATTATTTATTATTGTATCGTATACACAATGTAACGTTTTTTTATAAGTGTAGTTTTATTGTACGTATCGTTTTTGTTGTGCAACTTTTTTTATTAATTGTAATAAAAAAATGTTGTCGCCCGTTTATAATGCATAAATATGTAAACTATTTTTTCTGAGTTTTTTTCTAATTTATTAATAATTATTTAATATTGCTGATACTGCCGATACCAAAAAAACCGATACTACAATCCGATACCGCCAATACTGTCGATACTGATACTCATACAAAATGTCCGATACCGATACTTTGAAGTTTGAACCTTGAAGAAGACGTGACCCTTAACAACGTAGCTAATTGGAAGAAAAGGATTCAAATAGCTGAACCAATTTTTTGGGGGGATAAAAGGCTTTGTTGTTGTCGTATAGCACAGGTTTTATACTTCGAGTTAATATGACGATATATGTTGCACGAACAGAGACACAATATGACTACTTATATTTCACGAATATGGACACATATATGGATAGGATATGGGATACGGGCATTTTCAAATAGGTACAAACTTCTCACCTATGTTGCACAACTATGTTTCAGATAGGTACAAAGTTGTCACCTATGTTGCACAATTACAGACACGGAAAATGGTACACCATTTTCCTGTGTCCTTGCAACATAGAACGAAACAGTTTGTATGCATATATTTATGTGTAATTCCATATTTTCGTTATATGACTCTTGCATGTGTCAGTACATATGCTTAGAGTATATAAGCATTTGCATAAAAAATTCAATACCCTCACACAATAATGCATGTGCACTAACATATAAATATGTGATATATTTAAAGAATATAATTAAAACATGTGGTATATTAAATTTAGGGTAATACTTGGTCTGTTCGCTTGGTTCTGTGTACTAACTTTGTTAAACTTTTCTTTTTCCAGGTGTATGCCTTGATGTCTTTCTTATCGCTCGTCTTGAATGAAAGCTCGATTTATTTTATGTCAGTCAGGGAAGTGTAAGTTTATATAAAAGAATTCCTTTAAGTGACTGGAAACCTACAAGATTTTTTTTCTTCATATTTTACATTATGGTGTTAGATTTATATATTTACCCTTTTTGTTAGAGTAGCAATTATATTTACCATGTATGACCTTGATTAATGCATAGGGATGGATTATCAATGCCATGTAAGTGTTAAGTGAAGTGCATCAACATTTAAATTTGTCATAAATCTGATGGTCCTTTTGTGTTGCATAAGGCATTTCACTTTCTTTGAACTCGAAGTTTGCGATTTGATGACACCTTCTCATAATTTTGCATTAGTTATGTCAAATTTGAAGTGATCTCACAACTCATTTTTAATGAAGGTCACATATATGTAATGTTTTTCTGTAATTTGCTTTTGTTAATGTTATAGAGGACATGGAAGAAAGGGATTCAAGTAGCTGACCCCAAATTTTGGGATAAAGGCTTTGTTGATGTACATATATGGAATGTTTTAATTCTGTATAAATAATACTATTATTTTGAAGCTTCTGGTCAATTTTTATAAAAGAAGATATAACATTTAGAGATAAAATTGATAAAGGTCTAGCTCATTCCCATTCAAAAAGGGTACAAAGCAACTAAGTTCCACAAAAAAACTTGTTCTCATAGTTGGTGGCCAACTTGCATAGTCAAAATCTGGCATTCTAGAATAATTCGACGGAGTTGAAAAGTTTCAGTTTTTGGGTAAAAGTTTTTGAACCTTTAGAAAGTGGTAAACCTAGAAACCTTTGGCCAGTTCTGAACCTTGGTTTGAGAAGTTTCAGCCAATTTTTAAGGCAAACTACAGAAATGTTTTGGCCAATTACTGCCGATTCTGGGCCTTTACGGATCCTAATCTGACTGGATTATTTCAAAAGTCCGACACAGGGGCCATGTCATTGATTTTATCGTACAGTTTCCTTGATACATATAAGAATCGGACTGATTTCGCAAACCTTTGAGTCAGAAGTATGTTCCAGTACAATTTAGGTAAAGACCCTAAACCCTTTTTTGGCTTTCTTCTCAACTGTCTCCTCAGTGATTCCTCTTTCTTTCTTGTAGTAAATAGCTGGAAACTCCAGTACTTCACATTACTGAATCTGTAGGAACTTTTGAACGTTAGGTAGTCCAGTTAACCTAAACTCTCTAAAATCACGAGGAGGCATTCTGGAACTGGATTTGGAAAAGCAAACTGGGGTTTGGTAGAGTTACTCCAAACTCCAAATAATGAAACTATGATGTTTTGGGAGTGTTTTTGGAGTTTTGTATATTATTGCATTTTTGTGAAACTTCATTTTCTTCCATCTTTTTTTTCTAAACGGCAATACTAACTCCAAACTCCCAAATGCCTCATAACTTGAATATAACTCCAGTTTTGTCAAATGAGTTTCATCATTTCAAATCCTGGTTTGAAATCTCCAAAGTCAAAATAAATCTAACCAATAGCAAACTAGGGCTAGATGATACTCAAAAAATTAGAACATTGCAAACTAGACATTCCTACTTTAGAGCGTAGTACTAAGTTCTCACTCCGACAACACAAGCCCTCAAGGAAGAAAGCTACAAACCAAAGGTTGTACTGTCTAAGCCGGTGTTACATCTAGGACTCATGTAATGATATACAAAGAGCGCATCAAATAATGAAGGTATAACCTGGCACTGATCGTATATGACATGGGCTGTACAGAAAAAACAGAGTATTAACATAAACAACTGATCATGTGGTAATTGTTTTTGGCATATAGATTATGGTCATCACGGCTCTGTAGTTTATGCTTTATTATTTCTCATAAAATTTATGCACAGATGGACACAATGTGTTTTGGCACTTGAAAAAACATTAATCTACTCTGTCAATAACTCTCCATATTGTGATCAACAAATCCTTGAGGAAGTCTCCTATAGCAACTACTTGTGTGGTAACCCATCAATATGTTCCATTATTAGTATTAATCAATTTGCTGATGGACATGATTTTGTGGCATCAAGATAAATGTAACTTCTAGTAATTCCTATCGTCTTTCGGATTCGTCTAGATTTCTTACTCTTTTAAGTTTGGTGGATTACTCCTCCGTTTCATGTAAGCTACTTGACAAACTAGTCAGGTTATACAACTGCTGATTAGCCTTCTAACATCTATGAAAGTCCTTCTCGTGTACATACTCCATATTTCCTTGGCAAGGGTTTGAATGCCAACTTGAGAAAGTTAACATCAAGTTGTCAACTGGACATAAATTGGTCTATCTTTCACTCTAGCTGTCTTAATTCAAAGGCATGCTCATAGCTAAGCTTGTTTTGGTGGGAGAAGGTTAGAACTTAGAACAATGTGGTCTTAGGTATAAGTATCTGACTAATTTGTATCAAGCTATCAACCCTATATATTATATATATATATATATATATATATATATATATATTTTATATATATATTATATATATAATATATATATATATATATATATATACTGCTTTGGCTGTATACTTCTGGTAATTCTCACTCGAGCTGTCTTAATTCGAAGGCATGCACATAACTGAGCCTATTTTATTGGGAGAAGGCTTAGAAGATGATGATGACAAGTTGGGCTTTAGCCATAATTATTTGATTTAATTGTATCAACCCTATAACATTTATGTGAAAACAGTTTTCCTTATGTGCCACAGTTGATGGTTCTAACATCTTAGTTTATTTTATTTCTACATGCTAGTGCTTCCACTAAAGATAGTAGACACAATTTGATCATGGTACATGCATATGTTTTTTCTAGCTATAGCTTCTGCTTTTATATTCATCGCCAACCCCATGCAGTGAAAGTTGCTAATGAATTAAAGGTACAAATACCAGTAGGACCGATGGGAGTTGTTCAGGAGGCTATTAACAGGCAATTATGTTCTCTTGTTTTCCATGAGACTTTTTTTCCTGTCATTCTTCTTGCAATTCAACGAGTCACTTAAGGATGGGTGCCCCTATTAAATTGGTTGAAGTTGGACTTCTAAATGGTGGAGCAGGATTTAGAATGAAGAATAACCTTGCAAGGATCTGAAATCATGGTCTGCTATTCTTGGATACCTTGATGTTCTCAAGTACAGGCATACAGGGCCTCTGGGAAGGATTTGTGTTGGTTAATATGGGTGTTCCTCATGTATGCATTCGACGAAGAATCAGATATTATTAAGAAACTTGTTAGTAAACTACTTAAGATAGCTGCTCTTATGCATGTGATTAGCGAGACTTTTTCCCTGCTGGCTTATAGGTAGAGCTGCAAATGAACAGAGCAGCTTGCGAGCTTGACTCGGCTCCTCTTCATTAATGAGCCAAGCTTGAACATAAATGAGCTCAGTTTCCTTTAACGAGCCGAGCTTGAATATATAAAGCTGTTCGGAAGCTCCCCAACAAGCTTGACGAGTATTAGGTCATGCTCTAGTCTATTGACTCTTTTAGGACTCGGACTTTATTAGGCTCAACTAAAGTTTATATTTAATTGTTGTTAAAGAGAAGGAAGCAGTCCACAGGCAAAAACTGAAATTGCTAGTGCTAGTTTTGACTTTTGATTCAAAACAAGCCACGACAAACGGGGTTTTCCTTCTATGTTGCATGTATAAACGCTAATCTTGACTCAAGCTCCAAGTTGAAAAGTTTTTGAGTTGCTCCCAGATCTAGTCCAGCTGCTCATGAGCCTAGTCAATTACGAGCATGGACATTTTTTTTCCAATATCGAGTTGAAGCTCGAGTCTATCGACTCTTTTAGGAGTCCGACTTCACTATGCTCAACTAAGGTTTATACTTGACTGTTATTAAAGAGAAACCAGCAGTCCATAGCCCAAACTGAAATTGCTAGTGCTAGTTGTGACTTTTGATACCAAACAAGCCATTCCATGGCAAATGGGGCTTTTCTTCTATATTGCATGTATAATACACTAATTTTGACTCAAGCTCCGAGTTGAAAAGTTCTTTGGTTTCTCCCAGATCTAGTCCAGCTGCTCATGAACCTAGTCAAGTACGAGCATGAACATAGTTTCCAAAATCGAGTTAAGCTTGATCTTGACTCGATAATTTCTGACTTGAGCTCGAGCTTGGCTCAGTAATTTCAAGCTCGAACTTAGACAACCTTTGGCCATAAATGAGCCAAGCCTAAACATGACAATCTCAGCTCGGCTCAATTGCACCCTACTCAAGCTCGAACTCCTTAGTCGTTGTACTTTGGTAAACTGCATGGCGGATTAGTTGGGCTTCACTCCAACTTTCCTGAGTTACCGAAAAAGCCTCCTTTTCTTGACCTTAGCTTCATTGACAAGGAATTAGCATCAAGTCAGAAACAGTTGAGACCAAGTTGACGGTCGGCAAAGTTTTTGGGCATCTTTCAATGTATACATATGAATTTAGAGGCATGCTGCATGGCCAATCCTCTTCATGGGAAAAGACATGATGGGGCTTGGCCATTATTTTTCGTTAAATTGTATCAACCCTATTCTATGACCATTGCTTCTATGAATGTGCTGCAGCTGACTGTTCTAACTCTTAGGTTTAATCAACTTCCCTGTGCTACTTCTTGCAGCATGACGAAATATGATGGTGTTACTTGCATATTCTTTTACTCTATAGAAAATGGAAGATATGCTTTCTGTGATCTGCACTGATTTCGTTGTTTCTCCATTTGCTAAAAGGATTGCTTACTTATATCTCTCCTATGTTCCATTGCATATTGTGCTTATGATGCTTACAAAGTATTTCTGGTAAGGTACAATGCAGTGGCATTGGTATTGCAAGGCTTATGCACAATTCTAAAAATAAAAAAAAACTATTTTTAACAATGTCAGCTATGACGCTTGGGTCATCTACAATTTCCTTTCTCTCTGCTTGGCATGGGTGGGAGGCGCAGGTGCTGTAGTGGTAAGCTTAAGTGGACGAGTTCTGAAGCCTTCATGGTGCCTGATGACATGCTGCTTTCCTGCTATTCCACTTGATGGGTAAGTTTAGCCTGGTCCTCCAATCCCTTCTCTTTTGTTTGCTGATGACAGTTCTGCAGTTCCTCTGCAAATTTTTTGCAGAAGCTATTGGATTCTGATGAATCTGGATTTAGTTTATCCACGTGATATTTTTGCATCTGACCTGCTTGTCTTTTTGGGCAGACGCTTCATACGGAGGTGCAAGCAGGGGTGTCTGCAATTTGTTATTCTGAAACCCATTTTAGTTGCTATTACATTCATATTATATGCAAAAGGGAAATACAGAGATGGAAATTTCAGTGTGAACCAAGGCTACCTTTACATTACAATTACGTACACCATCTCTTATACAACAGCGTTGTATGCACTTGCCCTGTTCTATGTAGCATGCAGAGATCTACTACGGCCATATAACCCAGTCCCGAAGTTTTTAATTATCAAATCGGTTGTCTTCCTTACATATTGGCAGGTAGCTCTCTTACATTCCTCTGTTACTTTTCTTTATTAAGTATTTACATGATATATGCGGAAGATAAAGTGGCAGGATGCTGTATTTACATTTGAATGTGCATTTGTGGTCAAGTTTGTTCCAATGATAGTGTTAAGTTATATGGTTCCAGTATGTTGAAAAGTTACAGGTCTATGATTGGTTATGTTAGTGGGAAATTTGCTTCACGAATGGCAAGAACTTCTAGCACTCCTATGTTATTCTTGGGTTTGGGATACGAGGGTGTAATATAGTCATGTTGATTACGTGATGATCAAGAATCAGACAGTAGCTTACTGAAGGATTCTGCAACTCCGCAGTGACATAGGAATAATTGAGCAGCCCAACCCACTCTTTTATCAGAATATACTAGTTATCCAGCTAGTAGCTTTGATGTTCATTGCTTATGTCTACAACTTCTCCATAATTTTTCATTGTAGATAAATCCAAGTACTCTCTTCCCATTTGTAATCCTTTTATTGAGAGGTTTCTTAATCATGAAATATAAATATACATCTGATATCTAGGATGGGATGTCAAGTACCCCCAGTATTTAGGCATAGATAGTCTTCCATTCCATTCTTGTTTATGATTTTCATTCCTGCCATTTTTCTCAGTGAAAATGTATGTCATGAAACAGATGGAAATTGCCATGGCATTTTTATGTACCATTTTTATTCACCGCCCTTAGAAGTCTGAAGTTACCAATGGGAACTTAATTGCTTCCTCATGTGAAAGGATTCCTATCTAATGGTTCTCTAGGTAATTTGTCATATTAGAAAATACATTTTAGGATTATTGAGTATAAGTTTTTCTCCCGACTTCTATTGAGGAAGTAATGTTGTACTAAGTTTATATGTTTGTGGTAAAGAATGTTGGAAATGTATGTAAGCATGCACGTATATTTGTTTACTTAATGCATGTATGTGATTTGGAATTTCAAAAATACTATTGTGTGGCGTATGTATGTAATTACGACCTTAAGCCTTAACCATCATTACTTCCTGGCGCAGAACAGTTTCTAGAGAAGACCAGAAGGAACTCGAACCACGTGGAAATACCATCTTAGAAATTTATTAAAATCTATTCTTCACTAAAATTCTTCAATAAAATTGGTGGTGATTCACATGTCTCATAAGTAGTACATATCAACTCAGATTATTGTCTACTAATTCCAGGTTGTTCATTTGTCTACCTATCCTAGTCGAAACCTTTGTGAATGAAGTATTTGCCATTTTTTGTCGAGGAACTCATTGTCCTCGAATTATAATAGACTCCTGTGAGATTGACCGTACATGTCATACATAATAAATACCATGACTTTTTGAGCTTTGTTTTAGGATAATATATGAGATTATACCCAGTCCACCATCTTGCTTCCCTAACTACCTTGATCTCTTTTCACTATGATCTTTAACTTGTCTATATTTAAATCATATTGAAAACTTCCTTTTCATTTTGCAGGGTGTATTGGTTTTTCTTGCTGCCAAAACTGGTTTTATAGAAAATGCAGAAGAAGCTGCTGATTTTCAAAATTTTATTCTCTGTGTGGAAATGCTTGCTGCAGCCGTGGGCCACCTCTATGCTTTTCCTTACAAGGAGTATGCAGGTGCTAATGTTGGTCCATCTCGAGGTTTGACAGGAAGCCTTGCTCACGCTATGAAGTTCAACGACTTCTATCATGACACGGTTCACCAGGTTATATTCACTACTTTTGAAATATCAATATATGTTCATGTTTGATCGTGTTAAATCTTATCTTTATGCATCGTGTGACAGTTTGCCCCAACTTATCATGAGTATGTGCTTTACAATAATGCTGAGAGCGACGAGGGATCTACAAAATATCGATCTCGTACATTTGTGCCAACTGGTCAGGAAATGGATGCTGTGAGAAAGAACAAACATGGGGACAGGCTTGATGACATACAACTGTCAAGTGTCTCTACCTCAGGTTCCAGCAGCCCTATGGTATCATCAACTGCGTCACAGGACCTCGATGTTATAAATTCTTCATTGCTCAATGAAGCACCTGTTTCGTCAGCACAGCCATATGATCTTTCACTATTAATCGATACAGATCTGTCCAGCTACCCTGCCGAAGTTCCTGCTGTTGAGCCAAGTAAACAGTGATCCAGAATGAGAACATCAACAAAGCAAAAGCCAAGCCCTGGGTCATGACAGATGGGAGGAGTTATCTTGCCATGTTTTGCTGGAAGTGAGCATTTCTGTATTCAATGCTTATATTTCTTGGACTTGATTTTTACAAGTTGCTGATGGCTCACAGCAAACATAACGTGGTCTTGCCTAGCTTACTGAGTCGTTGTATACCGTCATTTTTCCAGCTCAATTTGACGAATGTAAGGAAGGATTCATGAAAGTAGCTGGTTGTGTTTGTACATGCGTTGTGTATGTGTCATATCCTTCATTCAATTTACTGAGCGTATGTTGATATAGATCTGTTGTGGGAATGTTTCTGACCTGTTGTTTGGGTACAAATTGGCTTGTCTGTGATGAATATTCTTAATAACTGAACTTTGACAGATTCATGATTGTCCAGATGGTTTGGGGAAAATAGGTCTTTGTACATTCTAAAGACTGTCCAGGCTCAAAATGTTATGTTGTATGGACTTCAGTTGTTATTTTGAGGAAATACTATTTATGCCGTCCTATAATTGTGCATGTTAAAAAATTATCCTAGGATAAATTCAAGTACAGGCAGCTCTGACGACCTGATATAGTCAAAGCCACCATTTGGCTTCTTGTTCTCATATCCCTTCAGGCCTCGTTCGGTTTGCTGAAAGGAAAGGAAATCAATTTCTTGTTCTTTTTTCTTTTCTTGTAAGAAATCAATTTTCATCCATATTTCTTTCCGTTGTTTTGAGAGAACAAGAAAATTGGAAGGAAAATTGAATTTCCTATAGTGGGAAGTTGAAAAGGGGGAACCATTTTCTTCCTAATTTTTCTTGCATATGGGAATTATTTTCTTTTTCTTATACTTTCATTTCACATTCAATCATAGGAAATGAATGATTTTCCATTTTCAATTTCATTTCGCCAACCAAACGGCCTCAGAGTCTTCATAGTAAGGCTACAAACGGATCAGATCAGAAAAAAGGTCCGATCCAACAAAAAAAAAAAAAACTCCCTCTCTCCTTGCCTTTTTGATGTCCTAACCAGCCAAAAGGAAACCTCAGTGGCCAAACTAAAGAATCCTTAATTAAGGGAGGATGGCTAAAATTGGAGTTTGAAGGGGATCGAAATTTTTAGACTCCTTAGAGCATCCACAGTAGGACTAATTTTAAGTGCTATATTTGGTCTTTAACCAAATTTTGTAGCACTTGATAGCTCCAATGGACTCTTTTTCACACTTGAAAAATGGTAGAAAGCTAAGAGACTCTCCAAATTTGGAGAGTCCACTAGTTGAACTATATTACTTGCGGGCCCACCATATTTACTTTTTTCCTTCATTCTTTTTTTGGAATGTTGCCACTTGTCAATTATGAAAGAAAAATAAGAGCATCCACAGTGGTAACACTCCAAATCATACTCCAAATCACTTTAAACCATACTTCAATAATTAATTTTGGAGTATTCCCTTCATGTTAGTACACAATGATATAGTCTAAATAAACACTCTAAATTGACAAGTGGCAACACTCCATTTGTTTTCCTCCTTATTTTTCTTTCATAATTGACAAGTGGCAACACTCCAAAAAAAAAGAATGAAGGAGAAAAGTAAATATGGTGGGCCCGCAAGTAATATAGCTCAACTAGTGGACTCTCCAAATTTGGAGAGTCTCTTAGCTTTCTACCATTTTTCAAGTGTGGACAAGAGTCCATTGGAGTCATCAAGTGCTACAAAATTTGGCTAAAGACCAAATATAGCACTTGAAATTAGCCCCACTGTGGATGCTAAGAAGGAAAACAAATGGAGTGTTGCCACTTGTTAACTTGGAGTGTTTATTTAGACTATATCATTGTGTACCAACATGAAGGGAATACTCCAAAATTAATTATTGTAGTATGGTTTGAAGTGATTTGGAGTATGGTTTGGAGTGTTACCTCTTTTTCTTCTCTTCAATTTCTTCCATGAGGTCCAACCCTACATGCCATGCTAATTGCACAACTAGTGTGGATTGGTTGAACTTTATTTGGATTATCCTCGGTGTTAATTTTGTATATAAATATACATAATCCCTACTAATATAAATGGGACTTCAAAATGGCTCAAGATTGAATCGTCTAAGCCGTATGTATATTATCAGTTAATTATTTTAAAAAATTAATATTATGTAAAAAAATATTGAAAACAAATTAACTTATTATAACTAACATTACAAGTATTTGAACCCAACCAAAAGAAAAGAACACCTACCACCTTAACTCATGAGTTATAATAAGTGTTTGTATATATGGCTAACCATTTCCTAGACTTTTCATAAAAAAAGTATAAACATATTCATAACAAGTTATAATTAAAATATAATCAAATATATAATAAATTATAATTAAAATATAAACAAATTACGTTAATTATCCCTATATTTTACACTTATTACAGAAACTACCCCTACTTTGAAACTAATTACGCGGACCACCCCTATAGTTTCTATTTTTTATAAAAATATAACACTAACTACCCCTATGTTTTATAAAATTTCTAAAGGAGAGGGGTGGTGAGTGTAATTAGTTTCAAATAGGGGTAGTCTCTGTAATACTCATGAAACATAGGGGGGGGGTTGGTGTATTTATTTCTATAAATATTAATTTAAATATATCTAATATTTAAATAATTTTATATTAATATCATAAGGAAAATATATTATAAGAAAAAATTATTTTTTGTGCGACGTACATGAATTTACTAGGGCTAATTCTAAGGGCACTCCACTTTACTTGGGACTAGTTCTTACTAGGGGACAGTCCATGAAAGTGAAACTTTTACTGGGGGCAACCCGAATTTTACTTGAGACTTAGCCTCCCCCCTCCAAACCCTTTCTAACACTTCATTTCATCAATTTTTTTATCTCTTTTATATTCTTAAAATCTAAACCCTATTTCTCTTCTCCATAACTCCAATCCCAAATTCCTAAACCCTAAATTCCTCTCCATTCCTCCAATTCTAAGCAATGGCACACAAGCCCAAACCTTCATCACAATCTAGATATGTTTGATATGTTTTGCTATTTTTCGTTTTAAATTTATTGAATCTTTGGTAATGCTCAAAATAGTTTGATAAAATATGTTAGAAGAACAAATTTATGGTTCATGTATGTATCTTTTAAACACAATAAATCAATTTTTTGCATCAAATTTTAACCCCCGAATCATAGGTTTTGGCCTACAGTCGGCCACGAAAACGACATGACTGCATGCAGCCTTGCAGTCCTGCAATACAGTAGGAATGCATGCAGTCTGGCAGTCCTGCAATACAGTAGGACTGCATGCAGTCATGGTTAATATTATGACTGCATACTTTCATGCAGTCTTTCCTATTTTGTAACTGTAAAATGGACTGCAAGCAGTCCTGATATATAGTAGGACTGCATGCTGTCCTGCAGTCCTTGATAATATTAGGACTATACACTTTCATGCAGTCCTGCCTATTTTGTGTGACTGTATTATTTTCTGACAGTCCTTACACTCCTATTTGTTTATAATCTTTTTTCGATCGCGCAATTGTTGGAGTGCTCTTAGAATTAGCCAATTAGAACCGATAGTTTCTAGGTTGGGAAGAAATTTGGACTAGGGTTTACTTATGTGACCTATAAATTTTTTGGAAAAAAAGAGAGCAAGAGAGGGAGAAGAGAAGAGAGCAACACAAAAAAATGTTGATTTTTATACCCAAATGTGGTCTAGGCCAAGCAACAAATATGAATGACAAACTTTAAATATTTGAAAAAAAAATTGGACTAGCCCCAAGCAATTGTTGGAGTGCCCTTAGAATTAGCCTTTACTAGCAATGTCATCTTTATACAAAATATTTTTATATATATATATTTTTAAACCAATAAAGTAAACAAACATCACTCACAAATTAGCCAGGTGAGCAAAGAAAAAAAGGAACTATAATCTTTAGTGGTATTACTATTTCACCTAAAACCCTATCCCCTTGCATAAGTATATAAATTGGGGGCAAGAGGCAGTTGGGGAATAGAGGGAGGTGGAGTTTTGTAAGGCCATATATTCACAAGGCAAGCCTTATCATAAACCCCATCCCTCTTCCCACTTCCTCCAGTTCTCCAGCCGAGCTCCTCCCTCCGCCATGGCTTCCTCCATCCTCGCAGTCTCCTCCTTCATCCAGACCCTCCACCTGCCCTTCTCCGACAAGCCCCACTTATGCTCGCTCAAAAAACCCTCCTCCTCCTCCTCCGTCTCCGTCCCTGTCTCGGTCTCCTCGAGGCGCACGTTCCTCCCTCCGTCGGCCATCGCGACGCCCAGCTCGGTGCTGAGCGAGGAGGCCTTCAAGGGCATCGGCCGCCGCCTCGACAAGACCGCCGTCGGGGGGAACGACGGGGACGAGGAGTACGACGAGTACACGGACGGGGACGACGACGAGAGCGACGAGGACGAGGACGAGGCGGGGGGAGCTGGAGACGACGGCGACCTCGCCGTCGCGAACCTCGGCCTCCCTCAGAAGCTCGTCGAGTCCTTGCAGAAGCGCGGGATTACCCATCTCTTTCCCATCCAGGTGAAATTTGTCTATGGCTCTAGATGCACAAGTTTCAAGCATAGTTTGTAGTATCGAACGGTACCGACCCGATACAGCCGATAGCGGTACGGTTTGGCATGTCCAGATCCGATACCGACGGATACCGATACGGATGCTGATACTGACCGATACCAACATTAGGGGTCTCTTTTCCAGTCAATTCGGCAAAGTAAATTGATCGAAAAAGACTAGTCAACAAGGATGTAAAAGCATAGTAAGATTGTAAAAACATGTAAGTGAAGAAAACTTATGTATCGCTGGTAAACCAATCAGCAATGATGACTATTATTTGATTTAATTTCAAAACTAATATGGAACAACACAAAAAATACTTAAAATTGTGGCTAAATGTCTAAAATATTTTATCTAAATTTATTAATAATTATTTTCTTTCCGATACCAAAATATCCTATACTCCAGTTTGAAACTGCCGATACTACCGATACTGTCGATCCCGATACTCATAGGAAGGGTCCGATTCCGATACTGCGAACCTTGGTTTCAAGCGACAAATGTGACAATTTTACTAGTCTTAAGCTGCTTCTGTAAGTTGTCAGCATAAGCTGTTGACCAAACCGGACTAGTAACTAAGTGCTGTAAGCTAGGTGTTCGGTAGAAGCATGTTTTTCGGTGCTGAAATTGTTTGAACTGAAGTAAACATGTAGTAATAGAAAGGCAAAATTATGCGAGAAGATGAAGCATTGTCGTAAGCACATGATAAGATGAAGCAGCTTTTGCAAGCAACCTTTTATAAGAAGGCCATGAAAGCCTCAACTTATATTACAATACCATTTTAGCTTATTTACTGCATGAGTAACACTAGATGTACAGTTTTCTTGTAGCACGATACATGATGATTATACACTGTCAATTAATCTGTTTGTGTTTGTGGTCGGCTTACTTTATTAGTTCCGTCTATCAGAACAATTGAGTCCTAGTATGTGTACTAGTTACATTTGTCACACGGGAGTTCTACCAAGGAAATTATCCTTATTGGACGTTGCATCTGCCTAGTGAGGTTACTATTGATTATTTCATTGTTTTGCGTTTTGCTAGATGAAGTTTTGCAATTACTGATGTTTCTTTCCAAAGATGGCATATTTTGTGGATATTGAATCTATTTTTAATTATGTTAACATGATTCCTTTCCTTCAGAGAGCTGTGCTAGTCCCTGCCCTTGAAGGACGAGATATCATAGCTAGGGCAAAGACTGGGACGGGGAAGACATTGGCCTTTGGCATCCCAGTCATTAAGCGACTGACGGAGGACGATGAACAACGAAGTGCCTCAAGGTTTAACTCCTTACTCTTCATACCCGGCGTACTTTGCTTTGAGAAGTCCTCTTCATAATCATTTGCTTGTGTACTTTAAAGTAGGCGGACTGGTCGCCTCCCTCGAGTTCTGGTTCTGGCTCCTACAAGAGAGTTGGCCAAACAAGTGGAGAAGGAAATCAAAGAGTCAGCACCATATCTTAGCACTGTTTGTGTCTATGGAGGAGTTTCTTATAACATCCAACAAAATGCTCTATCTCGTGGTGTTGATGTGGTTGTGGGAACTCCTGGTCGGATTATTGATTTGATCAATAGCAACAACCTTCAGTTGGGCGAGGTTGAATATTTGGTGCTTGATGAGGCTGATCAGATGCTTGCTGTTGGATTTGAGGAAGATGTGGAAGTTATTTTGGAAAAGCTTCCAACAAAACGTCAAAGCATGCTCTTTTCAGCAACAATGCCTGGTTGGGTGAAGAAGTTGGCACGCAAACATCTTGACAATCCTCTTACAATTGATTTGGTAATTCCTATCCCCACACACCTCTTATTCTTGAGATGTCACATAATTTATTATATGCATGTCGTTGTCTACTAGTAGGTTGCTCGTATTAAATTTGTGCCATGTCTATATCTGACACGGATCTGACATTGACAAGCCAAAGCACCACACACATATTACATGGTTGTCATATCTATGGCCATGTCTTTGCGACATGCATAGTACATACTCTTGGACTAAAGAACTAGAAGGCTAAATGTCAAACTAGTAAGCTTTGAAGCACCAATACATGTAGGAGTACTCGGGCACAATACATACCCAGTATGACGCAATGAGTCATATGACAATTTCTAAAAGTTTCAGATGTAGTATGATGGAGTACTATCAATACTCAGACAAAATGCTGGAGAAAGTTAAAAGAAAAAAGTAATAGAAGAACTTACAAGGAAGTTCTTGTAAGTTCGAGAAAATCCTAAACTTGAAAGATGATTAAGATATATGTATGATTGTTCTCTCTCTCTCTTTCTCTCAAAAGAAAAAAAGAAAAAAAGGAAAAGAAGAAGAAAAGATACATGTATGCTTGTAATTTATGGGGCCCAAGTGTTAGAATTAGCTGTATTTCAAGCCTTGGAGAGGTACTGAGCCTTGAGGAGCTGTACTAACACTATATAACAAGTGTTTGGATTTATCTAGTACGTAAAACCAAGTGTACTTGAGCAGTCTCAGCATAGGTTTGTCGCATTTTGAGTCCTTATGCTTCATAGCTTGCAAGTCCTGGCTGATGAAGGTATACTGGTGGCTTTTCAGTTACTGAGCAAAAAGGTGACAAACATTTAAGTGCCAGATATAACAAGTTCAAAAAACATGTGTTCCATCCAATAGTCAGATGCTTCTAGTTTTTTTGTTTGTGGAAGTTAGAGAAAGATAGGTACAGATTTTTCTTACCCTGTACTCTGGAACACGTCCTACCTTTTTGCCTAAATATATTGCTTGGTGTTCTTTAGGAAATATAAGCATTTCCTAGGTCGAGGAAACTGAAATTTGCAAAAGCAACATAGATATAAAATTAGTGGTTATCATTGGTACTGATTGGATGCAGTTAACTTATTCCAGCCCTGCTAGCTAGTCATGATTATCTTGTTAGAATGAAGACCGAGCTGTTTCTGTCCTCTACACTGTTAAGTTCATTGAGTGTGATGTTTGAGATCGTGTACAGATCCTGTTGCCATAGGTAATACTGCCTGGGAAGGATAAAATGAATCCTCCGGGAATAAAGTGAATACTCCGGGATGGCCATTGACAATAGCTTATTCATGCTGTGAAATAGATTATTGATTTTGAAATGCATCGAGTATTCACCCTGACCTGGTAATTCAATTATAACTCCCTTTCTTTAACACCCACCTGTTGTTTGATCGTTTGGATCAATTGTAATTTTATCGAATCAAAATTGCAAAGATTTTTCTTTATTTTCTGAATCAATTTCTTGTTCGCATTCAAACGATGATTCATCAATTGAGCTTAAGTAATTGAGTCCTGCTAAATGGTTTCCTTTTATGTTCAAATTCTCAAAAAAATGTTGGAATTCTATGAAAGAGTCTCGGAAGCCCGGATGCATGCCAATTTTGTGCGACCTCGTGGAGTGGCACAAGATCTGCCTCATGCCTTATGTCGAGATATTGATTCCTCCATACAACAATTTGCTTCTTGTATCGACAAATTAGAAGTCTCAGTAGGACAAGGACTACCATGCTCCGATATGAGTTTGAGAAGTCTCCGAGGAAGTTCCTATAAGGCTAGTTCGGTTTCATTCTTCTCTCAATGTCAATGCTTGGGGATCGGGTAAAGCGAGATCACTTTTAAAGCGGAACATTGGAAGAGAGTGGGATTGTGGAAATCCCGAAACTAAGTCAAGAATTTGATATTTGGATCGTCCATGTGGACCTTTCAACAGCACAACGGATTAAATCCTGTAAAATGGATTAGTTAGTGCCCATCTGATCCATAAGATAGAGTTGGTTACACAGGGGATGAGGAAGGTGACTAATGAGACGATTCAACTTATGTAGGTACTGTTGCAGGAATGGCTGCTGATAATGAGGAAGTGGGCTGGTAGGTGTAGCGAGCTAGAGCGAGCGGCGGGAGGAGGTGTAGCTGGGCTGTCTTAGCAAGTGAAAACAGAAATGCAAGGTTGCTTACAGAATGAGCTTGCCGGCGGACCACTGTCGTTCCATTCTTGAGTGAACTGGAGAGCAACCATCTTAACCATTGATGTCAAGCTGTAGCTTTGGATTGAATCACCAAAAATACAAGGACCAGGAAATGCCCCATGAGGGAGAAAGACGATGTACGGAATACGGGATCCTCCTAGTACGCTGGACAAAAATCCAGAGATTAGGTACCATTACCCTATTGTTTGTAGGAAAGGTCTAGTCAGATCTACTTTAGCTTTAGAATTGCTCCTTCCCTCCTCCAGTAATACTTCTATCATGCACTCCAATGCTGGTACTAACTGCTCTGGAGCGGACTTGGGCTTGAACTTAGATTTACGTTGTGCATGATACTTAGTAGGTAACCAAACCCTACCTAGAAAGAAAAATAGAATGAAAGTAAATGAAATACCATATAGTGCATTTTGAATATACGAGTACTTGGTGCTCCCATATCGACATGGCTAGAGGTTATTTAATTGAAATACTATAAGATCCTATTTGGTTGGTTGAAAGTGGATGAGTGAAAAGTGCAAATTCAGCATATAATAATATTCACTTTCCGGAAAGTGGTAATCCAAAAAAAAAAAAACCTTATGTTTGAAACCATTGAAAGTCCACTTCCTCTTTTGACAAGTGGTGTGGAGAAAGGAAAAATGTTTAATACATTGGAAGTCCATTTTTCACTTCGGCACTTTCAATATTTACCAAACGTTGAAAGTGGGTCTCCAAAGTCATTTCAATGAATGGCCACTTTCAAGCAACCAACATCCCCTAAGAACAATCACAAAGTTTCTTGCAAATCACTTTAAATTTCAGTATCACTAGGATGCAACTATATATATAATATTGGTTCTCATAACTCTCTTATACCATTTAAGGATTTTACAAGAATGGTTCAAAGGTATTTCAGTGAAATATTTATCAACTTTCTGTCGGCTTTACCTTCTGGTGCAGTGTTGATCTTGATTTGGTTTTTCCGGACGGTTTTCTTTGATTCATGTAGGTTGGTGATCAAGATGAAAAGCTAGCAGAAGGAATCAAACTTTATGCTATACCAACAACTGCGACTTCAAAGCGAACCATCCTCAGTGACTTAATTACGGTATGTTGCAAACATTAGTCTTTGACAGATTGTATTCATCTGATGAGGTGATGATGCACTCATTCTAGTTTTGGTGTTTACATTCCCATGCTTCAGTTTGGTGTCACTTTGTTGACATTGAGATAATTTTGGCAAAGATCATTTAAATGCTTGTACATCCAGTATTATCCTTGACGTTCAAAGAGTATAAGTGGATTTCTGAGTTTAGTGTATGTTGTTTCCTAGATTAATATTATGTATTGGATCCTTTGTCCCTTCACTTTCTGACATCAACACCAGATTTATCTAGTTTATTTGTCCTTCTCTGGTTGTTTTCTAGAACTCTAGTTTCATAACATCAAAAGTGCTAATGTTTTTAATGTAGAAGACTTGAAAAGTTTACGCTGTTTTTTAATCTTCTTAGCCATTAATTAGCATTGGTATCTACCAACTACTTTCAGGTGTATGCAAAGGGTGGGAAGACCATTGTTTTCACACGGACAAAACGGGATGCTGATGAAGTATCCATGGCCTTATCTAATAGCATAGCCTCTGAAGCACTACATGGAGATATATCTCAACATCAAAGAGAGAGAACTCTGAATGGTTTCCGTCAAGGAAAGTTCACTGTTCTTGTTGCAACTGATGTTGCTTCCCGTGGTCTTGACATTCCTAATGTTGATTTGGTAGGTCAACAAAACTTGAGTCTCCTTTGTAAGGTTTTATTTACCAGATTTGTGGTTTATACTTTATACATACACACACACATTATTGAGAAGGGATACTGTTGGCATTATGAGTATGCTCTATCAGGGCAAAGTCAAACATATTACATTCATATTCTTAGAGAGATTTCATGTCCTTGCCAACTTTGGTTATTCCAAGGCTGTAATATGGCTGTAATATGGTTTATATGTGAAGTTGAAACGTATCGTGTGTCTGCAAGAGCTTGTGAGTCTGATCTTTACCTAGCCTTTTTGAAGACTGCATGTGAAACCAACTGTTTTCTCAATCATCAAGAGCTTTTAAGTAATTGTAGCTTGTAGTTGTTCACTACTATGCATTCTTAGGATCACAAAGGTTTGCAAAATTTCTTTCTACATTGGACTGCGCTTAATTATTATGTTTTGGTAAGTACTATTTAGCAATTGATATTTCTATAGTTCACATAACAAGGGTTTGCTTCCTCAAGTTAGAAACCTAATCGTGATGTGTGAAGCTGTAGTGAAATTAAATAATCGGGTTATAAAATAATTTTTCAATGAACATTTTTTACCCCATTATATTATAATCCTACACTACATGCCTAAAGCTAGAAAAGAAAAACGACTACTAGGTGCTAGAATATTTGGCGAGCCAAGTAGCTCGCTCGTGTAGGAAAAGGCGGTACTAAGAAGAATTAGTTATTTGAAAATTTTAATCTTTAGTTCTGTTATTTTGTCTTAAAACTGATACCTTTTAAGTTTTTGCATCAATTTGCCAGATGTCGAAATTACAAAACCAAAACTCTAAGCAAGGAACAAAAACTTAAATTTTAGCCATGATTTCATCTAGACAACTATGTGCTAGTACCGGTTACTAAGTAGAGATGCATAATTTTCAACTTTAACCAAGGGATGAGTGGTATGACCATTTTCAACTTATTTCTGATTGTTGGCTTCTTGCTGATACTTTGAACCTTAAGATGCATATTTCATATTCAATATTATTACCATTCATAATTTTATACGTATCCTTTAGGAATCAATTCAAAATGCTGCCAAAGTATATCCTGTGCTGGTACCCAGTTATGTTTAAAAAAGCTTTTTTATTTTCCTTTTGCAGATCATTCATTATGAACTGCCAAATGATCCAGAAACTTTTGTGCATCGCTCTGGTCGTACAGGGCGTGCTGGCAAGGAGGGCTCAGCCATGTTGATGTTCACCGGTAGTCAGAGAAGAACTGTTAAATCTCTTGAACGTGATGTAGGATGCCACTTTGAGTTTGTCAGCCCTCCAAGAATACAAGATGTGTTGGAATCATCAGCGGCACAAGTTGTAGCTACCCTGCAGGGCGTTCACCCTGAGTCGATACAGTTTTTCCTCCCAACAGCACAAAAATTGGTGGAAGAGCAGGGAACTGCTGCTCTTGCTGCTGCATTGGCCCATTTGAGTGGCTTCTCCAAACCCCCTTCGTCTCGTTCTCTTATCAGCCATGAACAGGTAATGATTAATTGTTTTTTTGAAACTTCACATACTTCCTGAATAATGTCCTTAGATCTTTACTTTTGTCTTTGTTCAGACAAATAGTCATAATGTACTATCCTAAATAAGCCTACCTTTCAAATGATGAATATTTAAGTACAAAAATAGCTGCATGTGAATCTCTGTAAAACAGAAATAGAAGGAAAGTATTTACAAGTTTTTTCAGCTTTAAAACCAGCATGTGAAAGTGAAATAATCATACTTAAGGTTTAAACTGTATTGCATAGTTTAAATATGAAAATATAATTTCGTATGAGTAGATCTCACACGAAGGGAAAGGATAACTGTGAGGGCACAGTTATTTTTACGAGTTTCCTGTTTGAATTTTGGGGTTGGCTGTTTGAATCCTCTTGTTCCATTTGGTTCTGTTAAGGGCCATGTCCTCTGTAATAAACAAATAGTCCTACTCCATAACTACTATATTATCTCATTAATTGCACATGTCCAAACCATCCAAGTCGATTTTCTCTCATCTTGTCCTTAATTGGCGCCACCTCTAACTTTCCATGGGTACACTCATTTCTTATCGTATCTTTAATGTATTCCCCCATCCATCTTAGCATTCTTATTTCGGCTAAACTAACTTTCGATACATGTTGTTTCTTAATTACTCAACACTCTGATCCATAAAGCATAGCTGGTCTAAACAACTCTTAGCTACACCCCAAATGGCTTCAATGATCACCTTCTAAACCTTTATATACATGCCATTTAATATTAATCCAGACGAAATAGGACTGAAAAGCATTCAACACATTCTCATAGTCAAGACCCTATATTCTAAAAGTAGATATTTAAGTAACCACCAACTTATATAGTTATATTATAATATACTTGATGTAGAATATATAATAAGTATGAAAATTAGCTTCCTAATCCTAATTAGTTAGGTGGACTTTAAGGCCTTCATTTCAGATTCCTGGCAGAGTGCATCCCCACCCAAGTGACTAATTTAAAACATATTCATCTTCTATATACCAACATTTTTAGTAGAGGTCTCTTCAGTTCTACCATTCCATGTTGTCGAGATCCTTGACTAACCAATCACTTCTTAAATGGCTAGTAAGATTACATAAAAAAGAGATCCAAGCCATATTTCGAGATCGTCTGCCTGTTGGGGTGTCAGTGTTTTGCAATAATACAATTTTAGATCATCATCCATCTCATAGGATATGAACACATTGTTGGATAAGTGAATGTTTTTCTTACAACGAATCTATGGAAAGGTGTACGGATCTTTTTAACGAATCTACTGGAAAGGTGTGTCCTTTCCATTGCGTCTCTTTATTTCTATAAAAGCATAAGTGTTTGAATAATTCAATTACTTAATCCATTCATCCATCTAGCATTAAGTCTAAGAGAGAGAGGGACTACCAACATTGCTTCGTCGAGTTCCTGCGGTGTGAAGTGCTGCTACCGAAGGAAAATAACCGTTGTATCCTGGGAGACTAATCTCCATTAAAACCGTAAGCACCAGTGCGGGACGAATATCGTCTTAAAGACATTGAACCAAGTTCAAGCCTCGGTATCAGTCAGATTATTTATTTACATTATATTCTATTATTTTGTCTCTAAAATATATAGTTGGAAATTTAGTACCAACACACATCACATTAATTGGCTTTCATGTCTTATAAAGAGAACATTGTCTATGCACAATCTGCAAGTTCAGCACACTAAAGACTTTTAGGAGTAGGCATGTGTCTCATGATCCAAAAGGGCTTATGAATTGGCAAAACCAATTCTAATTCTCTTTTCAGTACGTCATTCAGCAAATTGAGTGCAAAAAACAAATTATAATGGGATACTTAAGAAAAATTTAGTGAAGCTTTTCTACTATCTTCTTAGAAATCAGTAAATTCTGGATCCATTCTAAAATGGATCTCTTTGCCATCCATTTCTTGGTTTCCAGGAACAAGATTTTTGAATGGAAGAGGAAACCTGAAACATCTTTACATGCATGTAAAAGTGTCCTCTGTAAGGGAAACCAAGTCTATTTACAATTAGGATCATATCATATGTTGCTCAAGTAAACATGCCTCCCCCCACCCACACAAAAAAAACCCAACTTTCTGACCTTTTCCAGTAGTAAATGAAATTGACATTTAATGAAATTATTCTCCTCAATAGTAAATTATTTGCCAACAGCCATACAAGTCTCTAAAGTGTCTTGAACTTTTTATAATAAGAGTATTAGAACCACTCAAACATTAGGAAGCTACCATAAAAGCTACTATGAAGAAAATAAATCTCTATGCAAACACACATGAATGGGAAAAAAAAATCTTTATGGGAGATCTTATCTTGAACTCCTATGTTTCAATTCCCTTTGTATTTGATTGTCGTTTCAGCCTTTTTCTAGAAATAGTTTGGCCCTATTTTGATTTTACTGCATTTTTTTTTCCCGAAAGGACCCTTGGATTTGCTGGTGCTGTTCAAGAGGTTCCAGTTTCACAAACTTACTTGTTTTCCTTGTACTCTCATTTGCCTGTTAAGATTCATATACTTGGTGAAATAACCAATGTATTACATACTAATTAGGTTAGCTCTGGGTTTTACAAAAAACTGCGAACAGGGTGAATTTTTCTAGTTGGAAAGAGGGTGGTCTTCTTAACTTATTCTTACTCAATCTATCATTTACTTGGAGCTGCGAGCTGGCTTTCCTTGCATCGAGTGCCCTTGATGTTGGTGATAGTCTGCTGGATTATACGTGTTGTTGCTTAAGCTAAAATCATTCTGAAGATATATATCTTCTTTCAACCAACAACAACGGCAAAGCCTTCTCCCCAAAATTTTGGGGTATAGATAGATATCTTGTTGCTTAAACTAAAAGGGTTTAAAAGGGTTTTGTACATTGTGATGATAGATTGCAGCCTAGGTTGTGTGGACATACCTCCATAGTCCTGTGTCTGTATCCGACGTGTATCCAACACGAATTGTCATTAACACATATTGTACATGGTCTGTCTATGTCTAGGTTCCAAGGAGTCCAAAAACATGGTTAAAATTTATTTGACATGTCTGCATTTGTGCTAACCATAGTCAAGATGTAACAAGGTATGGCTTCTTTCACAAACATTTATGTTATATAATTTTTTGAAACCTAGATGCTTTCTAAAGTTTACATAGATATAGGTGTTATAATGTTATTAAGGCCTGAATACATAACATGTACATAGATGCTCATATGTAAAATATATCTGTCTTTGTCATTATTAGTTTCCTTTCGATACATATTCATCAATAAAAGGGTATAATTTCTTTCATGCGTCCTTTATAATTTTTTTTACTACCTAGCTACTATATATATATATATATATATATATATATATATATATATATGACTTGGTAGCTCAAAGTGGCTAGAGTCGAGACTTAAGACCCAAAGTGGGCAGTGTTCGAATCCCGGTGGGAGCGAACATGAACAATTACCTCTTCCTATATATATATATATATATATATATATATATATATATATATATATATCCGTGGGGGTGTATCCCGTCCCGTTGGGTACACTGGGGGTTCCCATGGGGATGGGCACAGTTCGAATCCCCCCCCTAGGCGTTGCTCGCCGGCCCGAAGAAAAGGACACCTCAAAAAATAAAATTATATATATATATATATATATATATATATATATATATATATATATATATGCCCCAAGGGTTGGTGCAGTTGGTTAAGCCTAACTCTCTCTTCTACAAGGTCAAGTGTTCGAATCTTGGGGCCTTTGCATTCTCTCCCAGGTAGCACTCTCTCTTCTAACATATATACACGCGCGCGCGCACACACACACACATTAGAAGAGAGAGGGGGAGAGTGTGTGTGTGTTTGTGCGCGCGTACTTCGTACCTATATCTTAGATTTTTTTTTTTTCAAATGCCATACTAAAGAAAGGGCGTCCTAGTCCACGAGGCTCCCTGGGTCGAGATGTACACAACCTTACCCCCATATATATAGAGAGGTTGTTTCTGTGACTTGAACATGTATCCTCTAGGATGCAAGCAACAATCCTACCGTCGTGCCAGGAGGCGCCTTTACTGTTGTGTTCATATTTGTATGCGTTCATCTTAGAGTAGACTGCAGCCGTATTTACTATGGTGGAAATCAATATATATGTCATGCACTGTAGCAATTTATATCAATAATATGCTACATACCTTGTTGGATTTTATAGCTTCTAACATGTTATCTATGCAGGGATGGGTGACCTTGCAATTAACACGTGAATTAACAAGAGGGTTCTTTTCCGCGAGATCTGTGATGGGTTTCCTTTCTGATGTCTATCCCACTGCTGCTGATGAAATTGGCAAAATTCACTTGATTGCAGATGAAAGGGTGAGTATGAACAAATGACATTTCAGTATTTTTCTGACTTCAATATGTAAGTGCGTTATTAGCATTTAATTTGTTCATAGAGGAACCCATGATTGACATTGTACCAATATGTTAATTTGCACATCTATGCCATACTTATCTCCATACCGTAAATCCTAGTTTATACTAAATATTTTGTATAGTATAACATAGGAGGAACAATTTTCTTCTCATAATTATTGATCCCAAATGTACCAATATGCTTATGATTACACAACCAATAAGATTGTCAATGTTCGAAAGGCTCCAATACCAAGCCTTGCACTCATTATTGATTGTTAATTGTTCAGGCTGACACTTAGGGTGGTCAATGTTTTGGATTGTTTAGCAGTTCATTTTGATTCTGGTCACTCATGTCGACCTTGATTCACTGCATAATCTGCTGAGGGCAAAAAATCATGGATGCTACCTGAACTAATACTATAACTAACCCCTCCAAAGTTTTGGATCACTTGCCATGACCAGATTCTACCAGAAAACAATTTTCCCCTTGGAAAGGGCGAGGGGGAATCAAGAGTCAAGATTTCTTTCCTTTTTCTTTATTAGTTGCCAGCTGAGCATTTCAGACTTAGGAAACCTTTAAGAAACATCTCCAAAGTCCAAACCCACGACAACTACCCCTAAACCTTTTCCATATAACTCATCAACCTCAGTTTGTATGAACCTTCACTCTCCATCCATGTTCACAAAGCTAACCTAAAAATCCTATGTTTTTGGTCAAACTTTGGATCTTCTTGGAGGATAAATTTGGTTGCACGAGTATCCTGTGTCAATCATGATTTTATATACGTTTCACCCCAAGAGCAAACATCAGAGTGCTAAAGTTGTCTACCTAGAAATACCTAGAAAGTTGATCTCCTTTTGCCACTTGGGTTCCAAACCTTTCACTTTCTATAAAACATTATATGCAAGGCTACTAATACATGGATTTGTTTTCTTCTGGCAGCTCCTAATGGATATCCCTTCTTAGGCATATACATATCTGATGTTTGTTGTACTTCTGGTTGGTCTTTACGTTTATGTTTTATATTCTGTTTAATTCTGTCTCGCACACATTTCCTTTCATATTTGAATTTCATATAGTTTGTTCTGTCCGAGTTTGAGAATTACCAAATTGGTAAGTCCAAAGATGAGCACATCTATCACTCTGCTAAGAAAACAGATTTGAAGACCGTTGAAGATGATACTTTCTGTGAGAATCTAGGAAGCACGGACACCAAAAATATGGGCCATCTTGTGTCGGATGCACATCGGACATATATACAGGCACACGATAGACACTCCAAAATACATTATGACACACCAAAATAGATGCCGTGTCCATGTCACTCTGACCTTACTGTGTCGTGTCATATCTGTGTCCATGCTACATGTGAGAAGTAACAAAGTGTATGTACCTTTCTGGTATCTACTCCTTTTGTACAAAAGCGAGTGGATGGCAAGTTTACCGAATTTGGTGGCAGTTTAGTTGCCCTTAGACATTTTGCATGTAAGCCACTCAGATAGGATAGTTTCAAACCATGTGTGCTAACTACTAAGAAACAGGACCAAGATGATTCATATAATAATATACTTTGGCATGACATCAATTGAGATGATGCATTTTACTGATGTTGATGTCCTGTAGATACTGTCACATCATCTAGGAACTTTAAGTAGATAGAGAGAGTATGTAGGAATCTTGTACTATATCAACTGATTAGTTCATCTTTGATGTCCTTGTAAATTAGATGACAAGTAATTTGACAAATACGAGCGCATAGGAGGCTCTAAGATTGTGCAGATTGGAATTCTGCATTTATTGGTATGGGAGGAACAAGAAAATACAGATTTGAAAAAAAGTACTAAGGAAAAAAATTAAACACACAGCAAATCAAATATTTTCGAAAAATAAAAAGAGAAGTTAACAAAAAGGGTGAGAAAAATATTCTTTTCTAGAGAATCTTATTTGTAGGCATGCAAATATTATTTTTGAGCTCTACTTGGACTAGTTCTGAGCTTTTTTTCGTGTATAAATATCTTATTTAGTTGACAGTGTGATGGATTCCTCTACTACTTTTACACCCTCTCAAGTTGATACTTACGAAGGAGACAGCACTGAAATCGGCTTGATGAAACTTGCTGCAAATATAATTTTTGATCAAGGATTTCATGGTTGGTTAATTCTCTTTATTGTTCAAACTAATCAAGAGATAAAACAACCATGAGGTTTGCTACTAAACGAGCATCTTGCACTATTATGGGTTGTGAGAAATGAGCTAGAAATTGTTGAAATGGACAATCTATATAAATGTCTGCCTCCTGTGATAAATTTACGATTCTGGTCCTCAAGTCTTGTTACTTGTTACCAAGCATAAATGATAAGATGAATATATTTCTGTTAAGCATCTAATCTTATTTCCCATAATTCTCAATCATGCTGTTTTTATCTTTACATATCTGAATAGTTATGGCTTTCTGATTTTTTTCAGGTTCAGGGAGCAGTTTTTGATTTGCCCGAGGAGATAGCAAAGAACTTGCTGACAACTCAATTACCCCCTGGGAATACCATATCTAAGATCACAAAGGTAGTCTTATGTCTTGCTTTGCTACTATGTAGGTTTGGTTTACATATTGTTCATGAGAAAGGTGTTTATTCCATCATACTGTTTCGTAGAACTTCTATATAGAATTATGTAGATTGTTAAATCATCTTTCCTTGGGCATAAATATTCCTTGGGACAGACTTGACGACACAACCCCTAAGTGCCTGGAAAGAATTTTCTTTGGAGCAATTTGAATTTACAATATTATTTGTGCAGTCATTTCTCTGCCTTCTCCCCTCAACCAAGCGTAGAAGCACATGGAGACGTCATCATCTCGTCATCCAAAACTTTTCCTACTAAAATGGTTTACATATGGAGCTTGATTTTAATGAGAGGCCACCATGAAAAGTTTGAAGATATTTTGCAACCGACTTTTTAGCTGATATCAATCCGTCTTAACGCCATCCATATTTTTCTCATAATTATTGGAAAGAAGGGGGCTTGCCATATCCCCTAGAAGCCAGTTGACCTGATTTCACTTAACCAAGGATCAACTCTACAAGTTCTTGAAGCAAAATATAAGCCAAATAGCTCGACAAAAACACATTCCTGAAATTTCTAAGCCTGGATTTTAGTATTAAGTATAAAAAACTGTGTCCCGGTGCAGGGCTGGGGCAGGTAAAGATATATGCAACCTTACCCCCATATATAGAGAGAGGCTGTTTCCCAACTTGAACCCGCATCCTCCGTGACGTAGGCAGCAAGCCTTACCCTTATGCCAGGCGACGCCAATGTATGTTGTATCTTATTATTTTCATTGTTTATAATTTATATACTATAGTGCTGTTCATTTATAGGAATGACATTCTTTTATGCTCTTTGGCTTGTGTCATAGAGATGAATATGGTTACCTATAGTAAATCATATCGCATCTTTCCTATTTGTCTAGTCCTTGGAAGATGTTCCTTGGTTGCATGAGCTCACACTGCATGACCAGAAAAGTTAGTCAATCTACGCTTGTACCGGCTTCTCACTTTTAG
Source organism: Iris pallida (assembly GCA_029216955.1). Taxonomy (NCBI): domain Eukaryota; kingdom Viridiplantae; phylum Streptophyta; class Magnoliopsida; order Asparagales; family Iridaceae; genus Iris; species Iris pallida. The sequence continues at coordinate 2,759,523 of JANAVB010018197.1, forward strand.
TGGCAAGGCCCTTTCTTACTCAGAGCCACCATCGATAGGAATTTGGTACCATCATAGAAAATTGATGTCAATTTGACACCCTTGTCATAGAAATTGCCAGTTCTTTTCTTATGTTTCTGTTGCTCCCTAGCCGGGCATGTTCTGATGTGTAAGACTTGAATAATGATGACCTATCCTGCAAATATATGCTGCGAAAAGCATAATAAATAAACATGCCCTTTTTGTTTCCTACTCATTTATTGGATCTCATATCTTGAAGTACCTTCAAAATAATAGTATGGGGTGCTGAAGTAACCAATTTTATCGCATCCTTCTTTTGCAGTTGCCTGCGTTGCAAGACGATGGTCCTCCTAGTGACAGTTATGGCCGGTTCTCAAACAGAGATCGGAGCTCTCGAGGTGCTTTCAGAGGACGCGGTGGTTACGGAGGTTCCAGAAACTGGGGTGGCCGGGATTCTGATAGTGATGATGGGTTCCGACGTGGTGGACGGAGTTATAGAACTGACAACAATAGCTGGTCGAGACCCTCCAGAGGGGGCAAAGATGATTGGCTAATAGGTGGCAGGCGAACTAACCCATCACCATCCTTTGGGAGCAGGGACAGGTATTATTTGTGCCACCTTTTATAAATCCACACATTCTCTAGATCAAAGACTTCTGTTAGCTAGTAGGTTTTCCTTATTTTGTCTAGTGAACTTAGTTTGGTTCTAAGAAAGTTAAAGCTAAGCTCGATAGAAGGTTGTCTTGAAAATCTTTTCTTCAGTGATTTAGAATCGATCCTCGTTGTGCCTGCCAGTGGTTGTGTCTGCTTTCTCAGGCATTCGTCATTGGGTGTTCTGATTGTATCATGCCTGACCAATGAGGCCAACAAATCAATCTAAACCATACAAATTTAAATCTGACATCAAAAGTAACCTTGGAGTATGACTTAGACATTGTTTTCATTGCTGCTTATATATTCTTATTTGAGATTGTATTGAACATTACTTATTTCTCTTTTCACTCATGCTTAAGAATGAATAGCTTCCATCTGTTCTTACTTTGTGAAAAATACTGCAAGTACAAGCTTTCTCTATTATCATTTATTTCCTCGTTTTCTTCTGTTTTTTGTGTAAAAGTTTGGATGGTTTAGTTGGAGTCGTCGTCTTAAACAGAGTTGAATAATTCTAGGATGCTCAATAAGCTTATTTCTATGTCGCATCCATAGCTAAGTTTACTTTTGGATTACAGTAACAGAAGTTTTGGAGGCGCATGCTTCAACTGCGGCAGATCCGGGCACCGGGCATCTGACTGCCCAACCAAGCAAGGCTATTAACCATGTATATTAGCCATCCCAGCTTTCTTGAATGGTGACTATTCTCCATTGAACTGTTCTTCACTGATATCTGACAAAGACGGAAGCCTTCGCTGTACAGCTGGCAAATCAATGATGCCGGTGGCAAAAAGATGCAGTTCTTAGATGTCAGAAATGGTAAACGGATTGGGGGCAGACGAAGATTGTACTACCTGAATTTTGACAGAGACCATTAAGGCTTTGATCTTTGTACTTTCAGTTCATGTTTCTTTTTGTTGCAAGGTCGAGGCGGTATTTATTATGACATGTCCCAAGCTGTGGGATTCTTGTTTTAACTGCCAGGTACTAATCTGGTTGCAAACCTTATATTCATTAATGTGATTGGAGCTGATGTTATTATTTCATGTGCCGTTATGGAGATTGTCTACTTGTAATCTCTACTAGAACTGCTAATATGAATTGTTGCATAATAGTGGTGGACATAATTTGTCACTTACAAACCATTTATTGCTCTCTTTGAATAGGCATCCTTTTGTAATCAGTGAGACGTGCAAATGAAATTTCTAACAGATCCGTTTGAATAGGCATCCTTTTGGGAAGAACATTTCAAAGAACTAGTACTGTTGCTTGATTTCAATATGTATAATGAATCTGAATCGAAGTCTGATCATTGTTTTGCTGTGATATTTTCTGAGTTATGTCCGATAGTGATATTAGGTGTTGAAAGTTCCTATATCTTAAATTTCTTCAATATGCTATTCTATTAGCTTGGCTCACTACTCTATAGGTTCATTGAGCATACCTGAGATCAAATTAGACCGATGCATGCTCGAGGTTAAGTTCTAGGATTCATTTTCATTTGCTTTAATTTCTGAAGTAGATTTCATGATACAAGTGTTGCAGATCTGCGCCTAGTGAATCCCACAGAGAGTTGGAGTGACTTTAGGCCTCGTTTGGTTCGCGGATTGGAAAGGTAAGGAAATCAATTGTTTGTTCTTTTTTTTGGAAAATTATAATTTCTATCAAAAAAATTTTTTTTTGGTGTTTGTAAATCTAAAAATGCCAAAAATATTGGGAGGAAAAGTGAATTTTTTGGACGTTTGGTTCAAATTTTGGAGGCTTGGGAATGGAGAAATTATGAGATGGTCCCGGCTACAATCTCTCTGTCGCCTTCTCTCAAGTATATATGAAGTGGATACAGTGAAGGCCTTTTTTTTGAAACACTTGATATTTCAGGGAAAGGATTAATCAGAAAATTGATAAGGACAGTTTACCAGCTAAGATTCGGTTTCGATCAATACAGTGAAGTCATGCCATCTCTACATATAGGATTGTTCTCCAAACATTGATTCTTATATGCTAATTGAGGCCATGCATGATTGTCAATTTTTCTTTTAGAGGGACCTGATGCACATTTTTGGTTATCCTGTGTATTCATGCATATTTAGGACTGCCAAAAATGATATTTTAGAACTGTCAATTTTGACAGTTCTGAATATGCACATGACATTCAATGTAGAAGACTTAGCCAGAATTTTGGCAGTCCTAAAACTGCCAAAAATATCTTATCCCCTGGTAATTCTTGTAGAACCTTTAACATTTGCTGCTTCTTTTTTTGTGTCGCTGAGGCAGCAGCTAACCCAATTTTCATCCCCAAGGATTACTACATTTTGCAACCCCTTATAGTTGATACAAGATATACATGTGAGACCTAAAAAACCATTGCGAGACGAACTCCTGCAGTAGTAATGAACACACTCTGTATTATGGTTTTACAATCATACCCAAACATAATAATCATTTAAATGATGGTGAGCAATCTTAAGACACAGCAGCACCCTGCGATTGTGCGACTTCAGATTCAAAGAGGTTCGATATCAATCACTACAACGAAGAAATGTCAAATTTATGACAAACTGTTTTTCTTGCACTGCATGTCCGAAACCATACATCATTTTGCCAACACTCTTCATTATTATCACACACAACTTGACAAAGAACCTTCCAAATCAAATTCCCAATTGTCCAAACCAAGAACTAAAAATATTTTATCAGCTTGCATTTGAGCCAGCTTGCATTTGAGCCTTCAGCTACAGCTGCTTCTTGTGCTTCTTCAGACGTCTGTGTGCCCAACTGCTCGGCTAGTCGCTCCACGTCGATCTTAATCACATCACGACGAACGCCCACATCAGCGACATACCTGCCAGAAGTATACATCAAGGTGGCTACTACCGCCAAGCCAGCAGGGCCGGTTGTCAGGAATCGAAGGGAGGAAGAAACAATGACATTAGCGGCAGCTGTCAAGGATGTCAACTGCCCACTTCGTCCCACACTGAAGTGTGTCTTCACAATAAGACCAGTCTTGCAGTAGACTGCAAAGTCCTCACAGTTGTTACTGAAAATGTTGTAGCTGCCAAATCCATTGTTGAGAAGATAATTGGCACGATGGAGGACAACATCGGAGGCATCTGAAGCAGCAAGAGTGCAGGTCCCTCCACGGGGTTTGGCAATGAAGAAAGCTGGCGAGACTCCGTAGTGGAATAGATAGAGTTTGCCTCCACCGAGGAAGCAATCAATGCAGGAACTGACTACTCCGTGCAGCCTGCTCTGTTCGCCACACCTCTCGCACTGAGCAACCGTATTTACCGGGGAGGAACTGAACAGGATTCGATCTAAGAAAGTTCCTGTCCCGGTCTCCTGGCCTCCCGCCCGTGTAAAATGAATGACCATACCATCTCCCACATATATCCCTGGAATATGATAAGAGTTGGAGATCACTAAAGCACATGATTTCAACAAACAGAACACAGTAGGCCAAACAAATGAGAAGTTCCCATGAAATTTGAACATAGGTGGAGCAGATACTCTTCAAACCTCTCTGGAGGATCATGTCCCTTGACTGGTCTTGAGCAAGGGCAAATTATGAAGAGAGTGTATGTAAAGAAACTCGTAGAGGTAAATGACAGAAGCACTACCACAATCTATCTCAAAAAAAATATAACGAAAATTATATAGGTTTGCATGGATGTCAATACTAAGCGTGCTTTTTGGAGAGTTAACTGTTTATCACAGGCAGAGTACATGTAGTATGCCCTTGTTCTTTTGTTAACAGTATGTTAGTTCATTACCTTGATAATTTAGACAAAATATTCAACTTTTCTGGAAGCAGCATCCTTAGTGTTATTAACCAATTTCATGAACTCAGATGTAAGGCTGGTGTAACTAAACTACGTTAGTTGCTAGGAAGAAGAGACCACCTGTTGGAATTCACTGAGAAAGATCAACAGAATTGTTAACAAAAGTCCAGCGTATTAAACTTAGAATATCTATTTCGTGCTCAGGGTACGAGTATTGGTGTTCATTTTATGTCGGATCAATGGTAGAAAATAGATAAAGTAGGGACGATGGGATGTGCGAAAGAGTCGCAAAAATCAGTCCCTTTCTCATTATTTTTCCAAAGAGAAACGTAGAAAGAAATAATAGGATGCTTCATTGATAATGAGAGAGTACATTATATATAGGAGAGGAGTGAGCCTCTCTCTATTACTCTACCCGATGTGGGACTAAAGCCCAGTGTTCTAAATTTCAGTCTAGGCGGCCGCCGACCGCACCGATTTTGGCCTAGTCGGCAGTCCTAGGCGTTGTCCGGCTTTAGGCGGGCCTATGCGGACCTTAAAAATTCAAAAAAATAAAAATAAAAATTTACCTGACCGCCACCTGCCGCCGTCGCCGGCGGCGGCTGTTGCTGCGCCTGCCGCCGGAGGCTGATGCTGTTGTTGCGCCGGCCGGCAGCGGCGACGGCTGGTGGTGGTGGTGGTGTGGTGAAGGTGAAGAGGAGGAGAGGGAGGTGGCAGTGGTGGTGGTTGTTATGGTGAAGAGAGGAGAGGGAGGAGAGGTGCAGTGAGTATGTGTCATCTCTCTCCTCTCTTCCCCTTTTATTAAAAAAAAGAAAAAAGAAAAAAAATAAGATAAAGCCAAGGATCGAACATTGGCTCTCTTGTAAACAAGAGACTTGCACACTTGCCTACTAACCACATGAGCCATTTGAGATATGTGTAAATATTTAACATACACAATACTTATCCATATTCGTTACATTTATGAGAAAAAAAAAATCAGTTCGGCCGCCTAGGCGGCCCTTTGGTGCACCGAACCCGTCTAGCGAAATTTATAAAATTGCTAAAGCCCAATAGATTAATGCACCAATACTTAAACACCTCCACCACCCCCCCCCCCCCCCCCCCCCCCCCCCCCCCCCCCCCCCCCCCAAGCTGGAGCATAGATGTCAATCATGCCCAACTTGTTAGAAAGAAACTGAATACGATGGCCTAAAAGAGACTTCGTGAAGATGTTAGCTATCTGACCGCCGGATCTTACGTGGTGAAATTTTATCAAACCATTTGATATTTATCATAAAGTGGATGTCAATCTCAATATATTTTTGTCCTTTCATAGAATACGGGATTGTTGGCAATACGGATAGCTGACGATTATCGTACCACATATCAGCTGTTTAGATCATGTTCTTCTACATGCTCTGATACCATACAGAAAGAAATAATATGATGCTTCATTGATAATGAGATATTACATTATATATATGAGTGGAGTCAGCTTCTCTCTATTATTCTATCCGATGTGGGACTAAATCCCAACAGATTAAATGACTAAAACACCAATACTTAACAAGAAACATTACATACAAATAGACTTCATCCCTCACAAATCGGACTGGAATTCTGGTATAGAACCATGGAATTGCATAATTTACAGCAGGAAACATAAATTGGACTAATTTCCTACAGAGATTATGAACAACAAACAAAAACAGGTTGATATTGCAATCCCCCAAAAATTAGGGTTTTCGCAGCAGTACCATACCATGGTGGGCGTAGACGTATGCGGTCCTCCATGAGTAGACGTGATCTCCAGCCTTCAGTCCCTCCCTCTCGATCATGTTCGATAGCACTCCCATCATTCTCTCTCTCTCTCTCTCGATGATCCATCAATGGCAACTACTCTCCTCTGTATGGATTTTGGGGGAGGGGACCACCGCCTGCTTAGTAACGAAGTCATAGAGTGTGTGACAAACGGAAAACCTTTTTTTTTTTTGGCTAATTATAAAGGCACAGCCTTTTTTACTCGGGGCTGTCCAAGTGACTGTTTTTCATTATTTACAAGTTTGCCACTGAAAAAATTACTCAGGGCTATCCAAGTGGTAGGTATAAAAGTTAACTCTTAATTTTTTTTTTTCTTTTCTTCCTCACTCTCCATTCTCTCTCCCTCTTTCTTCTCCAAACCCTAGGTCTGGTCTCCACACTTTTTTCAACCCCACATTTCTCCAAACCCTAGAAGATTTTCCAAGGAAGATTCTTAGAATATTCGGTACGATGACGTCCGCTAAACGACAAAATTTTTGAGTTTTTTTTTTGAAGTAATCTTATATTTTGTCCCAATGTAGCAATTATGGAAGAAAGTGGATCATCACGTCTATCAATTGAGGAACCCGGATCTTCCGAACAACACGACAAAACACCCGAAGAACTCTCGGTAAATTTTCGACCGACTGCTACGCATTCGATTGTACAAGAGGACTGCCAGACTTTCTGGCAGTCGATAGAACACAAAGGACTGCCATATTACGCGGCAGTCTTTTGTACAACTAGTGTAAAATATGACTGCCGCAAAACCTGACAGTCCAAAAAGTAACGAGGACTGCCAGATTATGCGGCAGTCTATATGTAGAAATACTGTACAGTTGGACTGCCAGACATTCCGACAGTCCATAAAACACGTAGGACTATCACATAACTCAGCAGTCAATGTGTAGAACTAGTGTTAAATAGGACTGCCAGACTTTCTGGCAGTCTTTTAAACACGAAAGACTGCCACAAAAATTGGCAGTCTATGTGTAGAACTAGTGTAAAACAGGACTGCTAGACTTTCTGGCAGTCTATAAAACACGAAGGACTGCCAGAATGTCTGGCAGTCCTGTTGTACAGTCCTGAAGGAAGGATAATTTTTCTTGACAGTCTTGAAGTTGTTGATATTGTAATTTTGGTTGTAATTGTGATTGGCAATTTTTTTTGAAATTAAATGTAGGGCCTACCACCTCCTATTTCCATTGACTTGAGTAATATATTCTCAACGGATGTCGCATTTGAATCTTATGAAGAAGCATTAGAATGGTGCAGACAAGTTGGAAGGCAAGTAAACACAGTCCTTGTCATTTCAAGGTCATTACGAGGCCCGTCGTGTCGTAAAACTGCTGATCTTGGATGCAAAAGAGGTGGGACATTTAGGCTTCATCGAAGGAAAGAAGAATGTGCCCGGAAAAAAGTCCCGGAGAAGACGGTAGGGTCCAGAAAGTGCGGTTGTCCTTTCAAGATTGTGCTTGTCTCAAGAAATGATGGAAAGTGGACAGATGATGTCAGAAATGGGATGCATAATCATGTGGTGGCGGAGACACTTACCGGTCATCCCTATGCCGGAAGGTTGAACGAACATGAGAAGAAGTTAGTTGAAGAATTGTCCTGCTCCGGAGTCGGCCCGAAGCAAATTTATTTCGCGGTGCGCCAGAAGAATGAACAGAACAAGTCAACAATGAGGACAATCTACAATGCACTCTCGAGATCGAGGACAAATACCCTAAGAGAAAGAATGGCGATGCAACAAGTTTTGAAGTTACTTGCCGACAATCACTATATGGAGTACCATAGAAGACATCCGTCGTCCAATGAAATTACCTCTATGTTTTGGGCGCATCCGGAGTGTACGCATTTGACACGGTCCTTTGCCGATGTCTTGTGGCTGATTGCACGTACAAAACTAACAAATTCAAGATGCCACTCTTCCACATTGTCGGCTTCACGTCAACGGGTAAATCATTTTCAGTTGCATTTTGTTTCTTGAAGAATGAAACAGTAGATGACTATACATGGGCATTGAACAAATTGAAGACACTTTACACTGGACACAAAGAGCCGTCTGTTTTTGTCACCGATCGAGAATATACATTGATGAATGCTATAGATATCGTATTTTCTCATGCTCGTAGACTACTATGTACATGGCATATTAATCGAAATATTCAAGCACAATGCAAGAGCCGGTTTGAAAAAGTAGACGACAAACTTGATATTGACCGCTTCACAGAATTCTACGACGATTGGGGCCTTGTTTGGCGAGCAACTACTATAGACGCTTTTGATAAAGCGTAGTTGGAGTTCAAAGAGAAGTGGGAAAGTAGCAACAAGCCATGTATATCTTATATCAAAGACACATGGGTTGATCCATTTAAAGAAGATTTCGTCTTAGCATGGACGAATAAGGTGAAGCATTACGGCACGACCACTACAAACCGTGCCGAAGGTTCACACTCAAAACTGAAGAAATATATACGTTCATCGGTCGGCGGTTTTGTGTCAGTTTGGCAGTGAATTAATCTAATGACCAACTCGACGGTGAACGAGATCAAGGCTTTATTTCAGATGAGCCTGAATATTGTAAAGCACGAACATAGGAAAGAGAAGCTTACGTCTGATTTAATCCATGTATCGTCTCACTATGCTTTGGGGTTTATATTTGAAGAGATTGCTCGGGCAAATTCAGTTGGTGTTGATACCGAAGAATGTGGTTGTACACATCGCCATTCTCTCGGCCTTCCTTGTGCTTATGAGATCAACGAATATCGACGTCAAGGCAGACCTATTCCAGTAGTGGTCGTTGACCAACGTTGGAGACAATTGTCAGTTATGCCTATGGTGGAGAGTGTCACCCTCACTTTTCCAAGTTAGGGGTAAAATGGTAATTTTTTATTTTATAATATTTTTGGAAATTTTATTTCATGAATATTAATATTTAATTATTATAGGAGTCGGGTTCGAATTTCATCGCATTCCGAGTTAATTCGGGACTCCGGGAAATTTTGACTTGAGTCGTATTTAGCATGTTAATTAACCATGGCCCACCATACTTAACTTTTAGGATTAGGAGTTTGGACTAATCCCATATAACTATCCAAGCTTAATTATGATTTTTGTTTAATTTTTGATAATCCCAAAACCCAAAAATTGATTTAACTTAGCCTAGAAGGCAAGGGAGGGGCAAACTTGTAATTACAAGTGCCCCTACCCTCCCTTACATGGCTGGTCATATAGTCCCCCTCCACCTCTCATTTCTTCTCTACTAAGTCTTCTTCCTCTCTCTTCATTCTTTCTTTCCAACTCCTTCTTCTTCCTCTTCAAATCCACATTTAGGTATGATTTTTAAACCCTCTTAAATTCCTCATTTGCATTTACTCCTTCACATTAATTAGAGAGGGAACCATTCTCTACATGTTGACCCTAGATTTTGTAGGATTCCTTAAATTCTAGTTCAAGGATTTATCATGGTTTTATTCTTTTTAGAGTGGTATATATATATATATATATATATATATATATATATATATATATATATATACATGTGTATTTATGTGTGTGTATTTATATATGTATTTGTGTGTGTAGAGGAGAGTGATAGTTGTGTCATGAGAGTGTGTCCATGTGTGTGTGTGTGTGTGTGTGTGTGTCCATATATATATATATAGATACATATGTGTGTGTGTGTATGTCTATATATATATATATATATATATATATATATATATATGTGTGTGTGTGTGTGTAGGTATATATATATGTGTGTGTGTAGGTATATATATATGTGTGTGTGATCATGTATATATGTTAGTGTGAGTGTAATTGTATATAGAGAGGAGAGAATGAGAATTAGTTGTGTGTGTGTGAGTGATATATATTAGAGAGTTAGAGAGGGAGAATTATAGAAGAAGAATAGAGATTATAGAGAGGAATTGAGAGAGTTTTGAGAGAGAATTAGAGGAGGAATGAGAGAAAGAAAGGGGGAGCAACCAAGGCACCAAGGGGGGCCTAGGGGGCTGTTCCCCCCCCCCCCCCCCCCATAACAGCAACAAAAGAGTAGCAGCAGCAGCAGCAAGAACAGCAGCAGTAGCAGGCAACAGTAGCAGCAACAATATGCTTTTAACCCCCCCGTTTAACCCCCTATTCGACCCCGTATATGCCCACTATATACCTATATATATATATACATATATATACCCTAATATTATCTCTATATAACCCTAATAAACCTACTAGAATAACCCCCAAAACTTGTTCCAAGAGAGGGTGAAAAGTATAGGTTGAAGAGAGTTTGAGTGAGTGAGTTTAAGGGTTGAGTTAGATTTGGTGATAGGGGAAATTGAGTTCCGTGATTCGAAACGCGTTGAAACTTGGAGGGGACTTAGGTAATGTGATTTAGATTTTGTGGGTAGGCTTCGGAGTTGGAATCAGGATTGCGTGTGGGCTTGGGGAGTCGGTATCGTACCGCACCATCCCGTATCTTGAAATATTCAAGATAACGGGTAAACGGGCGATTCGGACCGTAAGATGGACTGGATGTCCACTTACCCTAGAAAACTTGGTAGGTAATGGTTGTATAGGCTAGTACCCTACTACCCTAGGAAGCACGGAGTGAAATTCCTAAGGAAAGGCCACTTGGCGTCAAGTTAGAACGGTTTAAGGGTAAATGTTAAGGGGTAATCGGGTAATTTCGAGATACGAAGTTCGGGTAGTCAGATTGACTTGAAACTTGGGTGGCATGTTGGGTACACCCTACAAATATCATATTTGAACCGACTTTGGCTCGATTGACCCAGAGTTGACTTTTTACCCAAAAGTCAACTGTGAGTCAACACTTTGTCTAGATTTGACCAAATCCAAACCAGAGTTGACCAGTTGACCAAAAGTCAACTGTTGGTCAACATTTGACCAGTTTGACCTAGGGTTGACCTATAATTGATCAGAGTTGACCAGGGTTGACCAGTTGACCAAAAGTCAACTGTAGGCCAACTCTTGATCCCGTTTGACTTTCTTCGACTTGTTTTGACCTGTGATGACTGGTATTGTCACCCTCATTTCCCGTATTTTCTCATATTTCGTATTTATACTCGTATCTGGATTTTGGCATGTATTTTTATTTTTCTCAACTTGTGGAATTTCGGTATTTCTCGTATTTTGGGTTTTGTCATGGCTCGGTTTTATTTGGTTTGGGTTGGTTTGGTTTGGTTTAATATGTATTGGAACACCTTAGCCTATACTCCACCCTCAACATACCACACCCCACCCTCTTTAAAACTCCACCAACTTTTTTTCTCTCCTCATAAACCTCCATTAATTTTCTTCTTCTCCTTCCTCTACACAACACTCTTCTCCTTCTTCTACACAACACCAACCCATAGGCAAGTGCACCTTGCTACCACATGAGAACCCTATTTTATTTGTCTATTTGCTAGTTTAGGACATGGTGATCAACATTAGAACTTGGTATTTTGTGATTTGGAGTCTCCATTGTTCTAGATCTAAGCTTTCCCTATTTTTGGTTTTGCATGGTTTGGATCTATTTAAGTTGGATTTTTATGGGTTTTGATGTTTCCATGTGGAAGAGAGTTCAATTCCACCCTGATTGGAACTTTAGAAATCTGGATTTGGAGTTCGGATGGCCAAGTTGTGATGTTTGAAGTTTTGGGAGCCATTGGAGCTTCTTCTCAGCCATGGAGAAGAAGACCCTTTCCCTTGCGTGCGTGCTTTTACGCGTACGCAGCTCCCTAGCGTGCGTGCTTTTGCGCGTACGTAGCTCCCTTGCGTGCGTGCTTTTGCGCGTACGCAGCTCCCCGGCGTGCGTGCTTTTGCGCGTACGCAGCTCCCTTGCGTGCGTGCTTTTGCGCGTACGCAGCTCCCTGGCGCACGTACTTTTGTGCGTACGTAGCTCCCTGGCGTGCGTGCTTTTATGCGTACGCAGCTCCCTTGCGTGCGTGCTTTTGTGCGTACGCAGATCCCTTGCGTGCGTGCTTTTGTGCGTACGCAGCTCCCTTGCGTGCGTGCTTTTGTGCGTACGCAGCTCCCTGGCGTGCGTGCTTTTGCGCGTACGCAGCTTCCCTGCGTGCGTGCTCCTGTGCGTACGCTGCTCCCCTGCGTGCGTGCTCATGTGCGTACGCTGCTCCCCTGCGTGCGTGCTCCTGTGCGTACGCTGCCCCCTGCGAGCGTGCTCTTGCGCGTACGCTTCCCCCTGCACGCGCGCCCTTGCGCGTACGCTGCGTGACCCATGCACCCTGACCCCTTTGCTTAACCCATTAGCTCTTGGAGTATTGGTTTTATTTCTTGACTTGGTTTCTTTGTTTGTGGATTGAGTTTTCCTTAGATCTGTTCAACACAGCACGACTATCTTGACTCGACATGGCCTAACACGGTTTTCAAGTAATTGTTTATGACTAGTACGGTTCTCGGGGTTTTCTGTGGATTATGATTTTGGTATTCTCTGATCTCCTTGCTAGTGACCCAGTGGGGTGCACACCTAACTTGTAACTTATAATTAATCCTTGCGACTTGATAACTTGATAGTGGTCCGTGGCGGCGCACTCCTGACTTGTAGCATGACTTGATAACTTAACGCTGTTGCGACGGCTAACTTGACATGCCAAGTGAATTTCTTGACACCATGGGTGATTGTATTGAATGTGCTTGTGTATGCTACCAGTCTTGTCTCGCATCATGTCTAGGACATGAATTCCTGGTTTCCCACGGTCAGGGATTCATACTGAATCTGGCTAGGTTAATGACTAGATGGATCAAATAGTTCATAGAGAATTCCCCAGTTACCTGTTGCCCCTTTGGTCCCGGCCTTATATATATACATGGGATTTGTTTCTATCCGTCGAGATGAGCGCACTTCCAGCCCGCCGTCGAGTGTGGTACCTTAGGACACATGTATCTTACTACTGTGTGTCTGCTATATCCTGCTATCTTTTTCTTTTCTTGCTGGGATCACTCAGGTAGTAACAAACAGGTAACCGGACTTGGAATAATCTCATTGCATCTTGCTAGTAACTAGGCCTGTGATAACCCTAGTTAGTTAAAGTAGTAAGCCGTAGTATCTGCTTGGCCGTGATTGATTGAATGAGGTATAACCAGTCTAGCCATGTCTTGATCCAGTACAAGATTGCTTCCTGTCTTGATTTCTTATATTATTATTGTCACGCCCCGATTCGGGAATCGTTCGCCTCCGCTTAGATTCACGCCGAATCGTTCGTCCTCGCTAAGGCGTGATGCCGTACAAGTCTAGAATTGCACTTGTACAAGGCGTGCTCGTGTTCCTTTTATAAAAGAGACATTTGAATAGAGATTCGCAGCGGATGATAAAGAAGTTTTGGCAACACAGATATGATCTGAAATAGGTTCTTTATTGATATCTTTGAAATTACATTGCATAAACATAAGGCTCTCAAACAGCCGAGATGAAAGGCCAAACTTGGCTACAACTTGCAGAAATATTGAAATGAGATACAACTTGTTCCATACATCATATCCCTTTATTAATAATGCAGCAATAACCACCTTCAGCAAAATGCCTTCTTCTTCAAGTGGAAACTTCAAGATGTACGAAGCTTCTAAAGAGTCGGACAGCAAGCCTTCAGCGTCTATAATTATCCACTAGGTTCCCGGCACCTGTGGAGACGAGGGTCAGTACATTGCCACATATGTACTGGTGAGCGGCCGTAACCAATCTCACCATAAATCAACAGCAGTAAAATTACATGAATGTTCACTATTGATTTGTATTCTTTCTATCTTGCCTTAGGGTCCATTAACAATTCATATATTTGATGAGAAATATAAGGAGCATACAGTGATGTTAGAAACATAAGCAATTCATGTTGATCTAACATAAGCAGTTCATATTGATCACCAATTTGGTGAATCTTACCCACGGTCGATAGCCATCCCTGTACATATTTATGAATACCACTTACTCTGCCTGCATAAGACAATGTTAGCTATGCCACCTGTCTATATGAAGGTCACTGGCGACACGCCATCCTGGACCGTCTTACTTGGTACAACGGTGCCCTTTCAGTACGGGTAGCTAGCCCCACTGCAAGTCCCGTTTACCGATGCCAGTACGTCGGCATAATTCCTTGTTCCCCCTAGGACGAACCGGGTCCGTGGCCGCAGATTACCGTTCTGGGAACTACCTTGTATACAAGTTGTCCATGACCATGCATGCAATGCAACTTAACTAATAAGAGACACGACATGCATGATAATAGCATCTTCCACACATTTCGTAGTTCTCATTTTATCTTGCCATTTTCCCATCTTTCCATCTTACCAACTTGTCTTGAGCCATAGGCTCGTATATTCGTTCATCCAACCAAGGGACTATTCATGTTTAACCCATTCTTTCGAAGCGAAGTCCGATATACTTACCGCCCAATACTTGGGTCTTTGCATCACCTGTTAAACAATTCATATAGCATACGAGCATCATTCGATTTGCAACATAAGCCTAGCCATGTGATAATTTATCTTTCATTATCTTTCCCGTATTATTACTAGGCATCTTTTATTAAGCACCGAACGCAATAACAAGTCAGCCATTGCTATGCGCGAAGATCAAGGATCGTCGAAGGATCAAAGCCACTCACTTGTTGGTGAATTGCCGAGAGAAAGAGGTCTTCCACGCAACGTCACCCGAGGTTCACCGCGTTAGCACCTGCATTGGCACCAACGTCTGGTCAGCATACTTCTTCTCTTTCTCTCAGTTATTCGATATGAAATGCGTAGACGGTGAAAGTAAATCCATGAAAACATTCATCGAAAACAATCACGAAAACGCACACAAAAGCCAACAGCAAAAGCGACATCGAAAACCAGCAGGGCAACGGTCTCGGGGCAAGCGACTCTTATATAGAACTCTTCTCCCAAGACGCGCGCCACTGCATCTTGGGCATCATTTCAAAAGAGTCCAATCCATAACGAGGAAAGGATCTCAATTTATTATCCCGCGATCCTGGTAAAGTTTCTCCAATTCTCATCCGACTCGGCCATTCGGCCGCTAGCCCGCACCGTGCTCCGCAACGGATTCAGGGCATTACATATTAATACACTAACAAAAAGTTTCGTCCTCGAAACTTAAACACAAACCCACCTAGATCAAACAACGAAGGAAACTTTTCCTTCACCTCTGCCTCAAGTTCCCATGTCGACTCTTCGACGGAATGATTTCGCCAAAGCACTCGAACCAAAGAAACAACTCGGTTCCGTAAGATTTTATCTTTTCTATCCAAGATCTGCACGGGTTCCTCCACATAAGACAAGTCAGCTCTTAGCCCTAACGGACCGAAGTCTACCACATGGCTTGGATCGTGTACATACTTCCGTAGTTGGGAAACATGGAAGATATCATGCACTCCATCCAATGCCGGTGGCAACGCGATCAGATAGGCGACTGGGCCGACTCGCTTAAGAATTTCAAATGGGCCAACAAATCTCGGACTTAGCTTCCCCTTCGTACCGAATCGCATAACTCCGCGCATCGGTGACACCTTCAAAAATATGTGATCGCCCACCATAAATTCCAATGGTCGTCGATGAGTATCCGCATAACTCTTCTGCCGACTTTGCACCACATGTAACTTCTCCCGAATCATGCGGACCTTCTCGACGGCCTGTTCCACCATCTCCGGACCAAGTACCTGTCGTTCACCGACTTCATCCCAACAAATCGGAGACCGACACCTTCGCCCGTACAGTGCTTCATACGGGGCCATTTTTATACTTGACTGGTAACTGTTATTGTAGGCAAATTCTGCTAGCGGCAAGTGAGTATCCCAACTAGTCTTCAGATCAATAGCACAAAGCCGAAGCATGTCTTCAAGTATCTGATTCACCCTCTCGGTCTGGCCATCGGTTTGAGGATGGTATGCAGAACTAAATTTCAATTGTGTTCCCATGGCAGCATGCAAACTGACCCAGAAATGCGATACAAATCGCCCATCCCGATCCGACACTATTGATGCCGGCACTCCATGCAGTCGGACAATTTCATCCAAGTATAGCTGAGCCAACCGGTCGACGCTCCATGTTGTCTTCATTGCGAGAAAATGTGCAGATTTGGTTAATCGATCAACGATGACCCAAATTGCATCATTCCCCCGCTGTATCTTCGGCAAGCCAACTATAAAATCCATGGTTATATGATCCCATTTCCATTCTGGGATCGCGAGGTTCTGCATCTCCCCGCCGGGCCTCTGGTGTTCCACCTTGACTCGTTGACACGCTAAGAATCGCGAGACAAAGAGGGCCACATCTCGTTTCATGCCGTGCCACCAGAAGGTCGTGCGCAAATCTTTATACATTTTTGTACTTCCCGGATGCAAAGAATACTTGGCATAATGGGCCTCCGTCAAGATTTCTTTCCGGAGTTTTTCATCCTTCGGGACACATAGCCTCCCCTTGAGTCGCAATAATTCGTCCTCGTGCCTGGTGAAGTCGCTGGCTTCACCCTTTTCCACTATTCTGCCAATCTTAATCAAGAACTCATCTGTCCTCTGTGCCGTCTTTATCTTTTCTAACAAACTCGGCTCAAGTTGAAGTTGAGCCAATTGTGCATTTCGGCCACGAATCTGGAGCTCAATTCCCATACTTTCTAATTCCTCCAGTATTCGTTTGTCAACACTGAGTGATCCCACAAAGTTTCGACTCAACGCGTCCGCCACCACATTGCCTTTTCCTGGGGTGTACGCGATCGTCAAGTCGTAATCTTTTATAAGCTCCAACCAACGTCTTTGCCGCAAATTTAAATCTTTTTGAGTAAAGATGTACTTCAGGCTTTTATGATCGGTGAAGATCTCGCAAGCCACTCCATATAAGTAGTGCCTCCACATTTCAATGCAAACACTATCGCTGCCAATTCCAAATCATGCGTTGGATAATTTTTCTCGTGCGGCTTAAGCTGTCTCGAGGCATAAGATATCACTTTTCCTCTCTGAGTCAACACACATCCCAAACCCAGTCCGGACGCATCGCTGTATATCTGGAATCCCTCGACACCGTCTGGAAGTGTAAGGATTGGAGCTGATACGAGACGTTGCTTCAAATTTTGAAAGCAAGCCTCGCACTCATCAGTCCAATCGAATGCCACTCCCTTTTGGGTTAGCCGAGTTAAAGGCGCTGCCACTTTTGAAAAATCCTTGACAAACTTCCTGTAGTAGCCTGCCAAGTCGAGGAAACTTCGGATCTCGCTCGCCGACGTGGGTTGCTTCCAATCCACTACGGCTTCAATTTTCTTTGGGTCAACGGACACACCTTCCGCCGAGATAACGTGCCCTAGGAACGACACGCTACTCATCCAAAACTCACATTTGCTCAGCTTGGCATAGAGCTGATTGTCCCGTAGAGTCCGTAACACTGTCCTCAAATGTTCTGCATGGTCTTCTCTGTTCTTCGAGTAGATTAGGATGTCGTCGATGAACACGACCGCAAATTTATCCAAAAAGGGCCGGAAGACTCTGTTCATCATATCCATGAAAGCGGCAGGGGCGTTGGTCAGTCCGAAGGGCATGACCAAGAATTCATAGTGTCCGTATCTGGTTCGGAATGCGGACTTAGAAATGTCATCTGGTTTGATCTTTAACTGATGGTAGCCTGAACGAAGATCAATCTTTGAAAATACAGACGCCCCTTGTAATTGATCGAAGAGGTCGTCTATTCGAGGCAACGGATACTGGTTCCGAATTGTAACTTTGTTTAGCTCACGGTAGTCGATGCACAGCCGCATTGATCCATCTTTCTTCTTCACAAATAGCACCGGAGTACCCCATGGTGAAACACTGGGTCTGATGTATCCCTTGTCTAATAATTCCTGTAGCTGTACTTTGAGTTCCTTCAATTCAGCAGGCGCCATCCTGTATGGTGCCCTTGAGATCGGACGAGCGTCTGGAAATGTATCGATAGTGAATTCAATCTCTCGGTCCGGAGGCATTCCGGGTATCTTGTCAGGAAACACATCAGGAAATTCTGCCACGACTTCAGTGTTAGCTGAGTCTGCACCATTCTTGCGTGTGTCTCGAACAGAAGCAAGGTACCCTTCGCAGCCAGAATAAAGCAATCGCCGGGCCGTAGTAGCTGAAATCACCATCGAAGCCTTCGCCGATGAACTGGCCGAGTAAGAGAATTCTGTTCCTCCAGGTAGGCGAAACATAACTCGCTTCTTCGCACAGTCAATCGTCGCACAACATGCACTTAACCAATCCATTCCCAAAATGATATCGAAATCTTTCATATCAAGCTCGACTACATCTAATGGTAGCTTTCTCTTCCCGATACATATGTAACCATCCCTACACATCATGTTAGTAGGCATCTCCACTCCTGATGGAGTACTAACACTAAGGTACATATCCAACATTGTCATTTTTATTTTATGTTCCTTAACATAGTCTTTAGATATAAAACTATGTGAAGCACCAGAATCAAATAAAGTACGTGCAGGAATGCTATTAAATAACAATATACCTGTCACGACAGTATCTGATGTAAATGATGCTTCCTTCTGAGTCAATGCAAAGACTCGGCCCTGGGCACCGGGCCTCTGATTCTGTTGTGGCTGAGGAGGTCGTGGTGCCTGTCCACGATTCTGTTGATATTGTTGGTGATGCTGCTGCCTTGGAGGGTTCTGGTTGCCCCTTCCTGGACAATTGCGAGACATATGGCCAAATTGACCACACCTATAGCATCCTCCCTCCAAGACCTTACAGTCATTAGCAAAGTGCCCTTTGTTGTGGCACTTGTTGCAGTACGGCCCAACCGGATTGGGTCGATGGTAGCCACCGTAATTCTGACGCTTTGGCGCCTCATATCTGCCACCGTTGTTCGGTCTCTTGTTATGTAGATTCTGCACCGACGCTTGCACTGGCGCCGTCGCAGGATAGTGTGGGTCCAATTCCTTCGCGTGCTCATAAGACTCCTGAAAAGTCTTATATTTCTGAACCACGACTTGAGCCTTCAGAGCAGGCCTCAAGCCCTGCTTAAACCGACGAGCCTTAGATGCATCGTCAGTAAACTTCGTGATCGCATACTGAGACAGTCTAGAAAACTCTGCCTCATACTCCTTCACCGTCATGTTCCCCTGTTCGAGCTTCTGGAACTCCAATTCCTTAGCTCGCTGCTCAGTCGAAGAGAAGTACTGAGCCAGAAATGCCTCGCGGAACATCAGCCAAGTAATTTTCGTTGTTCCATTCACTCCCGCGAGAATTCTTTTCTGACTTTGCCACCAGTAGTGTGCGTTGGAAACCAGCAGTAGTTTCACACACGAGATCCTCTTAGATCCAACAATACCCAAAGCTTCCAGGTGGTCTTCCACTTCAACTAGCCAATCCATAGCAATGGTGGCTTCCTCTGTCCCTTTGAATTCTTTGCTGCAGATTTTCTTAAACTTTGTTATGTCGGCCACAGCAGTGGTCTTCTTAGCCGCCGGGGGTTCCTCTGCCTCCACTAGTTCGCTCTCTCGGGAGACTGGAGTGCCTTGAGCCCCATTGTTCACCACTGTTCGGACCAACTGTTGTAGGGTATCTAGCTGCTTCTGTTGGGCCTCGAATTGCTTCGCGTTCTGCCTCTGCTGGCTCTCCATCATAGCCAGCATCCTCTCAATAGGGTCGGTTGAGGCTACCACCCTTGAGCTACTCGCATTGTTTGTCGTACCCGTCTTTGTCATCTCTGCAAAACAGAGGAGCTTGTTAGTCTCATAATATATTTATGGACTTATTGTATGGAACATCTCATTTCGGGACATTTAAAACCAAAGTTGTTCGAGAAGCAATAAAGCTTGTGTCGTTTTTCGAAATCTTTAAAACCAAGAAATTCCCAAGGATGTAAAGCCGTGCTCTGATACCAAACTGTCACGCCCCGATTCGGGAATCGTTCGCCTCCGCTTAGATTCACGCCGAATCGTTCGTCCTCGCTAAGGCGTGATGCCGTACAAGTCTGGAATTGCACTTGTACAAGGCGTGCTCGTGTTCCTTTTATAAAAGAGACATTTGAATAGAGATTCGCAGCGGATGATAAAGAAGTTTTGGCAACACAGATATGATCTGAAATAGGTTCTTTATTGATATCTTTGAAATTACATTGCATAAACATAAGGCTCTCAAACAGCCGAGATGAAAGGCCAAACTTGGCTACAACTTGCAGAAATATTGAAATGAGATACAACTTGTTCCATACATCATATCCCTTTATTAATAATGCAGCAATAACCACCTTCAGCAAAATGCCTTCTTCTTCAAGTGGAAACTTCAAGATGTACGAAGCTTCTAAAGAGTCGGACAGCAAGCCTTCAGCGTCTATAATTATCCACTAGGTTCCCGGCACCTGTGGAGACGAGGGTCAGTACATTGCCACATATGTACTGGTGAGCGGCCGTAACCAATCTCACCATAAATCAACAGTAGTAAAATTACATGAATGTTCACTATTGATTTGTATTCTTTCTATCTTGCCTTAGGGTCCATTAACAATTCATATATTTGATGAGAAATATAAGGAGCATACAGTGATGTTAGAAACATAAGCAATTCATGTTGATCTAACATAAGCAGTTCATATTGATCACCAATTTGGTGAATCTTACCCACGGTCGATAGCCATCCCTGTACATATTTATGAATACCACTTACTCTGCCTGCATAAGACAATGTTAGCTATGCCACCTGTCTATATGAAGGTCACTGGCGACACGCCATCCTGGACCGTCTTACTTGGTACAACGGTGCCCTTTCAGTACGGGTAGCTAGCCCCACTGCAAGTCCCATTTACCGATGCCAGTACGTCGGCATAATTCCTTGTTCCCCCTAGGACGAACCGGGTCCGTGGCCGCAGATTACCATTCTGAGAACTACCTTGTATACAAGTTGTCCATGACCATGCATGCAATGCAACTTAACTAATAAGAGACACGACATGCATGATAATAGCATCTTCCACACATATTCGTAGTTCTCATTTTATCTTGCCATTTTCCCATCTTTCCATCTTACCAACTTGTCTTGAGCCATAGGCTCGTATATTCGTTCATCCAACCAAGGGACTATTCATGTTTAACCTATTCTTTCGAACCGAAGTCCGATATACTTACCGCCCAATACTTGGGTCTTTGTATCACCTGTTAAACAATTCATATAGCATACGAGCATCATTCGATTTGCAACATAAGCCAGCCATGTGATAATTTATCTTTCATTATCTTTCCCGTATTATTACTAGGCATCTTTTATTAAGCACCGAATGCAATAACAAGTCTACCATTGCTATGCGCGAAGATCAAGGATCGTCGAAGGATCAAAGCCACTCACTTGTTGGTGAATTGCCGAGAGAAAGAGGTCTTCCACGCAACGTCACCCGAGGTTCACCGCGTTAGCACCTGCATTGGCACCAACGTCTGGTCAGCATACTTCTTCTCTTTCTCTCAGTTATTCGATATGAAATGCGTAGACGGTGAAACTAAATCCATGAAAACATTCATCGAAAACAATCACGAAAACGCACACAAAAGCCAACAGCAAAAGCGACATCGAAAACCAGCAGGGCAACGGTCTCGGGGCAAGCGACTCTTATATAGAACTCTTCCCCCAAGACGCGCGCCACTGCATCTTGGGCATCATTTCAAAAGAGTCCAATCCATAACGAGGAAAGGATCTCAATTTATTATCCCGCGATCCTGGTAAAGTTTCCCCAATTCTCATCCGACTCGGCCATTCGGCCGCTAGCCCGTACCGTGCTCCGCAACGGATTCAGGGCATTACAATTATCTTGCCGATAAATGGTGGGAAACCAAGTTTTGTTCAGATGAAGGGTTACAACCCCGGTCCTTGTTTGGTTTACGGGTTGTAACCTGGTTATCTGAATAGTCCCATGGTTATCTCATCGTATATCACCTGTTATATTTTTCCTTAATTCCTGTCTTTATTACCTTATTATTATTGTGCTAATTGCTGGCTTTTGTTCTTATTTCGTGGCCTCCTTTGTGGCACTTGCTCTTTCTAGGTATGACCCAGCTGGTTTTGTATGGCCAGATACCGGAGCAGCAGCAAAGGATCTACCTACTTTCCAGCCAGATGGTGACCACTAGAGGGAATCCTGGCAACGAGTGGGTTTCTTTTGTTATCCCACTGTAATTGTACATTATTCTTTTGAGACATTTAGCCGACGAGCACCTGTTAGCTCGATGCACTTTACTTTCTGTCTGCCTACGGGCTGTAAACATGATTGGCAACTCGAGGTTGATCATGTATGACTTAACTTTTGCTAGTCCTTACATTTTGTACGACTAGCTTCATGATCATCTGGATATATAATGTTTGGGATGCCTTACAATTATATATTTGGTGATCTGATATCTTGTTACTATCATTACTTGTTGATATTGGGACATTAGGCTTGTTATTGACCCTAAGAGACTGATGGCTTGTAGATAAACCCTCATATTTCTAGACAGCCGTGACCGTATAGTGAGATGGATTCCATTTTATTATACGTAGCTGGCTATGTCCGCCCCCACTCTCCAGTATTTTGGTTCTGGGGCGTGACAAGTATGACCTAGGGTTGACTTGGTCTGGCTTAGATTGACTTGATATAACTTGATTTGACCTAGATTTGACTTGACAGGACTTAGTGTGACTCAGTGAGACCTAGTTTGACCTGGATTGCATATCATTCATTGTGAATCATTCTTAAACTTGTTTAAACCTAAATTAACATACAATATCTCATCTTTAGGTTTCTGATTACCACTCTGAGCATTGATATACCCTACAGCTCAGGACAGTAGGCGAGTACATTCACTGATAGTTTTTATTATCTTGATATCTGCTATATCCGATTCAGTCGTAGTGTCTTACTTGATTCTCAGTCACGATAGTTCACGGACTAGTACACGTTGGTTCATGACATGAGATATTGTTCCTGGATTTTTGGGTATATTGGTACACTTCATGTCTTGTTCCATGTACTTGTATAGACACCGATTTCTAAGGGGATTTGCTACCCTCTTACGGAATCACGTGCCATGACGTGTCATGTCCAGATCCATTGTACTATTCAGGGATGGAGAATTATTAGGGGCTATGTGATCCAAGCCACCCTGTCACTATTCATGTGCTCGCGCCACTCTTCCCTCACGAAGGGTGTAGCGAGATCCTTTTGCCTTGTGCTCGTTATCCAGGTTGGTCGGCATGACTTTCCGTTGAGGTCACCGTAGATTGCCGGGCCAAGTGTATAGCCTGTCCTGTCACTTATCCCAAGCCGATCACATATCGCTCTAATAATTCAAGTCACATTTTATATTTACTTTATCTTATCGTATATCCTGCTCTGTTCTACATTCAGTATTTTCTTACCATGCCATGATATACAGATACTCACATGCTCTACTTGCCTTTATATTGTACCTTGATTTGGAGACTAAGTTCTGCTCGGGAGAAGAGTTACAACCCCGGTCCTTGTTTGGTTTAAGGGTTGTAACTCGGCTTCCGAACGGTTTCGAAGTTTTCATATATCTTTGTCTCGTAGTTCATTATACTGTCTCTTATAGAATTTGTCAATTTACATGGAACTGCTGTTAGTGCTTGTACTTGCTCATTTTCCTGACATGATACCATTATGATATATTACAGATGATTCTGAGTCGGACTGCTCGACCTATTATGGGCTCGAGTCAGATGGAGTAGCCTTGGATCGTGGCCTTATAGTAGAGCCACTAGATTTTGTACTTCCAGAGTAGTGTAGATTAGCTAGGTTTGACTGGACTGCGATCCGGCTAGCTTTATCAGACTGTAGCTTCTACATTATATTTTGAGACCTTGCGATGCTGTATATATCTGGGCTTGTATTGGACTCTGGACTTATTTACTCTTTCATCTATCACATGTTCTCTTTCTGAGCTATCTACCTTAGTTTTATTCTGTAATTGAGACTGTATTGTTATGTCACCTCCATTCGGAGAGTATATACTGTACAGGTACCTTTATACTGTTAGTCGTAGTATTTACAGACGTTATATACAGCGTTCTACGGCCGATACTGCGGCGTAGGCTGGACGTACCTACGTGCTCGTGCCCCTCATAAGGGTGCGGGTCGTGACACATTTTTGTGGTGGCCCATGTAGGTCCCGTGTCGCAATTAATGCGATCTCGTAATGGTGCTCGACTTAGAGTACTAATTACGAGCCTGCAATTATGATGTAGGACCTAGGACTTGATAGGAGTTTCTCAATCATACCTAGAAAATTCTGATCTTTTGATTATCATGATTATTCACCTTGTATTAAATTAACTGTCCTTCTTTGATAATCTACTCATGTGCCATATTGATCTCTTATTTCAATTCGTCTCCAGGATGACGAAGACGCATCCGCAGGCCACTGGATCAAGTAGCTTGTCCGAGAGATCTGATCAGGCTGAGGAGGAGGTTCACGAGACTGCCCCAGTGATTCCACTATCCCAGAGGCCCTGGCAGTTGCACAGGGAGGTCTACCACCTCTACCCCAGAGGGTTACGGCCGTTGTTCCAGAGACATTGCCGCCACCACCACCGATACCGACGGATACACATCATATGTTCCTTCTCCTTCAGCAGATGATGGAGACACAGCGGGCCCAGGCAGAGGCGTCACAGCGCCAGTCGGAGGTGTCACACCGTTAGATTGAGATGCTGAGGCAGAGTATGGAGAACTCGCATCAGCTTGCACTGGCAGCAGTGGAGAGAGTGGCACCGGGTACGGTGTAGGGCCCTACTGGCCAGTAACCGTACCAGCAGCAGTCCAGGCCGGGGACAATACTAGACTTTAGGAAGATGAGCTCCAGGGACTTCACAGGCACGGAGGGCATCCTTTATGCAGACGACTGGCTAGAGGATGTCCAGCGGAGCATGGAGCTGGCAGAGCTTTCTAGAGTACTTTGGGTTTCGGCCGCAGCCAGCCGATTCTTCGACATTGCGCTGACATGGTACCGCACGGATCCTCGTACATCGGTGAGAGGGCTGACATGGGAGAACTTTCAAAGGCTCTTCAAGGAGAAGTTCTTTCCGGATGTGGCTCTTACAGCATTGGAGGGCCAGTTCGTGGGTCTAGTGTAGGAGAACTCGTCGGTGGACGAGTATGCAGCTGAGTTCTTCCGTTATAGCAGGTTCGCTCCCGATATGATCCAGGATGAGGGGCAGAAGGCTCGTAAGTTCTGCAGGGGACTTATTCATGCAGTGCGCACCCGCACCTTGGGTCGCCGTGATGCGACGTTCGATCAGATATTGATGGACGTGCAGATTACAGAGGAGGACTTCGGCCTCAAGCAGAAGAGGAGTGGAGATACTATAAGGGCGAGTTCCAGTACGGGACCGGCCAAGCGCCCCCACTTTCAGCGTCAGCAAAGGCCATTTCAGCAGCAGCCTATGTTGCAGATTCAGCAGGCACCGACGCGTGCCCAGCAGCACCAGGGACAGGACCAGAGACCGGCTACTCCGTGCGGCTTCTGCGGGAAGCCGGGGCACACCAGGGAGGATTGCAGGAAGAGGTTGGGCGTCTGTCTTTACTGTGGGGCTCCCGATCACCAGCTGAGGGATTTTCGTTTTCGCAGAGTCCGAGGAGGCCAGGACAGAGCGCAGCTAGCTAGAGGACCAGCAGTTCAGCAGAGGGGTCCTCCACTTCAGACCCAGCAGCAGCGCTTTGTTCAGCACCAGAAGGGAGCACCCGCGGGCAGGGTGTTCGCTTTGGCAGCAGAGGAGGAGGTAGAGCCCGTGGGAGATATTGTAGCAGGTCATGTTCTCCTAGATTCTTTTCCTGCTTTCGCCTTGTTTGATTCTGGGGCGACCCATAGTTTTGTGTCTGTTTTTTTTTGCTTTGAGACACAATATTATTGCTGAATATATGGGTAGGACTTGCAAGATTATGACCGGGGGAGGTATTATCCTGGTTAATAATATTTGCAAGGGGCGGAGAGTCACTCTGAGAGGCCGAGACTTGAGTGCGTGTCTGCTCGTAATGCCCCTATCGAGGTACGATATGGTACTTGGTATAGATTGGTTGAGCATGCACCATGCTAGCATTGATTGCAGAGCATGCAGAGTTCTTTTTAGGACGCCGGGAGAGCCAGAGATCGAGTTTGCTCAAGGAGCAGCGGAGCCGGAGGCTGGATTCTGTGGAGCTTTGTTGGCGGGGAAGGATTTGCCATATCCATTAATTGTTGAGTTCTCGGATATCTTTTTCGAGGAGTTGCCGGGGATGCCGCCAGACAGGAACATTGAGTTCTCTATAGACTTGGTGTCGGGCGCCGAGCCTATTTCACAGCATGTCTATAGGGTGAACAACGGCGAATTGATGGAGCTGAAGAAGCAAGTCGATGAACTACAGGACAAGGGGTTCATCAGATCCAGTTCTTCGTCCTGGGGAGCGCCAGTCCTGTTTGTGTCGAAGAAGGACGGTACGTCCTGCATGTGCATTGTTTACCGGGCGCTCAACAACCTCACTATCAAGAATAGGTACCCTTTGCCGAGGATCGACAATTTGTTCGATCAATTGAGTGGGGCAAAGGTCTTTTCGAAGATAGATTTGAGGTCCAGGTATCACCAGCTGAAGGTGAGGCGGGATGACATTCCCAAGACGGCATTTCGGACTCGGTACGGCTAGTATGAGTTTACAGTGATGCCATTTGGGTTGACCAATGCTTCCGCGGTGTTCATGAACTTGATGAACAAGGTATTCCATCAGTACCTTGACAAGTTCGTGGTGGTCTTCATAGAAGATATCTTGATCTATTCGAAGATGCAGGAGGAGCATGAGGAGCACTTGAGAGTTGTGTTAGAGACTCTGAGGAGAGAGCAACTCTACGGGAAGCTTTCGAAGTGTGAGTTCTTCTTGGACCAGGTGGAGTTCTTAGGTCATGTTGTGACCGAGCACGGGATTTCAGTGGACCAGAGGAAGATTTTGGCAGTGGAGTCTTGGTCTACGCCCAGTTCAGTTGTCGAGGTTCGGAGCTTTCTGGGTTTGGCTGGCTATTACCGGAAGTTCGTCCAGGACTTCTCGCGGATTACAGAGCCGATGACTAGACTCACCAGGAAGGACGTAGAGTTCGTCTGGACTGTTGAGTGTCAGGCTGCATTCGATAAGCTGAAGAGGAGGTTGACTTCAGCTCCGATCCTGACTTTGCCATCTGGGTCAGGAGGGTTCTCGATCTTCAGCGATGCTTCTGGGAAGGGTTTAGGGTGTGTTCTTCAGCAGCACGGGAAGGTGATTGCTTATGCATCCAGACAGTTGCGTCCTCATGAGAAGAACTATCCTACTCATGATCTGGAGTTGGCCGCGGTTATATTTGCTTTGAAGTTATGGAAGCATTACCTTACGGAGAGCGAGTTGAGATCTTCACAGATCATAAGAGCTTGAAGTACGTGTTCACTCAGAAGGAGTTGAACATGCGGCAGAGGCGGTGGTTAGAGCTGATGAAGGACTTCGATATATCCTTGTAGTACCATCCGGGAAAGGCCAACGTAGTTGCAGATGCCTTGAGCAGGTATCCAGTTGCTATTTTCTTGACGACAGATCGTCATTTTTTGGCCGACCAGGATAGTTTGGGTATCGAGGTCATCATTCCGGGCGTGGAGATCCAGATATGGGGTTTGCAGATTCAGTCTGAGCTGATGGATAGAGTCAGGTCAGCACAGTATGATGATGTTGTCCTGAGAAGCATTAGGGAGCAGGTGAGGACGGGCTTGCTTGAAGATTTCTCTGTAGCCGACGATGGGTCGTTGCGGCACGGTACTAGGCTGTGCGTTCCGCGTGGAGAGCTTCGGAAGGAGGTTCTTCAGGAGGCGCATCGCTTTCAGTATTCTATGCATCATGTGGCCAATAAGATGTATAGGGACCTGAGAGAGCACGTGTGGTGGTATGGCATGAAGCGCAAGGTAGCTCAGTTTGTATCTCGTTGCCTTGTGTGTCAGCAGGTGAAGGCCGAGAGACAGAGACCAGGTGGATTGCTACAGCCGCTACCCATTTCCGAGCGAAAGTGGGAGCACATCACCATGGACTTTGTATCTGGACTTCCACGATCGCCATGAGGGAAGGACGCGGTTTGGGTCATCGTTGATAGATTGACCAAATCGGCCCACTTTTTGCCTTTCAAAGTGGGTTTGTCTACGGAGAGGCTGGCTGAGCTGTATGTTCGTCAGATCGTGAGATTGTACGGAGTTCCGGTGAGCATAGTTTCAGATCGGGATAGCCGATTCACTTTCCACTTCTGGAGGAGTTTGTAGGCTAGCTTGGGCACCTCGCTCAAGTTTAGTACTGCTTATCATCCTCAGACAGATGGGCAGTCGGAGAGGACCATCCAGACTTTGGAGGATATGCTTCGCACATGTGTGCTAGATCTCGAGGGTTCTTGGGAGGACCATCTTCACCTGGTAGAGTTTGCTTACAACAACAGCTACCAGGCCAGTATAGAGATGTCACCATTTGAGGCTCTATATGGACGGAGATGCCGTACTCCTTTGTCTTGGGACGATGTCGGCGAGCGGGCGCTTCTTGGGTCGGAGATGGTTGTGGATGCGGCCGAGAAGGTCAGGATGATTAGAGACAGACTTCGGGTGGCTCAGGATAGGCAGCGGCATTGGGCCGATAGTCACCGAAGACCGTTAGAGTTCTAGGTTAGTTTCAGTTCTTGTCGTGTTGTTTGTGTTTGTTGTTTAGTCTGTGTGCTGAGTTTTTGTCTTGTGTCTAGGTTGGTGACATAGTGTTTTTGAGGATATCCCCGACACGTGGCACTATTCGCTTTGGCGACGGTGGGAAGATCAGTCCGTGCTACATCGAACCTTTCACCATCATAGAGAGGATCGGTGCAGTAGCCTACCGACTGGACTTGCCTACCAGGCTCGAGGGAGTGCACAACGTGTTTCATGTATCTCAGCTGAGGCGGTACGTGGCAGATCTTAGCCATGTATTGGACCATTCTGCGATACAGGTGGGACCTACTCTCAGCTATCCAGAATAGCCGGTGGAGATTCTGGATTGCAGGGAGAAGGTGCTCCGAAACTGGGTCATACCCTTTATTCGGGTTGCGTGGAGACATCACTCTCCAGGTGAGTCTACCTGGGAGAGGGAGGACGACATGCAGGAGCGTTTCCCTTATCTTTTCGCGCCCTGAGGTATAAATCTATTTCTTTTGTCTTTCTGTTTGTGATTTCCTGTGCTTGTGTCTTCAATTTCGAGGACGATTTTTTTAAGGTGGATAGACTTGTCACCCTCACTTTTCCAAGTTAGAGGTAAAATGGTAATTTTCCATTTTATAATATTTTTGGGAATTTTATTTCATGAATATTAATATTTAATTATTATAGGAGTCGGATTCGAATTTCATCGCATTCCGAGTTAATTCGAGACTCCGGGGAATTTCGACTTGAGTCGTATTTAGCATGTTAATTAACCATGGCCCACCATACTTAACTTTTAGGATTAGGAGTTTGGACTAATCCCATATAAGTATCTAAGCTTAATTATAATTTTTGTTTAATTTTTGATAATCCCAAAACCCAAAAATTGATTTAACTTAGCCTAGAAGGCAAGGGAGGGGCAAACTTGTAATTACAAGTGCCCCTACCCTCCCTTACATGGCTGGTCATATAGTCCCCCTCCACCTCTCATTTCTTCTCCACTAAGTCTTCTTCCTCTCTCTTCATTCATTCTTTCCAACTCCTTCTTCTTCCTCTTCAAATCCACATTTAGGTATGATTTTTAAACCCTCTTAAATTCCTCATTTGCATTTACTCATTCACATTAATTAGAGAGGGAACCATTCTCTACATGTTGACCCTAGATTTTGTAGGATTCCTTAAATTCTAGTTCAAGGATTTATCATTGTTTTATTCTTTTTAGAGTGGTATATATATATATATATATATATATATATATATATATATATATATATATATATATATATATATATATATATATATATATATATATATATATATATATATATATACATGTGTATTTATGTGTGTGTATTTATATATGTATTTGTGTGTGTAGAGGAGAGTGATAGTTGTGTCATGAGAGTGTGTCCATGTGTGTGTGTGTGTGTGTGTGTGTCTATATATATAGATATATATGTGTGTGTGTCTATATATATATATATATATATATATATATATATATATATATATATATATATATATATATATATATGCGTGTGTGATCATGTATATATGTTAGTGTGAGTGTAATTGTATATAGAGAGGGGAGAATGAGAATTAGTTGTGTGTGTGTGAGTGATATATATTAGAGAGTTAGAGAGGGAGAATTATAGAAGAAGAATAGAGATTATGGAGAGGAATTGAGAGAGTTTTGAGAGAGAATTAGAGGAGAAATGAGAGAAAGAAAGGGGGAGCAACCAAGGCACCAAGGCGGGGGGGGGGAGGGCTAGGGGGCTGTTCCCCCCCCCCCCCCCCATAACAGCAGCAAAAGAGCAGCAGCAGCTGCAGCAAGAACAGCAGCAGTAGCAGGCAACAGTAGCAGCAACAATAGGCTTTTAACCCCCCCCCCCCCCCCCACCCCGTTTAACCCCCTATTCGACCCCGTATATGCCCACTATATACCTATATATATATACATATATACCCTATTATTAGCTCTATATAACCCTGATAAACCTACTAGAATAACCCCAAAAACTTGTTCCAAGAGAGTGTGTAAAGTATAGGTTGAAGAGAGTTTGAGTGAGTGAGTTTAAGGGTTGAGTTAGATTTGGTGATAGGGGGAAATTGAGTTCCGTGATTCGAAACGCGTTGAAACTTGGAGGGGACTTAGGTAACGTGATTTAGATTTTGTGGGTAGGCTTCGGAGTTGGAATCGGGGTTGCGTGTGGGCTTGGGGAGTCGGTATCGCACCGCACCCTCCCGTATCTTGAAATATTCAAGATAACGGGTAAACGGACGATTCGGACCGTAAGATGGACTGGATGTCCACTTATCCTAGAAAACTTGGTAGATAATGGTTGTATAGGCTAGTACCCTACTACCCTAGGAAGCACGGAGTGAAATTCCTAAGGGAAGGCCACTTGGCGTCAAGTTAGAACGGTTTAAGGGTAAATGTTAAGGGATAATCGGGTAATTTCGAGATACGGAGTTCGGGTAGTCGGATTGACTTGAAACTTGGGTGGCATGTTGGGTACACCCTAAAAATGTCATATTTGAACCGATTTTGGCTCGATTGACCCAGAGTTGACTTTTTACCCAAAAGTCAATCGTGAGTCAACACTTTGTCTAGATTTGACCAAATCCAAACTAGAGTTGACCAGTTGACCAAAAGTCAACTGTTGGTCAACATTTGACCAGTTTGACCTAGGGTTGACCTAGAGTTGACCAGAGTTGACCAGGGTTGACCAGTTGACCAAAAGTCAACTGTAGGCCAACTCTTGACCCCGTTTGACTTTCTTCGACTTGTTTTGACCTGTGATGACTGGTATGACCTAGGGTTGACTTGGTCTGGCTTAGATTGACTTGGTATAACTTGATTTATCCTAGATTTGACTTGACAGAACTTAGTGTGACTCAGTGAGACCTAGTTTGACCTAGATTGCATATCATTCATTGTGAATCATTCTTAAACTTGTTTAAACCTAAATTAACATACAGTATCTCATCTTTAGGTTTCTGATTACCCCTCTGAGCATTGATATACCCTATAGCTCAGGACAACAGGCGAGTACATTCACTGATAGTTTTTATTGTCTTGATATCTGCTATATCCGATTCAGTTGTAGTGTCTTACTTGATTCTCAGTCACGATAGTTCACGGACTAGTACACGTTGGATCATGACATGAGATATTGTTCCTGGATTTCTGGGTATATTGGTATACTTTCTGTCTTGTTCCATGTACTTATATAGACACCGATTTCTAAGGAGATTTGCTACCCTCTTACGAAATCACGTGTCATGACGTGTCATGTCCAGATCCATTGTACTATTCGGGGATAGGGAATTATTAGGGGCTATGTGATCCAAGCCACTCTGTCACTATTCATGTGCTCGCGCCACTCTTCCCTCACGAAGGGTGTAGCGAGATCCTTTTGCCTTGTGCTCGTTATCCAGGTTGGCCGGCATGACTTTCCGTTGAGGTCATCGCGGATTGTTGGGCCAAGTGGATAGCTTGTCCTGTCACTTATCTCAAGCCGATCATATATCGTTCTAATAATTCAAGTCATATTTTATATTTACTTTATCTTATCGTATATCCTGCTCTGTTCTACATTCAGTATTTTTTTACCATGCCATGATATACAGTTACTCACATGCTCTACTTGCCTTTACATTGTACCTTGATTTGGAGACTAAGTTCTGCTCGGGAGAAGAGTTACAACCCTGGTCCTTGTTTGGTTTAAGGGTTGTAACTCGGCTTTCGAACGGTTTCCAAGTTTTCATATATCTTTGTCTCATAGTTCATTATACTGTCTCTTATAGAATTTGTCAATTCACATGAAACTGCTGTTAGTGCTTGTACTTGCTCATTTTCCTGACAGGATACCGTTATGATATATTACAGATGATTCTGAGTCGGACTGCTCGACCTATTATGGGCTCGAGTCAGATGGAGTAGCCTTGGATCGTGGCCTTATAGTAGAGCCACTAGATTTTGTACTTCCAGAGTAGTGTAGATTAGCTAGGTTTAACTGGACTGCGATCCAGCTAGCTTTATCAGACTGTAGCTTCTATATTATATTTTGAGATCCTGTGATGCTGTATATATCTGGGCTTGTATTGGACTCTGGACTTATTTACTCTTTCATCTATCACATGTTCTCTTTCTGAGCTATCTACCTTAGTTTTATTCTGTGATTGAGACTGTATTGTTATGTCACCTCCATTCGGAGAGTATATACTGTACAGGTACCTTTATACAGTTAGTCGTAGTATTTACAGACGTTATATACAGCGTTCTACCGCCGATACTGCGGCGTAGGCTGGACGTACCCACGTGCTCGTGCCCCTCATAAGGGTGCGGGTCGTGACAGAGAGTCACGGCGATTTCTTTTCCTTGCCAGAAGTTAAACTTCTTCATGCAAGATGGTGTGCTGCCCTAGAATCTGAGAGGAAGTCTATTGAACGTAAAATTCAAGAACTTGCCCACCTAGCAAGCAGTCAGGTGCAGGAGCCATCTGTTATCGTTGCTCCGAAGGGTAGACCACCAAGAAGACTTACAAGAACACAGAAGAAGAAGCTCGAGTCTACTAGAAGAGAACTATCATTATTTGAGCATATTGAAAGAAGCATGGAAAGGTTCATTTGTCCAAAGAGGAATGACAAGCTTCCTATTCAACGGAAGAAACAAAAAACAAGCGTTGGTGTCACATTCGACATGTATATTCATATATTTAATCCTGCAATACGGGAGTACATTTGGTCTATTGAAGATGTGCCTAAAGATGGACATTGTGGGTACCACGCCCTTGCAAGACATCTAGGGTACTCCGTTAAAGACGGATGGAGGCAGGTTAGAGCAGAGCTGTACGAGGAGTTGGAGTCTCATCTTCTCTTCTACAGCAAATTACTAAGCCCAGATACAATTGGAGAATTATTGACAAGCATTCCGTGCTCAGATCAGACTACTGGAGAGGAACATTACATGGATATTCCTTCTGCTGCATATCTATTCGCTAACAGGTACAATATACCTACACATTCTTACTAACGTGAAAAGTTTGATAAATACTTATACTGCATTTGTATTCACTTACAGGTACAAGATCCCAATTATCGTTCTGTCGAAGAGAAGTAACAACACTTTCTTCCCAATGACCGCTCCTCCGGCAGACTATACTATGTCCACTCTACATGCCATTGGACTTGATTATAATCACTTCGTCATCCCGCAGTTTATCGGGCACAATCCTATTCCCCTCCCCCCCCCCCCCGATCCAGTCTGGTATAAACATGCTCCGAAAGAATCGATCGCTTGGACGACACTGTACACCGATGCGATCAATGCCTACAAGGAGAAAACAAACTACGTGCAACCTAAACCAATGCCGAAAGACCACTATGATGTATTGATTGACTGATAGTGGGGAGCATCACCGATAGTATTGTCATATTTTGTAACTTGAAAGAAGGATAAACATTTCTTGCGTCCTACACCGATAGTTTTGTCACATTTTGTAATTAGAAACAAGGATAAACATTTATGTCTATACCGAAGAATGTGGTTGTCAAAAGAAATGTAAATATTTGGTCCTACGCCGATGTTTATATCTTTGGTCCTACTCAGATACACTATTTTACATCATTTTGTAAAGAAGAAGAAGGAAGTTTATTTTGGTATGACATTTGAGTATCACATTTACAGTTGAGTATCACATTTACCAGGACTGCCCAGAACACTGACAGTCCATCGTGAATGAAAGACTGCCAGGGATCTGGGCAGTCCAAGTTAGAACTTGCTGTGAACAAGGACTGCTCAGGAAACTGGGCAGTCCTTGTTCACAGCAAGTTCTAAATTGGACTGCCCAGTTCTCTAGCAGTCCATCGTGAATGAAGGACTGCCAGGGAACTGGGCAGTCCAAGTTAGAACTTGCTGTGAACAAGGACTGGGCAGTCCTTATTCACAGCAAGTTCTAACTTGGACTGCCCAGTTCCCTGGCAGTCCATCGTGAATGAAGGACTGCCAGGGAACTGGGCAGTCCAATTTAGAACTTGCTGTGAACAAGGACTGCCCAGGGAACTGGGCAGTCCTTGTTCACAGCAAGTTCTAAATTGGACTGCCCAGTTCCCTGGCAGTTCTTCATTCACGATGGACTGCCAGATTTTTTTGGCAGTCCTACTTAGAACTTGCAATGTTCAGGAAACATCTGTATAGTGATCGACATTACGTATTCAAAACCTATTACAACAAAAGCATATTACAACAAAATGATACGGGAGTTCGACATGAAGTATTCAAAACCTATTACAAAGAAAGCATAATACAACAAAATGATACCGGAGTTCGACATTAAGTCTTCAAAACATATTACAACCAAGACGTCAACAAGTATTCGAAACACAGTTCAACAAAAGCGACACACAAATTGTTCAAACAAGTACAAGCAAGTCATTTTTTCTCATGACGTATCTTAGTCCGTCGCTCGTGTTCGAGAAACGGATAGTCCGATGCGATGTTCTGCATCTGGTTAGCAACGTCGACGTAGTTCTCTCCTTTGCACAGCACGAGACTTTTTCCCAAGTTTCTTACTTTCGAAGCCTGAAGGAAAAATTAAGGGTCCAAATTAGCCAGGTTACTATACTGGTAAACATTAATTCAAAAAAATACTACTTGCCATCTTTTGCAGTGCATCAAGCAGGCCTGTCCTGTTTGGTAGAGGAGCAGCTACAGGCACTTCATTCCCTCGCGTATCTGGATTCAACATCATACCATGTCCGGCCTCTACATAATAATTCATATATTCATCAGTACAATCCCACATCTGCTCCACCGAACGTCGTAAAGTTTCACCAACTACATGACGTTGCCACTCAGTGAAGAAGTAAGAGCCCCAACGGTAGTCCGGCGGGACATAGGTTGATGCTTTATTCCCTTTTGAAGAAGTCCTCAAATTCAAAGTGCCCGGTATAGTTTGCACGTATCCAAACTGACGAAGCACTCTGTCTGGCATATGAGGCTCCTCAATTTCTTGACAGAATATTAGACCTTGAAATAGTGAAACTCCTTGCAACGGACGAGAACTATTTCGAAGATCCTTATATGGATGCCAAATAATCTACATCATAGTATATGTAATCAAGACCAAAGAAGTTACTATTTTACACTATAATGAAATCCTAAGTAAATGTAAATTTAAGTTAGCATTGTCTCACCTCCTTTTCGTTCATATCTTCAAGTGCGATACGCAGGGAAGCTAAAGTATGCGGATGTCTGCTATCCATCCTAACTGGATTCCACTTGCACATCCTAGGTAGCTGCTCATCATAGTCTTTGTTAAGAGTAGCCCTCTTTAGCGTCGAAAAATGTTCGTATATCCATGCCTGTACATGAAATGTAGATGACACACATATTAATCGACCTAATTTTATTTAAACTAGAAACAAAGTACGATTTACTTGACTCACATGGTGCAGAGTTTGACAACCAGCTATAGTCTTCGAACCGACTCTAGATGCAACGCCAAGTTCGCGGTAGAGATAAGCTAGTATACCGCTTCCAAATGATATTTGATCCACAGTGCCTAAGTTCATAAAATTGTTAACATATTTGGCGTGAATCGAGGTTCCGGACTTGTCCGGAATGCAGACAGCTCCCAAGATAAAATACATGTATGCCCGGGCCACTACATCGTCGTTGGCGTCGTCCTCATTGTCATCTTCATCAATGTGTGCATTCCTAAGAAAACTCAAAGGAACTCCGTACAACTTCTTAAACTCGGAGAGACTAACAAAATTCTCTGCCTCAATACCGAGTGCATTAGCGACCAATTCCACCATCTCGTCATACATCTCAAAGTCACCCGTATCATAATTCATCAGCATTGGACCACCATCAACTCTAAGTCCCAAAATGTGGTGGACGACGTCGAGGGTGATCGTCAACTCCCCGAAAGAGAAATGGAAACTGTTTGTTTCGGGATGCCACCGCTCCACAAACGCAGAGATCAGTGCGTGATCCAAGATCTTATACGAGTGTTTTGCAATATGCTGCAACCCAGTGGGGATGATTTTGGCCTTCACACCTTCTTTCAAATTGTCAAAATTCCATGTACTGCACATCGTAGCGTGGTTAATGACCCGCAAGATACGCGAGCTTTTCTGAAAATAAAACAATATAAAGAAAATATAAATATAAAATGTAACTACTATTTTACAAAAGAAATGTAAATATCTAAGGTAATGAACTTGCCAGATCCTTCCAAATTTGGTAAGATATGTGGTTAGGCAGGGACGTCAATAGTGAGCAACCGATTGGCCTCACTTCCGGATCAGCTCTATCAGAAGCGGCCTTCGCATGAGAAGGTCCGGAACCATCGTCCTCCCCTCTATGGACAATGGGCAAATCATTATTGGAGGAGGGAGAATCAGGACGAGTCTTCCGTTGCTTCAATTTACTTGCAACGTGTTTGGTTCGACGTGGTACAGTCTGAGAGGGTGCCGCCGGTTCACTTATCGTTATTAGTTTTTCGCGAACCCGCTCAGCTTCACGTGCCTTCCGCTCCGATGCGGTAGGACGTTTTCTTTCACCCTCGACGTCAACGTCCTTCGTCTTCGGAGTCGGGTCGTGACTATGAATATTTAATATCAATCGATTAATACTTAGCAAAGATCAAACAAGACTCCCAATTCAGGACTGTCGCTCTTTCTGGTAGTCATATGTACTGTTAGGACTGCCATAAAGAGAGGTAGTCCACTTGTACATCAAGTATAACACAGGACTGCCGCACTTTGTGGCAGTCATTTATGTATAAAGGACTGCCACAAAGTGCGACAGTCCTGTGTTATACTTGCTGTACAAGTGGACTGCCTATCTTTATGGCAGTCCTAACAGTACATAGGACTGCCAGAAAGAGAGGCAGTCCAGTTGTACAGCAAGTATTACACAGGACTGCCGCACTTAGTGGCAGTCCTTTATGCATAAAGGACTGCCACAAAGTACGGCAGTCCTGTGTAATACTTGCTGTACAACTGGATTGCCTCTCTTTCTGGCAATCCTAACAGTACATAGAACTGCCAGAAACATGGGCAGTCGTCGTCGACTCGAGAGGAACTGACTGGGGTTGTTCGAACTAAATTAATAGGATTTGGGGGGGGGGGGGAATTGACAACTTTAAGTATTAGGTTTCTTACCTTGATTGAGATGAACGTTTGCGTCCCATCGTAGGGAGAGATCGTTGGAAAATGGTGAAGACAAAAGAAATGGTGGAGATGAGGATCGAAACCCTTACCCTGACAATTGCGTAAAACAAATGGAGAGAGAGGAGTGGGAAATCGTGGAGAAGAAGAAGAAGAGGAGGAGGGAAAATATGGTTTGTGAAGAGAGAGAGGGAAAATTTGAAATGAGAGTGATTTTCGGGTTTGGGGGGGCTGTGGGGTTTGGACAGCCCCCTGAATGAAAACTTTGGACAGCCCGAGTAAAAGTTCCTCAAAGCCTGGCTAGCCCTAATCCTGGCTAGCCCTGAGTAAAAAAGGCTGTGTCCTTATAATTATTTTTTTTGATACTTTTTTTTTTCCGTAGGCCTAAGGCCCATTCCACAGAAAGATACTTAGTTTGTGAGCTTAGCTTAAGGAATTATGTTTTTGTTACAAAGGCAAGCATATTCTATCTCAGGCTTAGGAAAGTTTACCCATCTAAATTACTTAATCAATTTTTTAAATTAATTTATAGACCTTTAACAAACAAACGAATACATAACATTCTAACAATTTTGGTATTGTCTAATTAGAACAATTTAACTAAACATATATATCCAAAATTCTAATTAAAATATATTCAAATTATATTTTAATTATTTTATGGGTAAATTGTAAAAAAATTCTCGTTAAATTTGCACCTTTTGCGTAGAAAGACCTTTTAGTCAAATTTAGCAAATAAAGACTCCCGTAATCTATGACTTGCTCGAAAAGCCCCCTACCGTCTGTCGACCGTTGGAAATGGTCGTTAATGTCATTAAAAAAAGAAGAAAAAAAAACCTAAACTATCCTCTCCCCTTCCCTACCAGCCCCCTCCCCCTTCCCTAACCTCTCCCCTCCTCCCTCCGGCCAGGCCCCCCTCCCCCCCACCTCCTCCCCGCAGGCCAGCCCCCCTCTTCCCCGTCGGCCTCCTCCTCCTCGCCGGCCAGCATCCTCCACCTCCCCGCAGCCCCCCCTCCTCCTCGCCTTCCCCTCCTCCTCCCCAGCCCCCTCCTCCTCCCCGCAGGCCATCCCCCCTCCTTCCCGTCGGCCTCCTCCTCCTCGTCGGCCAGCCCCCTCCACCTCTCCGCAGGCCAGCCCTCCCTCCTCCCTTCCCTCCTCCTCCCCGTCGGCCAACCGCCCTCCTCCTCCCCAGCCTCCACCTCCTCCCCGCGTTCCCCTCCTCCTCCCCGCACCACCGGAGAGAGAAGGGGGGGGGGGGGGGGGGAGGAGTAAAATGGTCATTACATACCCCACTTAACACCAGTTAACGGAAAAGGGGCAAAATGAGCATATTTTATACTTTAATGAATTTTAAGAGCATGGGGGTCTTTTAGTACAAAAAGCGAAAATCTAACGAGATTTTTTTTTTTTGCACTTTACGCTTATTTTAATAAAATTCTTTAACTAAACATATTTTCAAATTTCTAAAGAAAGCATATCTATAAAATAACCCTGGTAAGAATATATTTTAATTATTTTAATGGAATTTTAATTTTTAACAATATTAAAGTATTTTTTATTGCTGATTGTATATATTTAATAGTTGTTACTCTTTCTATGTGATAGCTTAGTTGGATAAGGTGATATACTAATTCTCAAGAGAACATGGTTCAAATTCTATTGACACTATAATTTTTTATTCATAAATTAATTTTTAAGATCCGATCCATACTTAACCTAACTCAAACTCGCCCTGACGTGAAACGGACCCAACCAAAAAGAACATCTTTTAAGAAACAAAAAAGAAAAGAAAAAAGTTATAACAAAAAAAAAATATTTAAAACAAGAAAACAAGAAAAGAAAGAAAAAAATGAAAGAAAAAAAGAAAAAAAAAAACTTTTAAAAAATTATATAAAAAAAGAATGAATGAGAAAACCAAAACAAATGAGTTTTTTTTAGAAAGAAAAAAAAATAGAAAAAAAACTTTTTGAAAATGTACATAATGTTATCTTTTAAGTAAATTAATTGTAGATAAATAGTTTTAAAGAAAGAAACATCCACCAATAGCATTGATATCAGACTGGTGAAATTTGTCCAAATTTCACTAGTCTGTCTAGCAAAATTATGGTTGATCGTTGGTAAATGGTTCTTAACATTTTTTGAATGGCTATATTGGTTATATATTGAAGGGATAGAGTTCTCCAACACATTTCTTTACAGATTCCTCCACTATTTTTTAGAAGTTCTCCACTCAGAAACTCTATGCACAAATTCTCTATTCAAAAGCTCTACATTCACAAGCTCTCTATCATCTAGTCTTCTACAACTTTTTCATAAACTCTACAGCCTCTATTCACCATGGATCAAATCCTAAGGATATTATGCTTGCTTTGAGGTACCCAAACCAGCAATCTTAGGAATGAGTTTTACCTAACTTATTTTTACTTGTCAAAATATTAAGTTAGATAATTACGCAGTTTTATTGTCGATCATTTTTCTATTCGATATAAATTTATAATAAGACATATTTTTACTTCTACTTGTTTATTAATAGATTGTGAAGAAGTACAAAAAAATTCTTGAAATTAATTTGCAATCAATGTATACAAATATTTATGTTATTCCACCATCACCAAGAATCAATAGTATAAGTAGCTAACATGCTTCTAATAACGAAACTGTTAATATTGGTCATTGTTTTTCTCAACAAGTTGTTCCATTTACTAAAGAAGAAGAACAACGTATATTAGATAAATATGGCGACAATGATGATGAAGAAATTAAATAGTGATAATTTAATTAAAAATTTACGCAATGAGTTAGATAATAATGTCGATAATGTTAGCACACTTGAATTATTTGCCAAAAAAATAATTTGAGAAACATAAATGTTTTTAAATGGATTGTTGGAGCAGATGAAACTCATATTTTTGGTACATTAGGTAACAATTTGTGCTCCTTACCCTAGATTAGATATTAATACTTCAAACCTTGCTGAATATTTTAATACCTTGATTAAAAATTTATGTGATAAACTAATAACACCACTATTCGATGGTATTAGAGCCAATATTAAATTACTTCATGTGGAAAACATACAAATCGCTGAAAATATAGAAACAATTATTGTCCCAAAATATTAGAAACTGTGGCCTATATCGATAGATAACAACATCAATTACAAATGTTGTATATTGATAATGTTTTTTGAAATATTGGATCATGAAACAAGTATAACATATATGGTTCGCTTAAACGATAAATATCGTTTGTATTTGGTATCATACTTATCTACCATGTGTACGTGTATATTTTACGTGCAAGTTATGTAATGTGTAATGATTAAGTTTTGTAATGTAAGAATTGAAAGTTTTTATCAAGCACGATTTTCTACTGAAAACTTGAGAAGTCTATTAAGTCACATATGGAACAAATCCCAACCCCTTACATTCCTCAAAGTGCACTGGCTAGAGGCCAAATTGGAGTACTAGATGTACAATGCAAAGCTAGGAGATCAAAGAAGAACCACATCATAAAGAAAGATTTACCGACAAGAGATATCTCTTGTAATAATTGTAGTGGTTTAGGACACAACATAAGAAAATGTACTAACCAATAAAAAGAGTAAATTTTTATATTTGATGTTGTATTAATCTCAAGAATAATAATTTTTTTAATCTTTTATGTTGTAATTAGTCACAAGAATGAATATAATTTTTTACTATCTTTTATGTTGTAATTCATCTCAATAAGGAATAAATGTTTTATGCTTTGCACACACTCTCTATTTCACCTTTGCTTGATTCAATTAATTCGGCAACTCGAAAGATCAAAACTCATTAATTACTCCACTATTTTGGCCAACTCAAAATTCAAGTTTTACTTAATAAAATGTCTACACATTTGAAAAATAAACTATCTACAACGTATCCTCCTCGGACGCAACGGCCAAGAAGTGTCCTCGCTAGCCTTACAAAAAAAATTAGAATTTTATGGTTCTGGTTAGAGCTATAAGTTAAGATTAGGTGTTTTATGTTTATGGTTAGGATTAGGGTTGGCCAACGATCAGACTATATTGGTCATCAACCTTTCTTATAAATTTTTTTTACTGAGATTCCGTCAAACGAACTAGCAGACAATTACCCTGGCCGAGCATAATATTATGTAGAATTTTTGTTGTTGTTAAAAATATAGAAAAAGAATTACATAGATAAATTCATTAATTGCGTTCAGGGACAGCCCTGGCCTAGAACAGGCCAGACGACAGCCCCGGATCCCAGGCGAGGGGGCACTAACATGAATCTATCTAAAATGTAACTAGTATATACTATGCGCCATTTTTAACAAAAATGCATTGTGGTGGAGTGGTTATAATGTTAGACCTTTACTTAGAGGTAATTGGTTCAAATTTTGTTGGCAACAAATTTTGGTCATATTTACTACATCTTTTTTCTACATTATGTATGGAGGACCCATTTTTGAAAGTTTGTCTCGTGTGTGTATATATATATATATATATATATATATATATATATATATATATATATATATATAACTATTTTTTTGAAAGAAGGTAATTGT
The DNA here is from genome assembly GCA_029216955.1 of Iris pallida. Lineage (NCBI taxonomy): Eukaryota > Viridiplantae > Streptophyta > Magnoliopsida > Asparagales > Iridaceae > Iris > Iris pallida. The sequence continues at coordinate 2,802,139 of JANAVB010018197.1, forward strand.
GGCGAACGCTTCCGTCGGGAATCGATCTCCTGACCACTCGGGCTGCATGCATCTCTCTTAACCACTAGGCTAGAGGTCATTTGCGATATATCCGCTCTAATGGGCTTGCAAGCCTACCTTATGGTACATTTCCGTTATATTAACGGTGGATTCTGCAGGTATATTTACTACTATGTTGGATTCAAATGATTTCTTTCAATAAATGATAAAAGAAAGATTTAATTCTATCTTAGAATTCAAATAAATATTTTCAATAAATATTATATATATATATATATATATATATATATATATATATATATATATATATATATATATATATATATATATATATATATATATATCATGTTACAGATTAGAAATGGCAAAAGGAAAGGCGGTATAATGAAGCTCGTCTACAGCTCGCTGCGGCTGTCTGGCACATCTGGAGGGAAAGAAATCGACACATATTTGAGGGTCTGGTCACGCCAAATATTGGCATTATACGAAATATAGAGTTTGACGTAGCTGAATCGGGATAGTAATCCTGAGATGTATATTTTACAGTTTCGATGTCGGTTGTATCTTTCGTTCATTATTAATATAAATTACCTTTCTTCAAAAATAAAAATAAAAATAAAAATGAAACAACGGGTAATTGTGGCGAAATCGTCTCATTTGGGGCTCGAACTCCCGACCACTTGGGCCGCATGCAAAACTTTTTAAACCTTCACCCCACAACAATCTAATCTTAGCGTGTGTGTGTGATAGAATCTAAATTAATACGATTATTTTCAACACATTTCTTGTACTATAGTTTCTCAGTACTTCTTAACCAAAAACTTTTTAAACCTTCACCCGCACAACAATCTAATCTTAGGTTTCGTTTGGGTCGCAGAATTATGGAGTTGGGATAGGAAAGCCATCACTTTCCTATGGTTGGAGAACAAAGGAATTGAGGAGGAAAGAAAGTGATTCCAAACGAAAAAGAATTAGAAAAAAAAAATAGTGTCATCCATCCGTGCAAAGATTCACTTTCTACCTTAAGTATTCACTTTTTCTTTCAAATTATTTGGCATTTTCAAACACCTGAAAGAAAAAAAAAAAATCGTTAAAAATTATATTTTTCGAAGAAAAAAAAACACACCAAGGAATTGATTGATTTCATTTCCTTTCCGCTTGTTCTTCAAAGTTAGAAGAAGCACATTTGGAGAGATGATAATCCTTATGCGATCACGTAGCAATCAAGTATCCAATATGTACTTATTATTTTGGTTCAACCTTCAAAAATTCGACAAAGTCACTTGTGAAGTATGAACTTTTTGAGTTGATGCAAATTGCTATCAACAGAGTAATTTATTATTTTATTCTTAGAATTTGCTGTCTTGGTCAATTTATTATTTTGCTTTTGAGACGATTTCGGTTGGGGAAAAAATTCACTTCCCAAGTGGCAAAACCTCCACAGGACAATAAAAAGTGGATTTTTTTTTTCTTTTCTTTAGACAATATTATAGATACTCTCACAATTAGTTAAAAAAGGGCGCATCTGGTATCATAGTACCCTTCCACGGTACTGACCAGGGTTCGATTCCCTGGATGCGCATACATTAATACATTTTTATTTAATCATATTATTGTAACCAAAAGAATCCCTCAGCTATTTATTAGTTTCCACTCCCTACATTTTGTTCTCCATAAATAATGAATACACTTTTTTAATAAAAAAAAATAGTTTTTTTTATTATAACTCACACACCTACACGACGGTTGGAAGTTTCGATTTTCAAATCCTATCGGCCCTACTTGATGTTCGTGATGATTTCCACTTGAACTACAGACACGCTAGACTATATATTATTAGAAAGTAATATAAGGATTATATGCTAGTTATTATCGTCCAACTACTTAGTAGTCTTCAATAAGGAATAGAAATTTAGATATATTATTAGAAAGTAATATAAGGATTAGAAATTTAGATACTATTTATTTATATATATTTTTTGGATATTTAGATTTTGGGTCTCAAATAAGTTAGGATATTTGTGTTTGGGTCTCCATAATAGACATAATTAGTGTTTAAGCCTCCAATAATTTAGGATATTTGTATTTGAGTCACTATAATAGAAATAATTTGTGTTTGGGTCATGAACTAACGGTTGATTGTCAAAACTCAACTAAAAAAAAAAGAACGAAAAAACGAAACAAAAATAAATAAAAAAAAGCAGAAAAAGAACAAAAAGAATAAAAAATCAAAAAAGGAAAAAGAAAAAAGAAAAAAAAAACCCGACGAAAATAAATTTATTGTGGAAATAAATTTGTTCGGGTATTCGAAATTTTCGAAAATAAATTTGTCCAGAGATATCAAGACATAAAGTCTAAATATTCCGAAAAATTTTATTATGGAAAACCAATTCCCATGTTTAGTTTAGGTTAAAAAAATATTTCAAAAATTACAAAATATCCGAATAAATAATTAACTTACAAAACATAAAAATCATATCCCTTAAGAATGTGTAGATATTTTTTTGCTTGTTTTATTGTCCTTTTTAGTTTTAAGATTTTTTTCATTTTTTTTGTTTCAGTAATTTTACTTTTAATACAAAAAAATTCGTTTTATTTCGTCATTTTTTCTCGTTTTTTCATTTTTTTTTTCTATTTTTCGTTTTTTTCAATTTCTCGTTTTTTCAATTTTTTTCTTTCTTTATTATATATTTTTAATATTCTAAATTGTATTTTGACAATTATTAGTCCAAGATTCAAATGCTAATTATGTCTATTATAGTATAAATATTATAACTTACTAGAGATCCAAATACTAATTATATCTATTATGGAGATCCAAATAGTAAGTTATCTGAGACACAAAGTTAAATATTCGTAAAAAAGTTATCGCGGATCTTTTTTTTATTCTTTCAATTTTTTTAGCTTTCTCGCATTCCTTTTTTTATTCCCCCGCACCCCGCCCGCAAAGGAAAAAAAACAAACCCCCCCCCCCCCCCCCTCTCTCTCTCTCTCTTTTTAATCTATCTCGATGTCTCCCTAGGGTTTCCCCTTCAACTGCTCCTTCTCTTCTTCCCTTTGATACGTACCTAGCAGAGTAGCTCACTGATCAGTATCAACATCATACTCTCCTGCAGGGCCGGCCCTAAACTATTGGGGTCCCGAGGCTAAACTTCCAAAATGAACCCCCCCCCCCCCCCCCCCACCCCACTACACAATGTAAAAAAAAAATATAAATAAAAACAAAATTTGTTGCAGTCAAAATTTGAACCAAGGACCTCCTAAATACAAGTCTAGAATTACAACCACAATACCACCAATATATTTTTGTTAAAAAAAGGCACATGATATATACTAGTTCTATTGTAGATAGTTCCATGTTGGTGCCCCCTTTCGTCAGGGGACCCTGGGCCGTCGCCCGGCCTGCCCTGGGCGAGGGCCGCCCCTGCTCTCCTGCAGCAGTGAAGCAAGCTACTCTTTCCTTTTCCTTTTCCCAGCAGTTGGACAGTTAGTTGCATTGCCACCTCAACATCCAGCTCACCTTCTGCAGAGCCAATCACAGCCTGCCCATGACAGCAAAAGACACATTAGCTCGGGAGAGTATCTGTCATATAAATAGCTGTAATGAAGAGAGGGGAGTATCAGAAAAGTTGTTATCAATTTTCATTCCAATTCCTTTACCTGCATTTTTTTACTTGCAATTGTACTTTTCCAATTCCAATGAATAAACCCTAAAATTTCCCACAATTCTTCTTTGTTTCCACTGTCAGTTGGATTAACATGGCAAATTACACTAGGGGCTCAAGCATCCATAGCCAAGCTGCTCGGGAACCCATCAATTTGGTATCATAGCCGTTGGATCCTGTGGGAGAAGGAAGTCGGGAGGGCAGCTCCAGTCATGGCGGATCTGGAGGAGTAATCTCTGATGGAAGACGAGCTGCTGTTGATGAGGATCGATTCCTCTCCATTGAAAGGACTTTGGGAGCTTTGTCAGGTACTACTCTAGATCTCAGTAACAGATTTAATCAAATGGAGGGTCGATTCGAGAAAATTGAGAAAATGTTGGGGGATTTGGCCAGAATTCGTAGGGATCCAGAAAATCCACTTCAAAATTCTAGCATAAACCCCTCACTGCAATCACCAATGGCTGCACCAAAATTTTCATATAATTCACCAGCTCCTGTCAACAATTTCCAGTTCACAGATTATATGATTGACTTGAAATTACTCAAACAAGATGCTAGTGTTCAAGAGTATAACTTTCAGTTTCAGAAATTTCCAAAAAGGTGCAAGGGATTCATGAAACTTGCCTTGCGAGTCATTATATAGGAGGACTGAAAGAGGAAATTAGGTTTGAACTTCAGCTATCCAATCTAAAAAGTCTGTTAACAGATATGCAGCTTTCAAAGTTGCATGAGGCAAAATTCATGGCCATCAGGAGGAATTACAAGGGAAATTCTGACCTCAGTAAGAACGGTCATGCTACAGACTATATATATTCCAAACAACCCACATTCTTCTTTCAGTACTGAACAAGGAAAGAAATATACAGACTATACTTGACCTAGGAGTGACAGTACGGATCATGTGTTCTCCAACCAAGGGAACCCGGAGCAGATACATACTATCAAGAGCCGCGAGGAGAGGATTTTGGAGGCCATTGTCACTTCTGGGGGTGTGCGACTGCAGCCAACTCGTGATGTCATCCAAGTTTTTCTGGCAGAAAGCATTGAAACTAGATGTACTTGCTATGAGCCATGCACTTGACATGAAACTCCAATCCCAGGTGTGGCAGGGCATGACAACTCGCTGTCACTTGGAATCCATTTGGAGAAAAGAAGACAGGGAACAATTTTCAGTTAAAAACAGTGAAGGTTGCACATCTGTGGAATTGGTTTTGGATTTGGATTGCACATCTGTGGAATTGGTTTTGGATTTGGATTTGGAAATCCAAAATTCAAATCTAAATCCAAATCAAGGATTTCCAAATCCAAATCCAACTCCAACCAAACAAAGAATTTGGTAAATTAGAATTATGATTAATAATTATGATAATAAAATATTATTTAATAAAAAATAAAAAAATAATTAATTAATTAATTATTATTATAATTATAGTTATGATTAATAATTAAATTATTATTATTATTATTATAAAAATAGTTGTGATTAACAAATTATTAATAAAGATTATAATGATGATTATATGCTATTAATAAATCATTAATTAAAATTCTAATAGTATATTAATTATTAAATTATTAAATAATAAATTATTAATACCGATGAGAATTATGATTAATATATTATTAATTAAGATTATAATAAAATAGTAACTAATAATTTATAATTAAGATTATAATTAAGACAAATAAATTATTAATTAATATTATAATTAAATATTTATTTATAAATTATTACCTGAAATTATAGTTATGATAAATAAATTATGATAATCAAATTATGATAATCAAGATTATAATTATAATTAATAAATTAGTAAATTAATAAATTATTAATTAAGATCACAATTACGATTAAAAAAATTAATCAATTATTAATTAAGATTATAATAAGACTATGATTATAATTAAAGATTATAATAATTATGATTAATATTATAATTATGATTAATAAATTATTATAATTATGATTAGTAAAGGTATAAATTATTAAATAAGACTATTATAAAATATTGAAATAAAATTATAAATTATTAAATTATTAATCAAGATTATAATTATAATTAATAAATTATTAATTAAGACAAAAATTATGACTAATTTTAATTATTTTTTTATTATACTAAATTAATAAGATATACTCAATTATTAATTTTAGAACAATAATAATGATTAATTTTAATTCATTATAAAATATATATTTTATAAAAATAATAATTGTAAAAAAATTAATATTTAAAACATAATGAATTATTAATTATTAATTAATTTATTACTTATTAATTATTAATTAGTTTTAACTAAATATTTAATATAACAACGAAATAATTAAAAATAGCTATTTTTTTTTCCAAAATCCAACTTTCTTTCTTCCAAATCCAAAATTTGGATTTGGTTATACTTTCCATATCTAAATCTATCTTCAACCAAACATAGGATTCCATGGATTTAACTCCAAATCCATAAAATCCTAAAATCCACCTCCAAATACGGTTTACCAAACGGGCCCTAAAAGTGAAGGTTGCACATCTGTGGAAGTGGTTCCAATATGAAGGTATAAAGTTCATACTATCAAAACTCAAACTGCTTACAGGATATGAGATCCAGGAGAGATGTTGGATATGGAGATTGACTTGCCTAACTTGGGTACTATTAATACAATGTCTGCAACCTTGTTTAATAAGCTAGGAGTTCCAATTAAAATGACTATTTCTGCTACTGACCTCGAAGCTCCTAAGGGTCTGCTTGGTAATGGTGTTTTCACCGGTTTTGGGGTGTTTTTGAACCGATCGGTTATGAAAAACCCCTGCTTGTTAATTTTTTTGAGGCACTGGTTTTCGTCGGCTCAAAAACCCCCCAAAATCGGTGTAATGTATTTTTGGGTGGCTTTGTAAACACCCCAAATCGACGGGTTTTGAGCGGCTTTATTTTTTATTCCATTTATATCCTCACAAAAATAGATATAATTATAACTACCGATACCCTTCCCTATTTAATTTATTCGTGTAAAAAACTTTCAGAACCGCTCGTTAGTGAATTACCAAGCATGGATTGGACTGGTTTAAAAGCCGCTACTTAAAAACCATCCAAAACCGGACCCCTCATAACCGCTCATAACCGGTACTCTAAAAACACCTCATAACCGCTACCCCCGATAATTGCCAAGCAGACCCTAAGGCAATAACTCTTTCAATTGAGGAGTATGGCTAACTGAGACGCAAGACTCAAGAGGATGATGAAATTTCAAGAATGAAAATGGAAGCTGCATTGGCCGAAGTCGAAGAAGCTAGTCTAGTTAAACAGGACTTGCTAAATTTTACGAGTCCATGTTGGAATTCTTCTTTGGGTAACAAACAATCATTATCAATGACTGCAGCTGGTGTGTGTAGAGAAGGAGCCATGCTTCTAACAGGAGGTCATGGAGAAAGCAAAGGGTTTTGGTGGAGAATAACATGTGTCAGATGTTTGGGGGTCTAATGGAGATGTCAGGCTCATAAACACAGTCTCATTAGTCAAGTACCCATAAACACCGTCTAAGTTATAATTATATGGTCAATTTTATTTTTAAAAAAATTATGTAAAAAATTATCGATTTTTTTTTAAAATTTGTTATGTATATTCAACATGGAAAATTGAACTCAACTAAACAAGAAGAATACCTCCAACCATTGTTGTAAGAACTGGACCGGATCATCGATTGGACCGGGTCCAACCGGTTTACAAATCGGTTCGGTCCGACTAAAACCGAATCTTTTAAAGAACCGCTCATCTTTTCAAAACCGGGGTTCAACAGATGAACCGGCCGAACATGTTCACAATTGAACGGGCCAATTTTAGCTTTAAAAAATAAATAAATAAATAAATTATCATGTGAATTTGGACCATTTGATTATTGGTTTGATTTTGATAGACCTTATAGGTGTCAAATTAAACCAAACTAACATACTAAGAACCAAACCAATCCAAACCAAGGAGTAAATATGGATATTTTGCCTATTTGAATCACAAAACCAACTTTATTTGAACCACGGTTGAACTCCGGTCCGATCTATAGCAAAAAAATTCGGTTCGATCATCGGTCCGGTTTTTAAAACATTGTCTCAAACCTTAACCACATAAGTTAGAAAGAAATATTTGACTATAATTGGATACTATTCTTATTATAGGTACAAAACACGTGTATTTACTGGTTAGAATTAATATCCTTCTCATGTCTACAAATATCGTTTTATTTCACTTAAAACGATCCCTTTCAGAAACACAAAATATACACTGATGATAACTTTCGTGGTCATTGACCAATTTTATCAATTTTATTATTACAGAAGGATGGATAACTTTTTGTATTATTTCTGATTTTCTTGACATTCATATCGTTCGAAGAATTATTATTATTATTTGGTTCATTGACAATTCAGGGCACATTTGGTTTCTTGAAAATGATGAATAATGATGTTGAAGGGCCGGGGAGGTTCCACCAGAAACCCAGGAAAATATATTTTCTTGTAGGTACCAAGAAAATATTTATATGGCTAAAAGACAGAGTTTGCCTTGTTTAACCTTGTTCATCTATATTTTCCTGTAGGGAACCAAACTAAAACAAACAATATACTGCTTGCTTCTTCCTCTTTCTAAAACTATGGACTGTAACGTAGATAATAATGAAAGCAACTATGGCTGTTCATTAGTTAAATGTCCAAGTTATTATGAAGTAACTTCTTTGTTCTGTCAAAAAATACAAAACATTTTTGTTTGTTTTGTATAGTTCATAGTTACACTAACGAGGACAATAATAATCAAATATCTATCAATAATAATTACAAAATTCATCCTTTAGCTACTATTTAATAGTTTGTGATAGCTGCTAGCCTAGTATAACTATTTTGATATGTCAATTCAAGAAGGCTTTTTAGGAATTTCTGAATACTCAGGATAATTTTCCATTAAATTAAGGAAATAGTGCATTCAGGGAGAATCGAGCCTCTGTTAGGGCTTATATGAATTTGGTCTATGGTTTTACAATCATACCCAAACATAATAATCATTTAAATGATGGTGAGCAATCTTAAGACACAGCAGCACCCTGCTGATTGTGCGACTTCAGATTCAAAGGGGTTCGACATCAATCACTACAACGAAGAAATGTCAAATTTATGACAAACTGTTTTTCTTGCACTACATGTCCGAAACCATACATCATTTTGCCAACACTCTTCATTATTATCACACACAACTTGACAAAGAGCCTTCCAAATCAAATTCCCAATTGTCCAAACCAAGAACTAAAAATATTTTATCAGCTTGCATTTGAGCCAGCTTGCATTTGAGCCTTCAGCTACAGCTGCTTCTTGTGCTTCTTCAGACGTCTGTGTGCCCAACTGCTCGGCTAGTCGCTCCACGTCGATCTTAATCACATCACGACGAACGCCCACATCAGCGACATACCTGCCAGAAGTATACATCAAGGTGGCTACTACCGCCAAGCCAGCAGGGCCGGTTGTCAGGAAACGAAGTGGGGAAGAAGCAATGACATTAGCGGCAGCTGTCAAGGATGTCAACTGCCCACTTCGTCCCACACTGAAGTGTGTCTTCACAATAAGACCAGTCTTGCAGTAGACTGCAAAGTCCTCACAGTTGTTACCGAAAATGTTGTAGCTGCCAAATCCATTGTTGAGAAGATAATTGGCACGATGGAGGACAACATCGGAGGCATCTGAAGCAGCAAGAGTGCAGGTCCCTCCACGGGCTTTGGCAATGAAGAAAGCTGACGAGACTCCATAGTGGAATAGATAGAGATTGCCTCCACCGAGGAAGCAATCAATGCAGGAACTGACTACTCCGTGCAGCCTGCTCTGATCACCACACCTCTCGCACTGAGCAACCGTATTTACCGGAGAGGAACTGAACAGGATTCGATCTAAGAAAGTTCCTGTCCCGGTCTCCTGGCCTCCCGCCCGTGTAAAATGAATGACCATACCATCTCCCACATATATCCCTGGAATATGATAAGAGTTGAAGATAAGTAAAGCACATGATTTCAACAAACAGAATGAAGTAGGCCAAACAAATGAGAAGTTCCCATGAAATTTGAACATAGGTGAAGCAGATACTCTTCAAACCTCTCTGCAGGATCATGTCCCTTGACTGGTCTTGAGCAAGGGCAAATTATGAAGAGAGTGTATGTAAAGAGACACGCAGAGGTAAATGACAGAAGCACTACTACAATCTATCTTAAAAAAATATAACGAAAATTATATAGGTTTGCATGGATGTCAATACTAAGCGCTTTCCGGAGAGTTAACTGTTTATCACAGGCAGAGTACACGTAATATGCCCTTGTTCTTTTGATAACAGTATGTTAGTTCATTACCTTGATAATTTAGACAAAGATATTCAACTTTTCTGGAAGCAGCATCCTTAGTGTTACACTGTTACTAACCAATTTCATGAACTCAGATGTAAGGCTGGTGTAACTAAACTACTTTAGTTGCTAGGAAGAAGAGACCACCTGTTGGAATTCACTGAGAAAGATCAACAAAATTGTTAACAAAAGTCCAGCGTATTAAACTTAGAATATCTATTTCGTGCTCAGGGTACGAGTATTGGTGTTCATTTTATGTCGGATCAATGGTAGAAAATAGATAAAGTAGGGACGATGGGATGTGCGAAAGAGTCGCAAAAATTAGTCCCTTTCTCATTATTTTTCCAAAGAGAAATGTCGAAAGAAATAATAGGATGCTTCATTGATAATGTGAGAGTACATCATATAGAGAGATGAGTCAGCCTCTCTCTATTATTCTATCCGATGTAGGACTAAAGTCCAATAGGCTAATACACCAATACTTAACACCCTCCCTCAAGCTGGAGCATAGATGTCAATCATGTCCAGCTTGTCACAAAGAAACTGAACACGAGGACCTAAAGACTTCGTGAACATGTCAGCTATCTGATCGTCGGATCTCAAGTGGTAAAATTTTATGAAACCCTTTTGATACTCATCACGGACAAAGTGGATGTCAATCTCAATGTGTTTTGTCCTTTCATATCGCACCACATATCAGCTGCTTCTAATCCTGCTTCTTCTACATACTTTGATACCATGTACAAAGAAATAATAGGATGCTTCATTGATAATGAGAGATTGCATTATATATAGGAGAGGAGTCAGCCTCTCTCTATTATTCTACCCGACCTGGGACTAACGCCCAATAGACTAATACACCAATACTTAACCAGAAATATTACATACAAATAGACTTCATCCCTCACAAACAGGACTGGAATTCTGGTATAAAACCATGGAATTCCAGAATTTACAGCAGGAAACATATAATGCTGCACCATAACACAAGACATCCTAGGCTGATTCTTTGTTCATGTTTACGGAAAGCCTCCCATATAAAATTCCTGTCTTAGACTCTTAGGTGATTTGAATATCTTTCTGCTCTGATACAACCCTTTCTTGTCTTATTTCCAACATTACTCAAGTTGGAAAATGGATATCAATCATGCTCGATTTACGACTTAGATGAAGACAAATATACTAGGAAATTGAGGTTCCAAGAGACATTAGTAAGAGCATCTGCCAAACAGACGTAATGTAATATAAAGACAGAAAATACAGCTCCTTCGGCTCAAACTCGCTTTGCATATAGATCAATCTCTGTATGTCTTGAAAGATACTAGGTCACTGACAACATCTATCAAAATCTGTAGACCAACAACACATAACCACCGCTTGTTCATTACTTCGCCAAGCCACCATCAATAACACATTATCCTGGAATGCACCATATAGTTACTGTTGATGAATAAACAGCCCAATCAACATTCCATTTCCTTCTAGCTCTGGGTGCTATCTGCAAATAGTAGCCCAAGTCCTAAACACATGCTCGTGTGATGCAGCCCTGACCTACTTGGAGCCTTACTTGGAGCTGTTACACGACACCAAACCAGGTTGTACCTAGTACAAATGACTAGAGTATGTTGGAAAGACCGTTACTTTGGCTATGAGAGTCCATCTCTGGCCCATGAGCAGCCAAATCGAAGATAAGGAGAAGAACTTCGAATCGAAACGGAAAATATAGTTATTAAAGCACAAGACACACTGCGGCTTAAAGGTTGAAAGACCGAAGCGGTGCGAGCCTCATGAAGGAGGGGCATTTATTCAAAATCTTTTAAATAATATTTACGAATCATATATTACTATACGTAATAGATATTGAAAGTAACCTGCCAGAGTAGTTATTGAGCATGACTATGAATCATGTAGTCTCTTTTTTTTCTTTACTTTTGATCTACAAGCTGGGAAGCTTCTGAGAGTTTAGGATTTTTTTTTCCTTTTTTGATCTTAAGAGACTGTTCAGTTTCCAAGAGAGATTATTTGTCGTATCCAACGGCTATGTTGCACCTACACAGGCGCGACAAGCTAAGGACAACGGCAGTACGGACACGATACTATTTTTGTTGTGTCCGTAGAGTGTCCCATACATGTCCAACACACAAAGTCACCATTTTTTGGAGTGTCCGTGCTTCCTGGTCCAACAGTGGTCCCTAGTCACATTAACATCTTTTCCTAAACACAACACAATCTCTCTCATTCTTCCCCCTTTTTGATCGAGCAATCTCAACCAGCAACTAGGGCTGCAAACGAGCCAAGCCGAGCCAAGCTTTTGTAAGCTTGAGCTTGGCTTGACTTGAATTAATCGAGCTCAAGCTCGAGCTTGATAATTTTTTTATTTTAGAGCTTGAGCTTGGCTCGAGCTTGTTTATATTAAGCTTGAGCTTGGCTTGGTTTGAGTTCGAGCTTGGCTTGATAAGCAAGCTTGATTCAAGCTTGATAAACAAGCTTGATAAGCTCAAAATCAAGCTCGTTAAGCTTGATTTCAAGCTTAACGAGCTCGATTTCAATTTAGCTATGTTTGAATTCAAGTACCTGTAATATTAACAATTTATTTATACAAATTTAATTAAAAAAGTTTCTTATATCAATTATTAAGGACATATAAATATATAACGCACACAAATATATATATATATATATATATATATATATATACATATATATATATATATATATATATAATTTGAATTCAACAAAGAACAAACGAGCTACTAAACAAGCTCCTAAATGATCCAGCTCGCAAGCTCATAAATGAGCCAGCTCGCGAGCTCAAACGAGCCGAGTACTTCTAAGCTTGAGCTTGGCTCGTTTATTAAACGAGCTCGAAAATGAAACTTGAGCTCAGCTTATTTACTAAACGAACCGAGCTCAAACGAGCTTTTATTGAGCCGAGCTTCGAGCAGCTCTTCGAACAGCTTGGCTCATTTGCAGCCCTACCAGCAACAACTGGTTAAAAAATACAAAAAATCATAAATTGGACTAATTTCCTACAGAGATTATGAACAACAAACAAAAACAGGTTGATATTGCAATCCCCCAAAAATTAGGGTTTCGCAGCAGTACCATACCATGGTGGGCGTAGACGTATGCGGTCCTCCATGAGTAGACGTGATCTCCAGCCTTCAGTCCCTCCCTCTCGATCATGTTCGATAGCACTCCCATCATTCTCTCTCTCGATGATCTATCAATGGCAACTACTCTCCTCTGTATGGATTTTGGGGGAGGGGACCACCGCCTGCTTAGTCACGAAGTCCATAGAGTGTGTGACAAACGGAAAACCTTTTTTTTCTTTTTTCTTTTTTTGATACCTTTTCTTTTCGTATGCCTAAGGCCCATTCCACAGAAAGATACTTAGTTTGTGAGCTTAGCTTAAGGAATTATGTTTTTGTTACAAAGGCAAGCATATTCTATCTCAGGCTTGGAAAGTTTACCCATCTAAATTACTTAATTAAAAAATTAATTAATATCTATACCTTTAACAAATAAACGAATATAACATTCTAACAATTATCTAATTAGTACAATTTAACTAAACATATATATCCAAAATCCTAATTAAAATATATTCAAATTATATTTAATTAGTTTAATAAATTCTTTAACTAAACATATGTTCAAATTTCTAAAGAAAGCATATCTATAAAAAATTCCTCATAAGAATATATTTTAATGGAATTTTAATTTTTAACAATATTAAAGATTTTTTTATTGCTGATTGTATATATTTTCTTTGTATGTGATAGCGTAGTTGGATAAGGTGATATATTAATTTTCAAGAGAATGTGTTTCAAATTCTATTGACATCATAATTTTTTATTCATAAATTAATTTTATGATCCTATCCATACTTAACCTAACTCAAACTCACCCTGATGTGAAACAGACCCAACCAAAAAGAACATTTTTTAAAGAAACAAAAAAAAAAGAAAAAAAGTTATAACAAAAAGAAATAAATTAAAAACAAGAAAACAAAAAAGAGAAAAAAATAAAAAAACGAAACAAAAAGAAAAGAAATACTTTTAAAATTTTATAAAAAGAAAGAAAAAAATAATGAAATGAGAAAACCAAAACAAATGAGCTTTTTTTAGAAAAAAAAAAAATCGAGAAAAAGAAAAAGAAAAAGGATAAAGAAAAACTTTTTAAAAATATACATAATGTTAAGTAAATTAGTCGTAGAGAAATAGTTTTAAAGAAAGAAACATCCACCAATAGCATTGACATCACATTGGTGAAATTTGCCCAAATTTCACTAGTCTGTCTAGCAAAATTCTGGTTGATAGTTGGTAAATTGTTGGCTCTTAACAGTTTTTTCAATGGCTATATTGGTTATATATTGAAGGGATAGAGTTATCCTACACATTTCTTTATAGATTCCTCTACTATCTCTTAGAAGCTCTCCATTCAGAAGCTCTATTCACAAGTTCTCAATTCAAAAGTTCTACGTTCACAGGCTCTCTATCATCTAGTCTTCTATAATCTTTTTCATAAACTCTACAACCTCTATTCAACATGGATCAAATTCTAAGAATATTATGCTCACTTTGAGGTTCCCAAATGAGCAATCTTGAATGAGTTTTACCTAACTTATTTTTACTTATCGAAATATTAAGTTAGATAATTACGTAATATTAGTGTCGATCATTTTTCTATTCGATATGAATTTATACTAAGACATATTTTTTACTCCTAGTTGTTTATTAATAATAGATTGTGAAGAAGTATAAAAAAATTTCTTGAAATTAATTTGCAATCAATGTATACAGATATTTATGTTACTCCACCATCACCAAGAATCAATAGTTATAAGTAGTCAATATGCTTCTAATAATGAAACTGTTAATATTTGTCGTCGTTTTCTCACCAAATTGTTCCATTTACTAAAGAAGAAGAACATATATGTAAGCCCCTGAATTTAGGGCTTATTTTTTTTCAATTTATAAATCAATGATTTTGAATAAATATTATTATTTGATTATTATTTGATTTAATGCTCTTTACCGTGACTTGGAATTCTAGAGCGTCAGGGATGCCAGTCCCTGGAAACTTCCTTCTTGGAGTTTGTAGTAGACGAGATTATCTTCATATTGATAATTTGTGTCCCACTCGAACATGTTCCCTTGTGCTCTTTTTGCTTCGCGCAAGTTCGGATCAATTTAGACCAATTTATCGTCTGCCGTAATTCCTGATTTAATTTCCAATTTAAATTCCGGGCCTGACATCGGTCCAATCCAGTCGACCCAATTTATGGCCCTGGCCTGTTTTGAGTAAACTATGCAGGTGCCACTTGCGTGCCAAAATTTCGATCTCCTTTGTGCTCCTATTTCATCCGTGATTTAAATTGCTTAATTTATTAGTTAATTAAATCTTGGCCTCGACCTTGTCCAACTTGGCCCAACGCCCAACCCAGTTTAGTGTGGGCCCTGTCATGACTGCCCATACATCCCACTAGTGTTCTCCTATTTTTGCCTACTCGAAAATATAATTCTTTTATTTTATATTATTATCTCTTTCTCTCTCTATGTATATATACCTACATGTATACATGTGTTACATCTCTCCTCTCACTCATGTACACTTCCCACACAAAGAGAAACCCCCTCACCCCACACTCAGCCGAACCCCCCTCTCTCTTTTCTTCTTCATGAAGTAAACCCATCTCTCTCTTTCTCTCTCTTCTATATTTAATATATATACACACACACATATATATTAAATATCTCTCTCCTCTCCCATCACTCTCTCTCTACCTACACACCACCTCTCCCCTCCCTATGTCAGCTCACACCCCCATGTACCCGAGCACACCCCCTCTCTCTATTCTCTCTCTCTCTCCCTCTAAATATCTTCTAATATCTCTCCCTCTTTATATATAATATAGGGATATTTTGTAAAACCTCCCCTAAATAATGGGCTAATTTGCGAAATACCCCCTAAAGATCTCGAATTGGTAAAACTTCCTTTCCGTCAAGACGCTGTTTGATTTTGGGTGACGTGGCAATCCGTGTGTGTTATTAAGTAAAAAAATAAAAGTTAGACGAAAATACCCCTGCGTACGTGGCAGGGGTCCAACGGTCTTCTCTCTCTCTCTCTCTAACGGTCATCTTCTTCCTTTGCTGAACCTATTTCTGCCATTAAAGGAGGAAACACAAATTATTATATTTACAGTAAGGAGAAAACACAAATTATTATATTTACAGTTAGGAGGAAACACTAATTTTTAATTTCTAAATTTGCAGAAATCGAGTGATGAAAGTGATGAGATTGATGAAAGTGATCGGATTAAATGCCAAATTTGTTGCCAGTCGACACATTCAGCAATAGGGTGCCCATTTATGTACTCAAAATGCCGAAGATATGACGGGATAAGAAGAGTTTGGGAAGGAAACACTCGAGCTAATCCGCACAGAAGATTTTTGAGATGTCAACACTTCAAGTGTGCTGAATTCCTGGGTGGCAACGAGGGTCCTGGACTCCCTAATGTACTTGTCCACAACCTACAAAAATGATCAAATCGGAAGAATTAAAAGAGAGTACTTTTTTTTTGATTCTTTTCTCCACTAAACAGAGACAAAGATTGGATCTTTGGGATTGATACATGAAAAAGATTGGATTTTGATTCATGGGTTCTGCTCATTTCCTCACAAAGACTTGTTTTCTTAATGGAAAATTTGAATTTTTTGGCAAGGAACAGCGTAAATCTGTTGGTAGCAATAGTGAAAGTGTGACCCATATGTACATTTGCTGCAAAGTACACATCCCAACACAAGAGAATGCCAATCAAACCAAAATCACAAAAAAAGACAAGATAATGCCTACATTTGTCCCACTTAGGTCCTGGTACGCATTTTCCTCAGGGAAAAAAAACTTGTTTCTGATGAAAAAGATGAGATCTTTGGGAATGAACAACAAAGCATGAGTCGATGCCCATACACAAACCTTCCTGTTGCTGAGCCACCAGTGCTTCTTCTCCCCGGCGAGAAGAGAAGGAGAAGTTGACGACATTGGGTTCCAACTGCATCACCAGCAGCGGCACCTCTATAAAAAATTGAATCTTTATTATTATTATTTTGGGATATTTTGCAAAACCTCCCCTAAATAATGGACTAATTGTTGGGTTTTGGGCGGACTTGGGAAGGATATTTTCGTCTAACTTTTATTTTTTTACTTAATATCACACGTCACCCAAAATCAAACAGCGTCTTGACGGAAAGGGGATTTTACCAATTCGAGATCTTTAGGGGGTATTTCGCAAATTAGCCCATTATTTAGGGGAGGTTTTACAAAATATCCCTATAATATATATACACACATATATATATATTATATAATCTCTCTCTCTTTCTCCTTTTCCAATCCCCACACAAGCAACCCTTTCCCCCCCATGCTGTACGAGCACAGCAGCTAGCCCCCCCTTCCTTCTTCATTCATTCATTCATTTTTTTTTCCTTCCTTCTTCCTTCTTTTCTCCTTGCTCTTAGGAGAGCAACCCAACACCATTAACACCAACACCACCACCCTTACCGTGCCACCTCAAACCGAGCCACCACCACCTCCACGTCCACCGTGCGTCGCCGCCCGACCCTCGTCGAGGCTGCGCAGCCCCCGCCGTCGCCGGGCTAGGCCAAGCCAAGCCGCGCCACCAGCAGCAGCTGCAACTGCAGCAGTGCACGGCAACGGCCACAGGCCGCGCGCGCTGGCAGCGCTGGCCGCGCACCGTCGCCGGCCGCCGTGCCTCCGACGACACCCACGCGGGTGCGCCCCACTCCGGCGAGCACTTCCATGGCGGCCACCGTCCTCCGGGACGCGCCGTCGAGGCGATTCGTGCATTTTTCATGAAATTCCGTCGACGCGCGCGTGCGCGAAGTCTAGAATTGGCGTCTCGTCGCAGCGACTTCGTGCGCGTTTTCTGGACAATCCGACCGTTGGATCGGCGAACTCCTTGCTCCGTCTCAATCTCGGTATATCCCTCTTCACCTCTGTCAAGTTTGAACCGTTAATTTCGTCGTTTGATACATCAAAATCGGCCACCAAGTTGACGTTTTAATTTGTACTGTTTTTGGACAGTTTTGCGATGCCAACTTCGCGGGTTCGTATCTTCATCGTCGCAGCTCCGTTTTGTGCGCTACCAGCTCCGGTGCACAGCTGGTATAACCCTCTTCCTGCCCCCTTTAGATTTCATTTCAGTTTGAGCTTGTTAGGTCGGTCGAATTCGACGCCAAAGTTGGCCGTTCGAATTCTTAGTGTTGCACTTGTTAAATTCTATTTTTGAACCCGGGACTCCGGATTCAATTTATGACACCACCAGTAGACTCGTGGCATCGTTCTGGCATGTTTTCATATAAAGTTTGCTTGATTTGGAGAACGTGGGCCCTGGCACGCATTTCGGTGCAAAGCGGGTCCCACTTTCTGAGTCAACGAGACTTTTTGACGCCGGCTCATCGGAATCCAATTCTGGATATACCGTTGAGTTCGTATCGTCATTCTGGACTCGTTGACATATAATTTGCTAGGTTTTAGTGGACATTGGTTCCGGCACGCATTTCGGTGCAAGTCGGATACCAATATCCGGGTCAACGTGTCATTTTGAGTTCGGCTCATCGGAATCCAATTCCGGATATACCGTTGAGTTCGTATCGTCATTCTGGACTCGTTGACATATAATTTGCTGAGTTTTGAGGACATTAGCTCCGACACGCTTTTCCGTGCAAATCGGTTTCCAATGTCCGGGTCAACGGACCAATTTGAGATCGGGTCAACGAAATCCAATTCTGGATATACCGTTGGGTTCGTATCGCCATTCTGGATTCGTGGACATATAATTTGTTAGGTTTTGTGCACTTTTATTTTGGTACGTTTTTCGGTGCAAAGTGTGTCTAACGGCGGACATTATTTTGGCCCGAAATTACCGTTTTGCCCCTGTGTCCAAATTGGACTTTTGGACAGGCTATCCTAGCTGATTTGACCATTCTGGACACGTTGGTGATGTTAGTTTCATCATCCGACAACATCTGTATATTTCTTCCCTTTTTGTGTCACCCTATTATTATAATATTTTCTCCTTCTGGTTGTTTTAGAGACCCGTCGATTTCAGTGATTTTTAAATCACTGAAATTCATAAGTTGACCTTATAGAGGTTTATAGAGACTAGCTTGACCATGGTTGACTACTTTGACTAGACGTCGAAGTAGAGTCAACAGTTGACCTAGGTTTGATCAGACTTGACCAACGTTGACTTTTTGACCAAAGTCAACTGTAGGTCAACCATTGACCTGTTTAACCTAGATTAGACTTAGGGTTGACCAGAGTTGACCAGTTGACCAAAGTCAACTGTACGTCAACCTTGACCCAGTTTGTCTTAGTTTGACTTAGTTTGACCTAGATGTTTAGTATGTCTTTTGACCCTGATCGGCTCTTGTATTATTTCATCTTTAGGTCTGTGGCTTTACTCTGAACCCTGATTCATATTGACAGCAGGACCCCAGGCGAGTACATTCTCTGATAATATTTCTGTTTTATGATATCGTTTATGTTTCTTGTATTTAGTGTAGATATCCTTGTTCTCTTGACACATTGTTCACACGGATTGGTATTTTCCTGGATCCCGTCATGAGATATTATTCCTCGCTCTCCTTGGTATATCTTGTGCAAGTCTTTCTTGTTTCTTGTGCATTGTATAGACACGATTCCCGCGAAGGCTAGCTACCCTCTCGGAGAATCGCATGTCATGATGTGTCATGGTTGGATCCACTATACTAGTCGGGGACGGGGAGTACTAGTGTAGATGTGTGGTCATTACCCACCTTGTTTATTCTTGTAGACCTTGAATGCTACCAATCCTACACTCCACGTGGGATTGGCTGATCATAACCTTGTGCAGACCCAATCCGGCCACATGTTGTAGCTAGTATTCACACACCTAGATATATGATTCTTGATTCTTGTACATGTCATGATCAGTTTTACTTGCCTCGTTCTAGCTCTAGATTTACAGCTTACCCTGCCATGATACTCACATGTACATTTCATGATTTCTTGTATATGCTCTCTATTTACTGCTACATGTTCAATATCGTCTAATTAGAACTGTTATTTGAGATTTGTGCTCGTTCCATCCTGACTGGATATGTTGACAAAATTTTAGGAGTAGTTGTGCCACATTTGTTGGACTGCAGGATGATTCTAGCTGAGGTGGTTCACACTGTTCCTCTATGTGAGTTGCCTGGTCGTTATTCCTTAGTTAGTCTTGTTGTTCCCTCATTATCTTCCTGTCTTATGATCATTGTAGATTCTAGTTGTTTTAGAGATATCGCTATTATTTCTTGTCTTATCTTCCTTAGTTTTTGTGATGTGACATGAGTACATTTCTAGTTATGGATCTTTAGATGTTGTAGTTAGTATAGTATACTTGACAGCGTTCTACCGCCGATACCGCGGCGTAGGCTGGGCGTGGCCCACGTATTCGTACCCGTATATCTGGGTGCGGGTCGTGACACGTTTTTAGTGGTGGCCCATGCAGGTCAGTCTTTGCAGTTAATGCGAAGTCGTAGTAGCGCTTGAGCTTATCTGTACTACTACGAGCCTGCCCTAGGATCAAGGTTGAGTCATGGAATATTTTAGGATTTTGGTACTCAGTCACATATTAGAAACTCTTGGTAGATTCTAGGGATGACCCCTGGGAATCTTATTTCGAAACTCTTCGAATATATTCCCATTCGTTTCTATCCGTCCTGATTCCTGAGATATCTCTCAGTTATCGTACTTTATTATTCGTTGGGATGAGTTGGTGGACCCCAGAGGGAAGGTATAAGTTGAACTTGTATATCATCTAGGTTGGGGAGAGAATATGATTTACCAACCTCGTATCATGGTCGAGGTTTGTTTTAGATTATATTCCACCATTTTCTATCTTGACCTAGGTAGTACCCTCGGGACTTTCCCTAAAATTTTCCCCTGAACCCTATCTCGAAAGTTGTTTCCGTTGTTTCTATTAACTTACCATTGACTTGTTGTTGAAGTTTAAATCTTAATATTCGTTGTTGACCTTTGATTTTGTTTTGGATAATTCTTTTAAGAATTTGGTTAAGATATCCTGATAAACATATTTTGGACGAGAACAATGAGAACAGTAAGTGTCTTCTTTACTTATGGAGTTTGGAATTTATCGCAGTCATATTAGCTAGCCTGACCGGGACATGGAGCCTGATTTTGGATATACTATCCTAGTTATGGAATTTAGATTCTCTTGCAGCCATACCGGTTGGCGTGGTAAGGAATCTAGATGACATGATTATAGGATGTATACCTTGGTTATGGACTCTATCGTTTATTGTAGCTATGTTTACTGGCGTGGCGTAAATTCTGGCAACATAATTTTGGATAGACGTGTATGGTTATCAGGTCATATCTTAAGTTGATTCACTTCTTTTACCAATTGAGCAAGATAATTCCTACCATTATTTCTTGTTTATCATTATTTTCTCTCCCATCGCATGATGATTTTCTCATCTTACCGTCATTTCCTTTGCCTTGTTTAGCTATGTCTTGATTATACAAATCATCCCGTACTTGGACTTCAATTATATCTTCGATTCTCTAAATTGTCTCTAAAATCGTGCCCCAATGACTTGGCTTATTTATGAAATCATGCACATATGATTTTGTTCATATCATAATTCTATCGTGCCAAATCCCTCATCGTGCCTGAACAATTTTAAATCGATTATCTTGATCGTGCAAACTCGTCATTCTTGGATCGTGCCTAAATTATTGTCTAAATCTTCTATCATGTTTTAACCCCACTACCAACCTTTAATTTCGAGGACAAAATTTTTATAAGGTGGGTAGGATTGTAAGCCCCTGAATTTAGGGCTTTTTTTTTCAATTTTATAAATCAATGATTTTGAATAAATATTATTATTTGATTATTATTTGATTTAATGCTCTTTACCGTGACTTGGAATTCTAGAGCGTCAGGGATGCCAGTCCCTGGAAACTTCCTTCTTGGAGTTTGTAGTAGACGAGATTATCTTCATATTGATAATTTGTGTCCCACTCGAACATGTTCCCTTGTGCTCTTTTTGCTTCGCGCAAGTTCGGGTCAATTTAGACCAATTTATCGTCTGCCGTAATTCCTGATTTAATTTCCAATTTAAATTCCGGGCCTGACATCGGTCCAATCCAGTCGACCCAATTTATGGCCCTGGCCTGTTTTGAGTAAACTATGCAGGTGCCACTTGCGTGCCAAAATTTCGATCTCCTTTGTGCTCCTATTTCATCCATGATTTAAATTGCTTAATTTATTAGTTAATTAAATCTTGGCCTCGACCTTGTCCAACTTGGCCCAACGCCCAACCCAGTTTAGTGTGGGCCCTGTCATGACTGCCCATACATCCCACTAGTGTTCTCCTATTTTTGCCTACTCGAAAATATAATTCTTTTATTTTATATTATTATCTCTTTCTCTCTCTATGTATATATACCTACATGTATACATGTGTTACATCTCTCCTCTCACTCATGTACACTTCCCACACAAAGAGAAACCCCCTCACCCCACACTCAGCCGAACCCCCCTCTCTCTTTTCTTCTTCATGAAGTAAATCCATCTCTCTCTTTCTCTCTCTTCTATATTTAATATATATACACACACACACATATATATTAAATATCTCTCTCCTCTCCCATCACTCTCTCTCTACCTACACACCACCTCTCCCCTCCCTATGTCAGCTCACACCCCCCATGTACCCGAGCACACCCCCTCTCTCTATTCTCTCTCTCTCCCTCTAAATATCTTCTAATATCTCTCCCTCTTTATATATAATATATATACACACATATATATATTATATAATCTCTCTCTCTCTCTCCTTTTCCAATCCCCACACAAGCAACCCTTTCCCCCCCATGCTGTACGAGCACAGCAGCTAGCCCCCCCCCATTCCTTCTTCATTCATTCATTCATTTTTTTTCCTTCCTTCTTCCTTCTTTTCTCCTTGCTCTTAGGAGAGCAACCCAACACCATTAACACCAACACCACCACCCTCACCGTGCCACCTCAAACCGAGCCACCACCACCTCCACGTCCACCGTGCGCCGCCGCCCGACCCTCGTCGAGGCTGCGCAGCCCCCGCCGTCGCCGGGCTAGACCAAGCCAAGCCGCGCCACCAGCAGCAGCTGCAACTGCAGCAGTGCACGGCAACGGCCACAGGCCGCGCGCGCTGGCAGCGCTGGCCGCGCACCGTCGCCGGCCGCCGTGCCTCCGACGACCCCCATGCGGGTGCGCCCCACTCCGGCGAGCACTTCCATGGCGGCCACCGTCCTCCGGGACGCGCCGTCGAGGCGATTCGTGCATTTTTCATGAAATTCCGTCGACGCGCGCGCGCGCGAAGTCTAGAATTGACGTCTCGTCGCAGCGACTTCGTGCGCGTTTTCTGGACAATCCGACCGTTGGATCGGCGAACTCCTTGCTCCGTCTCAATCTCGGTATATCCCTCTTCACCTCTGTCAAGTTTGAACCGTTAATTTCGTCGTTTGATACATCAAAACCGGCCACCAAGTTGACGTTTTAATTTGTACTGTTTTTGGACAGTTTTGCGACGCCAACTTCGCGGGTTCGTATCTTCATCGTCGCAGCTCCGTTTTGCGCGCTACCAGTTCCGGTGCACAGCTGGTATAACTCTCTTCCTGTCCCCTTTAGATTTCATTTCAGTTTGAGCTTGTTAGGTCGGTCGAATTCGACGCCAAAGTTGGCCGTTCGAATTCTTAGTGTTGCACTTGTTAAATTCTATTTTTGAACTCGGGACTCCGGATTCAATTTCTGACACTACCAGTAGACTCGTGGCGTCGTTCTGGCATGTTTTCATATAAAGTTTGCTTGATTTGGAGAACGTGGGCCCTGGCACGCATTTCGGTGCAAAGCGGGTCCCACTTTCTGAGTCAACGAGACTTTTTGATGCCGGCTCATCGGAATCCAATTCTGGATATACCGTTGAGTTCGTATCGTCATTCTGGACTCGTTGACATATAATTTGCTAGGTTTTAGTGGACATTGGTTCCGACACGCATTTCGGTGCAAGTCGGATACCAATATCCGGGTCAACGTGTCATTTTGAGTTCGGCTCATCGGAATCCAATTCCGGATATACCGTTGAGTTCGTATCGTCATTCTGGACTCGTTGACATATAATTTGCTGAGTTTTGAGGACATTAGCTCCGACACGCTTTTCCGTGCAAATCGGTTTCCAATATCCGGGTCAACGGACCAATTTGAGATCGGGTCAACGGAATCCAATTCTGGATATACCGTTGGGTTAGTATCGCCATTTTGGATTCGTGGACATATAATTTGTTAGGTTTTGTGCACTTTTATTTTGGCACGTTTTTCGGTGCAAAGTGTGTCCAACGGCGGACATTATTTTGGCCCAAAATTACCGTTTTGCCCCTGTGTCCAAATTGGACTTTTGGACAGGCTATCCTAGCTGATTTGACCATTCTGGACACGTTGGTGATGTTAGTTTCATCATCCGACAACATCTGTATATTTCTTCCCTTTTTGTGTCACCCTATTATTATAATATTTTCTCCTTCTGGTTGTTTTAGAGACCCGTCGATTTCAGTGATTTCTAAATCACTGAAATTCATAAGTTGACCTTATAGAGGTTTATAGAGACTAGCTTGACCATGGTTGACTACTTTGACTAGACGTCGAAGTAGAGTCAACAGTTGACCTAGGTTTGATCAGACTTGACCAACGTTGACTTTTTGACCAAAGTCAACTGTAGGTCAACCATTGACTTGTTTAACCTAGATTAGACTTAGGGTTGACCAGAGTTGACCAGTTGACCAAAGTCAACTGTACGTCAACCTTGACCCAGTTTGTCTTAGTTTGACTTAGTTTGACCTAGATGTTTAGTATGTCTTTTGACCCTGATCGGCTCTTGTATTATTTCATCTTTAGGTCTGTGGCTTTACTCTGAACCCTGATTCATATTGACAGCAGGACCCCAGGCGAGTACATTCTCTGATAATATTTCTGTTTTATGATATCGTTTATGTTTCTTGTATTTAGTGTAGATACCCTTGTTCTCTTGACACATTGTTCACACGGATTGGTATTTTCCTGGATCCCGTCATGAGATATTATTCCTCGCTCTCCTTGGTATATCTTGTGCAAGTCTTTCTTGTTTCTTGTGCATTGTATAGACACGATTCCCGCGAAGGCTAGCTACCCTCTCGGAGAATCGCATGTCATGATGTGTCATGGTTGGATCTACTATACTAGTCGGGGACGGAGAGTACTAGTGTAGATGTGTGGTCATTACCCACCTTGTTTATTCTTGTAGACCTTGAATGCTACCAATCCTACACTCCACGTGGGATTGGCTGATCATAACCTTGTGCAGACCCAATCCGGCCACATGTTGTAGCTAGTATTCACACACCTAGATATATGATTCTTGATTCTTGTACATGTCATGATCAGTTTTACTTGCCTTGTTCTAGCTCTAGATTTACAGCTTACCCTGCCATGATACTCACATGTACATTTCATAATTTCTTGTATATGCTCTCTATTTACTGCTACATGTTCAATATCGTCTAATTAGAACTGTTATTTGAGATTTGTGCTCGTTCCATCCTGACTGGATATGTTGACAAAATTTTAGGAGTAGTTGTGCCACATTTGTTGGACTGCAGGATGATTCTAGCTGAGGTGGTTCACACTGTTCCTCTATGTGAGTTGCCTGGTAGTTATTCCTTAGTTAGTCTTGTTGTTCCCTCATTATCTTCCTGTCTTATGATCATTGTAGATTCTAGTTGTTTTAGAGATATCGCTATTATTTCTTGTCTTATCTTCCTTAGTTTTCGTGATGTGACATGAGTACATTTCTAGTTATGGATCTTTAGATGTTGTAGTTAGTATAGTATACTTGACAGCGTTCTACCGCCGATACCGCGGCGTAGGCTGGGCGTGGCCCACGTATTCGTACCCGTATATCTGGGTGCGGGTCGTGACAATATATTAGATAAATGTGGTGACAATGATCAAGAAGAAAATAGTGATAATTTGATTAAAAATTTACACAATGAGTTAGACGATAAGGTCGGTAATGTTAGCACTCATGAATTATTTGCCAAAAAACTATTTGAAAAACATAAGTGTTTTTAAATAGATTATTGGAGCAAATGATGAAACTCATATTTTTTGTGCATTAGGTAACAACTTATGCTCCTTACCCTAGATTAGATATTGACACTTCAAATTTTGCTGAATATTTTAATACCTTGATTAAAAAATTATGTGATAAACTAATAACAACACTATTCGATGGTATTAGCACCAATATTAAATTACTTCATGACGAAAACATACAAATCGCTGAAAACATAGAAACAAATTATTGTCCGAAAATATTAAAAACTGTGGCCTATACCGATAGATAACAACATCAATTCAAATGTTGTATATGTTTTATGAAATATTAGATCATGAAACAAGTATAACATATATGTTCGCTTAAACGATAAATATTGTTTATATTTCAGATGATATCATACGTATCTACCATGTGTACATATATATTTTACGTGCAAGTTCTGTAACATAAGTATTGAAAGTTTTATCTTGCACGATTTTCTACTGAAAAGTTGAGAAGTCTATTAAGTCACATATGGAACAAATTATACTTGCATTCCTCAAAGTGCATTGGTTAGAGGCCAAATTAAAGTACAAGATGTACAATGCAAAGCTAGGCGATAAAAGAAAAACTGCATCATAAAGAAGGATTTATCGGCAAAAGATATTTCTTGCAATAATTGTGGTGGGTTAGGACACAACATAAAAAAAATGTACTAACCAACAAAGAGAGTAAATTTTTATATTTGAAGTTGTATTAACTCAAGAATGATATATTTTTTTATATCTTTTATGTTGTAATTACTAATTAATCCCAAGAATAAATACATTTTTTATCTTTTATGTTGTAATTAATCTCAATAAGGAATAAATGTTTTATGCTTTGCTCTCTCTCTCTCTCTATATATATATATATATATATATATATATATTCAATTACCATAAGTATAATTGTTAAAAGTTGAGCATAATTAATGTTGGAGTGGGAGGGGTTCCCAACCTATGTGGAAAAGACCCCGGAGTGCGACGAGCGCCGTTCGTGTGTCGAAGAAGCTCGGGAAGTAGGCGACGAAGTTGCTGCTGTTGCTGCTGGAGCTGCTGGAAGCAGGGGATCCGAGTTCGGGCCGAACTCGGTCCCAGGCCGAGTTCTGGCCGAACTCGGTCTGGCCGTTCCAGGGTTTGGCCAGTAGGTGCTGGTTGCCCCACACAGAGTTCTGGCCGAACTCTGTGTCGTCGGGGGCTGAAGCGGATTTCTGGATGAGTTTTCATCATTGGATCTAATCCAACGGTCCAGGTTGGTTGCGGGATTAGGGAGATATATTGAGTTTTCTCAACCCTAACTCATTATCGCAACGTAATACAACTTTTGGAGAGAGAAGGAGGCAAGAGTGTCATTGCAACTTCGGAGAAGAAGACGGAGGATTGAAGGTCGTTTTCGAAGGAGATCGTGTTTCGGGTAATCTCTACTCGTCGTTCTCGCTCTTCATAGCCTTGTAATCATTGTTCTTATCTCTGAGTGTTGTGGGAATCCGATTTGGATCGAGAGGAGTTTGTAGAGGGTGTAATTCTTCTATTCCATTAGTGGAGGCTTCTCAGGGTTGGACTCCGATCGTCCCGTGGTTTTTTCCGCTAGGGTTTCTACGTCAAAAATTCTCTGTGTCTGCGTGATTGTTTTTGTGTGGCTATTTTTGGGTTCGTGCGTTGTATTGCTCGGTCCTCTCGCAGGTACTCTCCGGTTTGGGAAAAGGTTTCCGCGTTTCTTTCCCAACAGAGTGGTATCAGAGCTTTGGGTTCAAAGGGTGTCAGGAGTTGACAGAGGAACCAGAGAGGAGAGATGGACGTGAAGCCGGTGCGCATGGTGAATCTGAACGGCACAAACTATCATTATTGGCGGAGCAAGATGAAGGATTTGCTGTTCGTCAAGAAGCTGCATCTGCCCGTATTTGCATCCGAGAAGCCCAGTGATAAATCCGAGGAGGACTGGAAATTCGAGCATATACAGGTGTGCGGATACATCAGGCAGTTCGTTGACGAGAACGTGTACAACCACGTTGCCAATATTGAGCACGCGAAGACGTTATGGGATAAGCTGGAATCTTTGTACGCGAAGAAGACCGGGGTAAACAAGTTGTTCCTGATCCGGACGATGATGGGTCTGCGGTACAAAGATGGGGCATCTATTACGGATCACTTGAGTGATTTCTAGGGCGTGGTTGACCAGCTATCTTCTATGGGAGTCAAGTTCGACGACGAAGTTCAGGGACTGTGGCTGCTGTGTACATTGCCAGACTCGTGGGAGACCGTACGAGTATCTATGATCGCTTCTGCTCCCGAGGGCGTGGTCAGTCTGGAGTTTGCCAAGAGCGGGGTGTTGAATGAAGAGATACAGAGACGTTCTCAGGGCACTTCATCCACATCCCACCACTCAGAGGCACTTGTTTCAGAGAGCCGCGGAAGGGGCAAAAGCAGGGGTCCAGGTGGTGGCAGAGACAAGAGCAGGGGGAAGTCCAAGGGTCGTTACGAGGACTCAGAGTGTTACCATTGCGGTAAGAAGGGCCATATCAAGCGAAATTGTTTCGCTTGGAAGAGAGAGAAGAAGGGCGACAAGGGGAAGCAAGAAGAGAACACTACAG
This sequence comes from Iris pallida, assembly GCA_029216955.1. Taxonomy (NCBI): domain Eukaryota; kingdom Viridiplantae; phylum Streptophyta; class Magnoliopsida; order Asparagales; family Iridaceae; genus Iris; species Iris pallida. The sequence continues at coordinate 2,830,975 of JANAVB010018197.1, forward strand.
CGGCGGCCTCGGTTCATGGAGGCGATGTGATCGTCGTAGGTGATGAGGTCATTACTAACCTCGCCTGCGATGACAATTCTTGGCTGGTGGACTCAGGGGCTTCAGCACATGTATCTCACAATAGGGCACTGTTTGCCACTTACACGACAGGCGACTGTGGCGTGCTGAAGATGGGCAACGGAGATGTGTCGAAGACGGTTGCCGTTGGAGATGTGCATTTGAGAATGAAGACGGGTACGGTTCTTGTTCTCAAGGATGTTCGTCATGTCCCTGATATCCGTTTCAACCTGGTGTCGGTTGGAAGGTTGGATGACGAAGGATTCTTCAGTCTCTTCGGGAACAGTCAGTGGAAGCTTTCCAGAGGTTCGATGGTGATTGCCAGAGGAAGCAAGAAGTCCGGTCTCTACTATATGGAGGGGAGCGCAGAGGGGGCACAGGAGGTGAACGCAGTCAGTGATGCGTCTACCGAGTTGTGGCACAGGCGGCTCGGCCATATCAGCGAGAAGGAGATGAGCTACTTGGTGAACAGAAAAGTGATTCCGGGGCTCAAGTCAACAAAGTTAGAGAAATGCACGCACTGTTTAGCTGGAAAGCAGAATAGGGTGTCTTTCCAAAGTCACCCAAGTTCGAGGAAGCTGGCGTTGCTCGAGTTGATTCACTCGGATGTCTGCGGTCCTATGAAGGTAAAATCTCTTGGTGGTGCTTCTTACTTTATGACTTTTATTGATGACTGTTCCAGGAAGGTTTGGGTCTATGCCTTAAAGACCAAGGATCAGGTGCTGCCTACTTTCAAGGAGTTTCAGGCCTCTGTTGAAAGGGAGACGGGCAAGAAGTTGTTGTGTGTTCGGTCCGACAATGGCGGCAAATACATCGGTCCCTTTGATACGTATTGCAAAGAGCAAGGGATACGACACCAGAAGACTCCGCCAAAGACACCTCAGCTCAATGGTGTAGCGGAGCGCATGAACAGGACACTGATGGAGAGGGTGCGGTGTTTGCTGTCAGAAGCAAACTTGCCGGGCAGTTATTGGGGTGAGGCTCTTCTCACAGCTGCTTATATTATTAATTTGTCTCCTAGTGCTCCTTTGCAGGGTGATGTGCCTGATAAAGTATGGTACGGCAAAGAGCCGTCATACAATCACCTGCGGACGTTTGGTTGTAAAGCCTTCGTGCATGTACCGAAGGACGAGAGGACCAAACTTGAGCCGAAGACGAGGCGATACGTCTTTGTCGGCTACGGTCGGGATGAGTTTGGCTATAGACTCTACGACCCAGTGGAAGGAAAGCTCTACAGAAGCAGGGACGTGGTGTTCGTCGAGGATCAGACCATGACCAACACTCAGGATTCCGAGACGCCTTCTGAGGCTGAGGAATTGCCTGAGTTAGAGTCATTTCGCTTCGAACAGTTTCCAGAGGACATCGCAGAGGATCCAGTTATGGGAGAGCCGGTACATGGAGTTGCTCCCAACCTTGATCATCAGCCTGCTGATGGTGGTCAGGGTGTCCCTCAGGAGGATGAGCATGCCGGAGAGGTAGTTCCTGAAGGGGCGGAGGCTGTCGGTATACAGCCAGCACCAGTGGCTCCACTGAGAAGGAGTGACAGGGATCGTCGACCATCTACGAGATACTCACCGGATGAGTATGTGCTATTGACTGACGGGGGGGAGCCCGAAAGTTTCGCAGAGGCTATGGAAGACGAACACAGGCAGGAGTGGATGGTGGCTATGCAGGAGGAGATGAGTTCCTTGCACACCAATTCCACTTATGATCTGGTACGGTTGCCAAAGGGCAAGAAGGCTTTGAAGAATCGATGGGTGTTCAGAGTGAAGCAGACGGAAGATGCTACTCGCCCTCGATACAATGCGAGACTGGTAGTCAAGGGCTACGGTCAGCGGAAAGGCGTGGATTATGATGAGATCTTTTCGCCTGTCGTCAAGCATTCGTCTATCCGGGTGGTGCTAGCATTAGCAGCCAGTTTCGACTTGGAGGTCGAGCAGATGGACGTGAAGACGGCATTCCTCCACGATGATCTTGAGGAGGAGTTGTACATGGAGCAGCCAGAGGGATTCTGCGAGAAGGGCAAGTCATATTTGGTCTGCCGGTTGAGGAAGAGCTTGTATGGTCTGAAGCAGGCTCCGAGGCAGTGGTACAGGAAGTTCGAGTCGTTTATGGGGGAGCATGGTTATGTACGGATGACGTCGGATCATTGTGCATTTGTGAGGTATTTTGCCGATGATGATTTCATCATTTTGTTGCTCTATGTTGATGATATGCTATTAGTGGGTCGGAATGCCACTAGGATAGCGGAGTTGAAGCGCCAACTGGGCGCGGCCTTCTCTATGAAGGATTTGGGCGCAGCGAAGACTATTCTTGGGATGGAGATCAGCCGAGGAGAGAGAGTCCAAGCTGCTACACTTGTCCCAAACGAAGTATATTCACCGGGTACTTCAGCGTTTCGGGATGGACGGGTCGAAGAAAGTGAGTTCCCCCCTCGCGGCTCACTTTAAGCTCACTGAGGAACAGTGTCCATCTACCAAGGACGAAAAGGAAGATATGGAGCGGGTTCCATATGCCTCAGCTGTGGGAAGCCTGATGTATGCTATGGTGTGTACGAGGCCAGATATTGCTCATGCAGTTGGTACGGTTAGCCGGTATCTTTCAAATCCTGGAAGGGTACATTGGAGTGCGGTCAAGTAGATTCTACGTTATCTTCATGGCACTGCTGGTTGGAGACTTTCCTTTGGTGGTGACGAGCCGAAGCTGGTTGGGTATACCGACGCTGATATGGCTGGAGATGTAGACACGAGACGATCGACTTCGGGCTACGTGATGATGTTTGCGGGAGGAGCAGTATCGTGGCAGTCGCGGTTGCAGAAGTGTGTTGCCTTGTCGACGACGGAGGCGGAATACATTGCGGCGACGGAGGCTTGCAAGGAGCTGTTGTGGATGAAGAAGCTGTTGCAGGAAATGGGACTGAAGCAAGAGCAGTATACTTTGCTTTGCGACAGTCAGAGTGCTATCCACCTTGTGAAGAATCAGACGTTTCATAGTCGGTCCAAGCACATCGAGACCCGGTATCATTGGATACGCGATATGGTTGAGAAGAAGGACGCGGAGCTTGAGAAGGTGCATACAGACGACAATGGAGCTGATATGTTCACGAAGATTCTACCAAGGGGGAAGTTTGAGTACTGCAGGCAGGTCGTCGGGATGACGACGTCCTCCCCATAGTTGTGAAGGGGGAGATTTGTTGGAGTGGAAGGGGTTCCCAACCTATGTGGAGAAGACCCCGGAGTGCGACGAGCGCCGTTCGTGTGTCGAAGAAGCTCGGGAAGTAGGCGACGAAGTTGCTGCTGTTGCTGCTGGAGCTTCTGGAAGCAGGGGATCCGAGTTCGGGCCGAACTAGGTCCCAGGCCGAGTTCTGGCCGAACTCGGTCTGGCCGTTCCAGGGTTTGGCCAGTAGGTGCTGGTTGTCCCACACAGAGTTCTGGCCGAACTCTGTGTTGTCGGGGGCTGAAGCAGATTTCTGGATGAGTTTTCATCATTGGATCTAATCCAACGGTCCAGGTTGGTTGCGGGATTAGGGAGATATATTGAGTTTTCTCAACCCTAACTCATTATCGCAACGTAATACAACTTTTGGAGAGAGAAGGAGGCAAGAGTGTCATTGCAACTTCGGAGAAGAAGACGGAGGATTGAAGGTCGTTTTCGAAGGAGATCGTGTTTCGGGTAATCTCTACTCGTCGTTCTCGCTCTTCGTAGCCTTGTAATCATTGTTCTTATCTCTGAGTGTTGTGGGGATCCGATTTGGATCGGGAGGAGTTTGTAGAGGGTGTAATTCTTCTATTCCATTAGTGGAGGCTTCTCAGGGTTGGACTCCGATCGTTCCGTGGTTTTTTTCCGCTAGGGTTTCCACGTCAAAAATTCTCTGTGTCTGCGTGATTGTTTTTGTGTGGCTATTTTTGGGTTCGTGCGTTGTATTGCTCGGTCCTCTCGCAGGTACTCTCCGGTTTGGGAAAAGGTTTCCGCGTTTCTTTCCCAACAATTAATTCGGCAACTCGAAAAGATCAAAACTCATTAATTACTCCACTATTTTGGCCAACTCAAAATTCAAGTTTTACTTAATAAAATGTCTACACATTTGAGAAAAAAAAAAATATATATATATATATATATATATATATATATATATATATATATATATATATATATATATATATATATATATATATTTATATTCAATTACCATAAGTATAATTGTTAAAAGTTGAGCACAATTAATTCGGCAACTCGAAAAGATCAAAACTCATTAATTACTCCACTATTTTGGCCAACTCAAAATTCAAGTTTTACTTAATAAAATGTCTACACATTTGAAAATAAACTATCTACAACGTATCCTCCTTGGACGCGTCGACCAAGAAGTGTCATCGTTAGTCTTACAAAAAGAGAATTAGAATTTTATGGTTATGGCTTGAGTTAAAGCGAAGATTAGGGTTTTATGTTTAAAGAGAGAAACTTTGATCCAGTAGGGGGTATCAAAGTTTTGATACCCCCTATGTATGACATATGGGTCCCTCATGTTTCGTAAAACGTGTACACATATATATACACATAAATTTTGAGAGGGTCCACATGTCATACATAGGGAGTATCAAAACTTTGATACCCCATAATGTATCAAAGTTTCTCTCTTATGTTTATGGTTAGGATTAGGGTTGGCCAACGGTCAGACTATACCGGTCATCTACTTTTTTATTAAAAAAATTTACTGAGATTCCGTCAAAACGAACTAGCCGACAACTACACTGGCGGAGCATAATTATGTAGAATTTTTGTGCTGTTAAAAAATATAGAATAAAAGAATTACATAGATAAATTCATTAATTGCGTGCTGGGGCAGCTCTGGCCTAGGGAAGGCCAGGCGATGGCCCAAGACCTCAGGTAAAATGGAACATCAATATGGATCTATCTAAAATATAACTAGTAGAGATGTGCACATTTTAGTCAAACCGACCTAATCGAACCGGACCAAATCGAATCGATCGATTTTTAACCGAACCGACGGTCAAGTTGGATTGGTTCGACTGGACTTTTTAGATAACCGACCGGTTTGGTTCGGCTGCGGTTTGGTCATTCCAAAAACTGTTTAAAATCGAACCGAACTGAACCAACTACTAACTGTTTAAAAAGGAGGACTCATGTGTTTTTCTTCCTCGTATATCAGAATGTTTGAAAGGGAGGTATCATGCCCATCTCATACATGTTATGCTCAACAATTAATAGATATTGCAGTAGTAGTCTGCTATTATGTGATTTATTTATATATAATTTTTTGGTGGTGGTTGTATTGTCGCAATGCTTTTCCACTGGAAGGTGCCAATTCTGTTGGCATCTCACTGGAAGTGAGAATTCCGTTTAGCAAATGATGGATTAGTAGTTGAGCTGCCTTTCAATGGTTTGGGCTGGCGGTGGCTAGCGAGAGCAAGGTGTACACCGGGGCTGTTCTGTCTGCACTTGCTGCTGCAGAGGAGGGAGTTGTTGACACTGTGCACATTGCTTTGATCAAAATCGACCAGTCAAATCTAGCCAAACCAAACCAAATCGGTCAGTTTCAAAATCGAACCGACCAGTTGGCTGGTTTAGTTCGACTACGATTATTTTCAAATCGATTAACTTTGGTTCGATTTCAGGTGTGATCAAATAGGTCGGCCACCGGCTGATGTACACCCCTAGTAACTAGTATGTATCGTGTGCCATTTTTAACAAAAATGCATTGTGGTGTAGTGTTGATAATGTTAGACCTAAGAGGTCATTATTTCAAATCTTGTTGGCAACAAATTTTGGACATATTTTTTCTTTTTTTTTACATTATGTATGAATGACCCATTTTGGAAGTTTCGTCTCAGGTCCCAATTAGCTCACAGCCAGCCTTGATTGCGTGTGAATTAATACGATTATTTTCAACACATTTCCTGTACTATAGTTTCTCAATACTTCTTAACCAAAAACATTTTAAACCTTCACCCGCACGACAATCTAATCTTAGGCCTCGTTTGGTTCACGGATTCAAGGAATCCGGAAAGGAAACTTGTTCCTTTCCTTTGTTTGGTAACCACAAATTTGGGAAACACTTTCCTAACATGGGGGAAAATAGGAGGGAAAATGGTTCCTCTCATGACCCATGGGATTCATTTTCCCTCCTCCTTTTCCAACATTAATTACAAACATTATGACAAAAGTAGCCTTGCTTTATTACCTATTTTACCAATTAACTCTTCATTATAATTATGTTGGCATTGGATATTGTTGGAACAATGATATATTTTTTCTTTCCTTTCCTACACCAACCAAACATAGGAAAGGAAATTTGATAGGAATTCTACTTTCCCATCCCCATGGAAAATACATGGGAATTGATTTCCTTTCAGTGAACCAAACGAGGCCTTAGGTCTCCTTTGGTACACAGAATCATGGAGTCATCACTTTCCTATGGTTGGAGAACAAAGAAATTGAGAAGGAAAAGAAAGTCATTCCCAATAAAAAAAAATTAGGAAAAAAAAATAGTTTCATTCAACTGTACAAGGATTCACTTTCCACCTATTCACTTTCCCTTCCAAAATATTTGACATTTTCAAACACCAAAAAGAAAAGAAAAATCGATAAAAATTATATTTTTTCAAAGAAAATGAAACACGAAGGAATTCATTTCCTTTTATTTCTTTGCCAACCAAAATGTACTTATTATTTTGGTTCAACTTCCAAAAATTCGACAAAGTCATTTATGAATTTTTTTTTTTGGGAAATACCACGCACAACTTCAGACTTACTAAGCCGACATAAGTTCCCAGCCTAGAGCCGCACCACATACATATGATGGCCTACCAGCACCATACACGACAGCAGAAGGGTAGCAACGTTCGGAAGAAGCACTCACAGCAGTAGAAGGAGAGAGACGCTATCGCCCTAAGCAGCAAGCGCTGAATCAACACACACACATATACAATTGGCAGACTCGAACATTGCCGGTCCTCCGAGTGTCCGCTCTAATATCACTAGCCTAAGATCTCGGACCATTTATGAACTTTGAGTTGATGCAAATTGCGATCAATAGAGTAATTTATTATTTTATTCTTAGAATTTACTGTCTTGGTTAATTTAGTATTTTGCTTTTGGGACGATTTCGGTTGGGAAAAAATTCACTTCCCAAGTGGCAAAACCTCCACAGAACAATAAAAGTGGATTTTTTGTCTTTACAGAATAGTATAAATGCTATCACAAATGACAACCAAAGGGCGCATCTGGTGTAGTGGTATCATAGTACCCTCCCACGGTACTGACCAGGGTTCGATTCCCTGGATGCGCACACATTTATATTTTTATTTTATCATATTATTGTAACCAAAAGTAATCCATCAACTATTTATTATTTTCCACTCCCTACATTTTGTTATCCATAAATAATTAATACACTTTTTTAATAAAAAAATAGTTTTTTTATTATAACTCATACACTTACACGTTTTTATGGTTGTAAGTTTTTTCGAATCCTGTCGGCCCTAATTTATGTTCGTGCTGCTTTCCATTTAAACTACATACGCTAGACTATATATTATTAGAAAGTAATATAAGGACTATATGCTAGTTATTATCCCCCAACTCCTTAGTAGTCTTCAATAAGGATTAGAAATTTAGATACTAGTTATTATCCATACATAAGGATTGTAATAGTTTATTTTTCAAAAAATAAAACGACTTGCTTGGCCGTTGATTTCCTCACCTTTTTTTTTTTTTTTTTTTCATTTTCGCTCATTCTCATTGTCTATCATTTTTCCTTTTGATGTATTCTAGAATAGACCTGAGGGTCATTTTCATTTGCTAGGAGCAAAATCAAAACGAGGTCATGGCGATTGCCATCAACAAACAAGGGTTGACACTCTACTAAAGACCACAATATATGATCATTTGCAAGTATGAAAATTCCAATTAATATCATTGAAATGGATGTTATTTTTTTAAAGTGCAATTCTAACGGGATCATAGAATAGTTGCATAATGCATACTTCCCACTCCTCTACATGGAGTCCTCGTTTGGTTCGCGGAATCATCGGATTAGAAAAGGAAAGTGATTAATTTTCTATATTTGGGTGCCAAAGGAATTGAGAAAGAAAAAAAAGTGATTTCCAATAGAAGAAAAATTAGGGAAGAAAGTGATTCCATCCATCCAAACAAGAAATCATTTTTCCATATTCCTTTCCCTTCCATTCCGCGAACCAAACTAGACCGGAGAGTTTGAATTCTAACAAGGCTAATTTACAACTTGATACTCTCATTTATCACTGTTTTCAACTTGATAATCTGAACTTTTGAATGAACAATTTGATACTATCAACTATTGAATATTTTTAACTTCACAACCTAAAATTCTGAAATTACATCAATTTCTCCTTCATTTATAACAATCTAGTTCCAATTCTGGATAAATATAAAGAGACTCATCATTCAATAAGAAAATTGGATTTTTAAAGATGATTGAGCATTCAAAGAAGAAAAAGTAGGTTTTGAAGGAGGAGTGCAAAGTAGATGACTGGTCCTGTTGGAGAGTCGGATGAGGTTCTCATGTCTTATTTGGACGGAAATCGTTTGAATTGGACTATGGAAAAAAGTTTAATACAAAACTAATAATAGCGATAACGGAACAAGATGGCTTGTCGTATTGGAGAGTCGGATGAGGTTTGCATGTCTTATTTAGACGGAAATCACTTAAAAAAACCTTCGATTGGAGATTTCTATAACAATTTCTATCTATGTGGCGGTGACGTAGGATGAAATATTTTTATGAAGGTTTCTACATACAGAAATTCTTATAGAAATTCTCATCTCTCATACCAATTATTATTGGGTCCACATCATTAAATTAATTATTTTATTTATTTCTTGCCACATAGGATAGAAATAGAAATCATCGGAGAGTTTATTTTTTAATGCAATTTTTATATAGAAACTCTACCAACTATGATCGAGATTTCCGTAATTACAATAACAACTATGATAGAAACCCAATTTTAGACATCCCCATTGGAGATGGCCTAACATCAGGAGGGTTTCTAATAATTCCCCTTAGCTTAATTTTAGGGTAGGTGTGTGGGAGCCATATGTTAACCCGATCCTTGGCAAAGGGTTGTACCCTAGCGGTCAAAACCATTCCTAGTCATGGCTAGAGCCAAGTACAAAACGTTTGAGAGTGTGATTCCAGCTCTCTTTTTTTTCTTGACTCAACACTAACAAGGTATTCACACTACTCAGTATATAAAACTATATAGGTAAACTTGTATTTAGAATTTTAAACCTTCTAGTTTTTTAACTTTAAATTTTTATAAATTTTATTTGAATTATCTGAAAATCATATTCCAATCCGAGAAAAAAAAAAACCCACCACCAAAGTTACTTAGATGAGTCCATATATCACCAGTCTCAAGTCATTTGTTTAGGTTCCTAATGAAGTATATCTCTCTCGTATTTATTTAAATCTCAATTCATGAAAGGTACAAAAGCAAGATGCAACAAAAATTCCAATTTTTTTGACTTTTTTTTTGTTTGATAAGCACCCATACAATATTCAAATTGTCTGCAATCACTTGGCCGAGGATTTGCATTTGGAACTTCCTTTCGATTGCTTCGCGCCAAACAAAAGCACCTGCGTGGATTGAAACTTTCTTTTGCTTCTTCAAATGCCCAACAAAGTACACAAAGTGGCTCTTAGTACCGCTCCAACCATTTACATGGGATTTCTTGCTCTCTAATGGTTTGTCTTTGATCGATGCATACGGACTGCCACAAGAAGTGTGACAAGTGTTAAGGTTTTGAAAAGTATATGAAAGTACACTAATGATAGAAGAATCTGTTAGTAAAAATTCTCAAACTCTGTATTTAGACTCTGAAATTAAAATATAAATATAAATAAATAAATGATACCGAGGCTTGAACTTGGTTCAATGTCCTTAAGACAATATTCGTCCCGCACTGGTGCTTACGGTTTAATGGCGATTAGTCTCCCAGGATACAACGGTTCTTTCCTTCGGTAGCAGCACTTCACACCGTAGGAACTCGTCGAAGCAATGTTGGTACTTGTCTCTCTCTTTTAGACTAACTAATGCAATATGGATGAATTGAATGAATGCTTGAATGCTCCAAACATATTTGTATTTATAGAAATAAAGAGACACGATTGAAAGGGGACACCTTTCCAATAAATAGATTCGTACACCTTTTCCAATGAAAATATTCGTACACCTTTTCATAGATTCGTTGATAGAAGAAAAAAAAAATATTATTATTATAACAAATATACATTCACATTTTCCAACAGAATCAATAGAGGAACCTAATTGCCGAATTCGAGTGATACTTGTGGTTACCGGAAAAATGATAAGATGCTGACTGGGTGGTGTAAGACCGGTAGATCGAACTATATGGTAGCGTATTATTCCTTTTATTTATAAAAATGGTAAAAGTTAAAAACAGTGGATTAAGATAGACCCAAAAGATATGCAACACAATCTATGTTTTGGAGCGCTTCTTCTAACAAAAGTAACTTCTGCTCACGATGTTCGAATTCCACTCTTGTGGGACGCACCAAATTGCGACCAAGTCTCCGAATGTTAAATGAAGTTGAGAGTTTGATAGATGCTTACTCACTAAATAAGAGATTGAATGTTCTGTCACAATTTTTATTTTTTTTGGACTCAGAAATAGGTTTAATCCTTAATTACCTACAATTTTTTAGCTGACATCCATTAGTGTCTAGGAAGCACAGACACGAAAAAACGGTGCCGTGTCTCTCGGGTATTAGATACCACACTCCAGAATATACTTTAACACAATGCGGCCAAGATATGGTTTGTCCGTGTTGTCATATTTATATCAAGTTGTGTTCTATTCATATATGTGAAAAATTTGTTAGCGCACAAGGTATAGGTACCCTTGCCGAAATCGAGCGTCCCTTGTGGTTATCTGTGAGAGGCATAAGATACTGGCTAGATGACGAAAAATCGATGAATCGAGTCACGAGGGCATATTATTCCTTCTATTTATAAAAATAGTAAAAATTGGGAGTAGTGGACCGAAAAAACATGCAATATAGCTTGCACAAAATCTTGTGCGTTACGTTAGACATCTAAAAAAATAATAATAATATTCTTTAGGAGCGTTCAACCTCTCAACCCTTCTTCCATAATAACCTGGGAAGTAAAAAGGGGTACATCATACATAATTCCATTTCCAAACATATTTCTCCTGGCCATTGGCATCAACTGTTGAAAATCCAAGAGAACAATGCCAAGAAAGATGATATGGTTATCATATACTTAACATACTTTATATGCATAATCTTTGAAAATATCAAGTTGAAGGTTATTGCGCACTACCTTATCGAACAGACATGGTGAGGTCCATTATAGCTGGCTGTGAAAAACCTCTCATTTTGAAACAACTTGTCATGTAGAACTAATGTGTTGAACTCTTCTAAATTAATAAAAAGGTACATGACAATCTAATAAATGTTAACAAAATAAAAGATAACAAAAGAAGGTTCTTGGAAGACTGTTTAGAAAGCGATAGATAACTATATAAATTTATTTTGCGAAATCATTTGGGTTACTTTCAAAACTTCCTCAGCGGTCTCCATCTTGTGTTATGTTATGAATATGAGAAATATAGGTGCAAAGCTAACCTATATATTACACGACTCTAGTATATATTAAAGAGGCATAAGCTACCCGAGTGGATTTGTTGTGGAATATCAAAATAATGCAAATCAAACTTGCGTGAAAAAATAGAAAACGATTAAAATTGCTAGTAAAGTGTAGCAAAACTGCTAGAAAAAAAATCTGCTTAGGAAACTAGTAGCCAAAACTAGGGCTGTGCACAATTAAATCAAACCGACCAAATCGAACCAAGTCAAACCGAACCGATTGGTTTTAAATCGAACCGATGGTTCGGTTGGTTTGGTTCGGCTTCAATTTTTTCAAAACCGACCGGTTCGGTTCGGTTCACGGTTTGGTTATGCCAAAAATCGTCTAAACCGAACCGAACCAAATTCTTGTTAAATAATTAGGGTTGGCCGGTTGGGTATGGGTTCATTGGGTTGTATTATACCGGTTTGGTTCATTTATTCACATTATAGCCATTTATCAAGTTGAAGTTGAAAGAGCTCTCTCTCTCTCTCTCTCTCTGTAGTCTCAAAGAGGAGTGTTGGCGGCTCCTATTCTTTTCTAATTGCTCCTATGCACATGAAAGGGACTTTTGGTTGAATGTATATGATTTTTTTTATGTATAATTGACATTTTTCTCCACCTGCAAAGCGCAAGTTAAAGTGAAGCTGATGAATTGTATTTACTTTTGCAAAGCGCAAGTTGACTAAGGATTCACAAAAAAGAAGAAGCATACAGTCAATTTTTTTATGTGATCAAAACCGACCAAGTCGAACCGATCCAAACCGAACCAAGTCGGTCGGTTTCAAAACCGAACCGACCATTTGGTTGGTTTGGTTCGGTTTTGTTTATTTTCAAACCGATTAACTTCGGTTCGACTTCGGTTGGGACCAAGTAGGTCGACCACCGACCAATGCACACCCCTAGCCAAAACTACTTGAAAGCTAGCAACAAAGTTGTTGAAGATAGAGCAGAACTTTAGTAATATGGAACAGTCTGTTAAGGTAGTCAGAAACACCGTTACTCAAAACGAGATTCGACCTTCTCTATAGATCCATTTCCAAGAACCAGCAAGTTCAAAAGAACATATGGAACCCTTTTTGTGACCTCCCTTCAAGGACTAGCACGGAACCGATACTAAACTCTTGGACTAGCACCGATGCAAAAAAGCTACGGTTTCCAGAGATTTTTTTTTTTATTTTTTAAAGTGTCATTTTCTTCGGCTTGGCAAATGCTAAGAGGGGATTCGAACCTGCGCATTCCGTACCGGGTCCCCGTTGCTACCACTAGGCTACAATCCACGGACTAGTTTCTAGAGATGAAAGTCTCTTTTCTCTTCTTACTCCCTTGGAATTATTGTTATGTTTGTCAGATCACACTTAGGGGGGCAATTTCCTGAAAATGGTAATCACCCACTAAAGACGTGGATGAAAGACCATAAAGTAACTTCGTATTAAGTAGAACGGTTACCAATAATATCTCCTTATAAATAGAGCATTTATAAAATTGAACAACCCCATATCAAAACCGTGATGCTGAGACAATGCTGCAGTTCCGCCACGCTACCTAAATAACTCCGCAGAACCGCGACACCGAAGGCCTGGGTAATTGCAGCACAAAAATTATGCAAAACCGCAATATCGTGGCTCCGTAGAACTGCGCCACAACGTCATACAAAATAGCTGCCCCACAGAACCATGTCATTGCGTCCCACAGACCCACGACTCCGCGCCCTATGCTAGCTTTGTGTCTGTCACGCCCCAGAACCAGAATACTGGAGAGCGGGGGCAGACATAGCCAGCTACGTATATTGAAATAGAATACATCTCAACTATACGGTCACGGCTGTCTAGATATGAGGGTTTACTACAAGCCAACAGTCTCTTAAGGTCAAGCCTATTGTCTCAATCTCAAGCAAGTAATATAATTACAAGATGTTTGACCACCAAATATACAATAAAAGGCGTCCCAAATATTACATATCAGCTGATCATGAAGCTAGTCGTTACAAAATGTTAGGACTAGCAAGAGTTTAGTCGTACATGATCAACCCTAGGATTTGTTAATCATGTTTACAGCCCGTAGACAGACAGTAAGTAAAAGTGCATCGAGCTAACAAGTGCTCGTCGGCTAAACGCCTCAAAAGAATAATTTTACAGTAGAGTGAGCGAAACAAAATAGAAAACCCACTCGTAGCCCGGGTTCCTTCTAGTCGCCACCATTGGGCTGGAAGCTTGGTAGATCCTCGGGAGCTGCTCCGAAATCTGGCCACACAAAACCAGCTGGGTCAACCCCAGAAAGAGCAAGTGCCACAAGGGGGCCACGAAATAAGAACAAAAGCCAGCAATCAGCACAAGAAAATCTAATATTAAAATTATAATTACGAAAATATGTCAGGATGATATACGACGAGATAACCATGGAACTATTCCGATAGTCAGGTTACAACCCGTAAACCAAACAAGGACCGGGGTTGTAACCCTTCATCTGAACAGAGCTTGGTTTCCCACCATTTATCGGCAAGATAAGTAATGCAAGAAATCAAGACAGGAAGCAATCTTGTACTGGATCAAGACATGGCTAAACTGGTTATACCTCATTCAATCAATCACGGCCAAGCAGATACTACGGCTTACTACTTTAACTAACTAGGGTTATCACAGGCCTAATTACTAACAAGATGCAGTGAGATTGTTCCACAGCCACAAGCCCTGCAGACCATCCAGGTTACCCAGGACGAAAGATTAGGGTTGAATTCAGGTGGGTACATCGCCCGGGAGACAAATGTACCCTTAGGTGACTTAGAGGGTGCAACACGCGACGGTGTGCTGGAAATGTGCCCTACTCGACGGCAGGCTACAGATCCCAAGAGCGCCCAGGTAACGGGATTGCCTGTAGCTGTGTCATCTCTTCATGACTACTGTGTTATTCTAGTTATTAACCTTAATCCATTTTAGTAGGTACTCCTGACCGTGGTACTCAGGAGTCCCATCCTAGACATGATGCAAGACAGGGCAAGTGGATTTAACAAGTAAGCAAGAAAGAACCACCCACGGTGTCAAGGCAGGTCAAGTTAAATTATCAAGATAAATCATGTCAGGGTACTTGTCGGGAGTGCGCCACGACGGGCCACTGTCGTGTTATGCTAGTTCCTTGTCATACCGTGCCATGTACAAAAGTCATTCCAAACATATTAAGTAAAATCAAGTTCATAAAAAAAGGCGTAAGGATATAAAATGGGCATAAAATATCTAATAAAATATCAAAAGACAGGGTTAGAGAAGAGCCAAGCTTAAAGAAATAAAACTAAAACTCCAAGAGCCAATGGGTTAAGCAAGGGGTCAGGGGAGCAGCGTACGAAAAAGTCACGCACGCTGAGAGGGCAGCGTAGGCGAAAAGTCACGCACGCTGAGAGCAGCGTAGGTGAAAAGTCACGCACGCTACAGGAAGCAGTGTACGTGAAAGTCACGCACGCTACAAGGAGCAGTGTACGTGAAAGTCACGCACGCTACAGGAAGCAGTGTACGTGAAAGTCACGCACTCTACAGGGAGCAGCTGCGTGAAAAGTCACGCACGCTCAAGGAAGCAGCTGCGTGAAAAGTCACGCACGCTCAAAGAAGCAGTGTACGTGAAAAGTCACGCACGCTCAAAGAAGCAGCTGCGTGAAAAGTCACGCACGCTCAAGGGAGGCAGCTGCGTGAAAAGTCACGCACGCTCAAGGGAGCAGCATACGTGAAAAGTCACGCACGCTCAAGGGAGGCAGCTGCGTGAAAAGTCACGCACGCTCAAGGGAGCAGCATACGTGAAAAGTCACGCACGCTCAAGGAAGCAGCTGCGTGAAAAGTCACGCACGCTCAAGGGAGCAGCATACGTGAAAAGTCACGCACGCTCAAGGGAGACACGCTTCCAACAGGAAGCGTACTCAAGTCTGCGTACGCAGCGCTAAAGAGCGCGCGTAACTCAGTGTGCGTGAGTTAAACAGCTCTGCACACTGCTCACTGTCTCCTCCAAATAGCAAGAACACCATGGATAAACTCAAGCTTCAAAGGTTCAGAACTTGGCCATCCGAACTCCAAATCCGGATTTCCAAGGTTCCAACTTGGGTGAAATTGAATGCTCTTCCACATGGAAACATCAAAACTCATAGAAAACCAACATAAATAGCTCAAACCATGCAAAATCCGAAAATAGGAAAAACTTAGATCTATGACAATGGGGGCTCCAAATCATAAAAACCCAAGTTCTAATGTTGGTCTCCATGTCCTAATCTATCAAATGAACAAGAAAAAGAGGGTTCTCGTGTAGTGGCAAGATGCACTTGCCTAGGGTTAGGAGAGTTGTGGAGGAAGGAGAAGAAGAAGAAGAAGAAAATTAATGGTGGAAGTTATGAGGAGAGAGAGAGTGGTAGGTGGGGATATAAAGAGGGGGAGTTGTGGTGGGGATGAGGGGTAGCATAGGCTAAGGTGATCCATCACATAACCAAACCAAACCGAACCAACCCAATAAATCGAGCCATGAGAAAACCCAAAATACGAGAAATACCGGAATTCCACAAGCTTGAGAAAAATAAAATACATGCCAAAATCCAGATACGAGTAAAAATATGAAATACGGGAAATACGGGAAATGAGGGTGACAACTCTACCCACCTTAAAAGAATTCCGTCCTCAAAATTTAATCAAGGAGCTAGAGATTGCCACGACAAGCTACACTAAGCACAGACAAGTTACACTAAGCAGTCCAATCATACAATCATACAATGCAAGCAAGGAAGGGAAAACGTAAGGCATAAGAAAGACATTATACCTCACGAGTCAAACAGGTAGGGATATCACGATCGGATGTCGTCCTCACGCTCCCACGTTGACTCACCTAGAGAGTGATGACCCCAAGCAACACGGACTAATTTAATAGTCTTGTTCTTGAGTATCTTTTTCCTCCGGTCCAATATAGACACGGGCCTCTCCTCATACGAAAGGTTGGTACCAACAACCAATTCTGAATGGTTTAGGATGTGGCTCGGGTCCGGAATATACCGTCGTAATTGGGACACATGGAATACATCATGTACCTCACTTAGCGACGACGGAAGAGCGAGACGATAGGATACATCTCCTACTCGCTCTAGAATATCGAACGGCCCTATATACCTAGGACTAAGCTTTTCCCGCACGCCAAAGCGAATGACGTCGCGGTTAGGCGAGATCCTAAGGAATACATGGTCGCTGACAGCAAATTCTAAGGGACGCCGATGAGCATCGGCCCAATGGCGCTGGCGGTCCTGGACAACTCGGAGGTGATCTCTGACCTTCCTGACCACTTCAACCGTCTGGGAAATCAACTCGAGTCCGAGCATCTGTCTCTCTCCGACATCGTTCCATGCTAGCGGAGATCTGCACTTTCTGCCATAAAGAGCCTCGAAGGGTGCCATCTGGATACTGGCCTGATAACTGTTGTTGTACGAGAATTCTACCAGGTGCAGATGATTCTCCCATGAACCACCAAAGTCAAGGGTACAGGATCTCAACATATCTTTAAGAGTCTGGATTGTGCGCTCTGACTGACCATCCGTCTGCGGGTGATAAGCTGAGCTGAACTGAAGGCGAGTCCCCAAACTCTTCTGCAAGCTGCGCCAAAAGTGTGATGTGAATCTTGAATCCCTGTCCGAGGTGATGCTGACTGGCACACCGTGAAGCCTGACGATCTGCCTGAGATACATCTCTGCTAGCTGCGCCGTCGATTGTCCAACTCTGAATGGGAGAAAGTGTGCCACCTTGGTAAGCCTGTCCACAATTACCCAAATAGCATCTCTGCCGGCCGGAGATCTGGGCAATTCGGTCACGAAATCCATGGTTATATGCTTCCATTTCCATTCTGGGATCGGTAAGGGCTGAAGAAGTCCAGCGGGCCTCTGATGTTCAGCTTTAACCTGTTGGTAAACCAAACACCGAGAGACAAACCGAGCTATCTCCCTCTTCATGCCATTCCACCAGAAATGCTGACGGATATCACGGTACATCTTCGTACCATCCGGATGAATAGAATACTGTGAACTGTGGGCTTCTGCCATGACTTCCTGTCTGATATCTCCACTGGGTACACAAAGACGAGTGCCGTGCCGTGCCGAAGTGTACCGTCTTCATAGATACATAACTCTGGCCTTCTTTCTGCTTTACACTCTGCTCTGAGTCACTGGATCTTGGAATCTGCTGACTGCGCCATCCTGATCCTCTCAACTATGCTGGACTGAACCTGTAGACTGGCCATCAATGCCACACTGGTTGGAAGAACCACCTCAATTCCCATCTTCTGAAGATCTGCCAATAATTCTGGTTGCGCCGTCAGGAAATAAACTCCGGCTCTCCTGCTCAATGTATCTGCTACAACGTTGGCCTTCCCGGGATGATACTGCAAATCCACGTCATAGTCCACCAATAGCTCGAGCCACCTTCTCTGCCGCATATTAAGGTCCTTCTGGGTGAAAACATACTTCAGGCTCTTATGATCAGTAAAGATCTCCACTCTATCTTCGTACAAGTAGTGTCTCCACAACTTCAAAGCAAACACTACTGCCGCCAATTCCAAGTCGTGGGTCGGGTAATTCTTCTCATGATCACGAAGTTGACGTGACGCATAAGATATTACCTTCCCATGCTGCATCAAGACACAACCCAATCCTCTGCCTGAAGCGTCGCAATAAACTGTGAATCCTCCGGTCCCATCTGGAAGGGTGAGAATGGGAGCCGTTATCAAACCTCGCTTCAACTTCTCAAATGATTCCTGACACTCTGCTGTCCAAACAAACGGCACATCCTTGCGGGTCAACTGGGTCATCGGCGCTGAAATCCTTGCGAAATCTGAAACGAACCGCCGGTAGTAGCCGGCCAATCCAAGGAAGCTGCGAACCTCTGCCACTGAGCTGGGTACCGGCCATGACTCGATAGCCATAATCTTCTGGGGATCCACTTCCACTCCTCCTCGGGTAATGATGTGACCCAAGTACGAAATACGATCGAGCCAGAACTCGTATTTATTGAACTTGGCGTACAACTGATGCTCCCTAAGCGTCTGAAGGACGACTCTGAGATGCCGCTCATGCTCTGCTCCACTCTTGCTGTAGACCAAGATATTATCTAGGAACACGATCACGAACTGATCCAAGTAAGGCATGAAAATGCGATTCATGAGGTCTATGAATACGGCCGGCGCATTGGTCGCTCCAAAGGGCATAACAAGGAACTCCCAATGTCCATACCTCGATCTGAATGTTGTCTTCGGGATGTCCTGCTCTCTGACTCTGATCTGGTGGTATCCCGACCGCAAGTCGATCTTCGAAAACACTGAAGCTCCTCTGAGCTGATCAAACAAGTCATCTATCCTCGGAAGAGGGTATCTGTTCTTGATTGTCACCGAATTCAAGGTACGATAATCAACACATAGCCTGGACGTACCATCCTTCTTTTTTACAAGAAGCATCGGGGCTCCCCAAGGCGATCCACTCGCACGGATGAATCCCTTGGTCCTCAGTTCTTCAATCATCTTGTACAAAACTTCCAACTCTGAAGGCGCCATCCTGTAGACTCGTTCTGATACTGGTGCTGTCCCGGAAATCAAGTCTATAGTGAACTCAATCTTTCGTTCTGGCGGCATCCCTGGAAGCTCCTCTGGAAAGACATCTGGAAACTCTTCAACTATCCGGGGTAACTGCACTGCTGCTACTGCCATCCGCAATGCTGGGGAAGATGGCTCCACTGCGCCTCTGGAAAACGAAAACTCTGGCTCGTCGGGGATACTAAAGATAACTCTGCCAATATGGCAGTCTATCCTAGCATACTGGTTCCTCAACCAATCCATGCCTAGGACTACATCATAGTCTGCCATATAAAACTCTATGAATCTAGCGGGGAACTCCCTACCGCTAACTACGATCCGACACGAGGAAAACACTCGATCTACTCCCACAAGACCATTACCAGTAAGTATATTGAGCCTCACTGATAATGACTAGGGCTCCAATCCTATCCGTGTCGCGAATCGTGCAGACATGAATGAATGCGATGCATCAGAATCAAATAATACAGACGCTGGAGAGGAGTTGACGAGAATAGTACCTGCCACAACCTCACCTGGTGCAACTTCTTCTTCCATAGCCATCATCATGGCCTGACCTTGTCCTCTGGCTGCTGGTCCCCTCTGCTGGAAACCTCTCTGCCTATTCTGGGTCTGAGCTTGGGCTTGTGCATACTGCTGGGGGTGTTGTTGCTGGAATGCCTGAGACTGAGGCGGCAAGGGCCTCGAAGACTGATACTGCTGCTGCTGAACTGGTGCTGGGGCCGATCCTCTCACCGAAGAGCTAGAAGGGTTGGATGCTGATGAACCACCCCTATTCGGGCAAGCCCCTATCCTATGATCTGCTGCTCCATACGCCAGGCACAATTTCTGTGCCCTACGACAATCCGCCACTACATGGCCTGGCTTCCCGCAATGAGAACATCCCATCGCGGAAGTCTGCTTCTGCTTCTGCTGCTGCGGGTACGTCGGGGTCGAATGCTGAACCGACGTTACTGAGGCCGCCCGCCTCGGAGTTCCAATGGTCAATCTTCTAGCTGCCGGGGCTGGGGCTGATGATTGGTGCATCTGACTATGGGATCGCTTCCTACTTCCGGTCCTATCCACAATCCTCTGGGAGGTGTACTCATGCCTCCTAGCTGCTCTCAAGACTGCATCGAACGTCTGGTGCTCGAACTGCTCAACCGCCAATAATATCTCCAAATGCAGTCCCTGTTGGAACCGCTGGGCCCTATCAAACTCGGTCGCCACCAAGGTGGGGGCAAACCTACTGAGTCTAGAAAACTCCGATGCATAACTGTCGACTGATCTGCCTCCTTGCTTCAAGTTGGTAAATCTGGTCTGCAGGTCGTACCGAGCCACAGCATCGAAGTACTTCGTCTGGAATCTCTCCCTAAACACTGCCCAAGCAATGGGTGCCACTAATCCCATGGCCTGTACCGCCCACTAATTGTGAGCCAAGTCCAACAACTGCAGGCGTACCACCGCCACCTTCTCATTCTCAGGTGTCCTAGCTGCTTCCAGAATCACCTCGATATCCTGAAGCCATGCATCCGCGGTAATCGCATCCTCGGTGCCGTCGAAGAAAGGAGGGTTCAAGCGCTTGAAGCTGTTGGCCGCCTGGTTCCCTGGATGTCCGCCTCGGGTCAAAGCATCTTGAACTGTCTGGTACAGGGCGTCGCTTCGACGATCCTGAGAAGCTATTAAGGTTCTGATAAGGCCTACTAAGGTACCATCATCTGGCTCTGCGGGCTGGACGGGCCGAACTGGTGACTCTCCTCCAGTAGGCACAACTCTGGAGGCTACCCAGAAATGCTGGGCTTGATCTCCGGGTTGCTGCTGATCCACGGGAGGTGCTCCTCCTTGCTGATCGGCAGGGCCAGGTACAGTGCCGCTGAAGAAGACGACACAGAGAAACAATAAGGAAGGACCAGGACAGATCAACGATACAAGCATGTAATCAGGGCAAGAATTTCAGGGAATTAAAAATACGGGCGGAGATCAAGGGCGAATACTGATTGAGATATCTATTCGGTAAACCCTCACATTTCTTGATTGACAAGACCTGCATGGGCCACCACTTAAACCATGTCACGCCCCAGAACCAGAATACTGGAGAGCGGGGGCAGACATAGCCAGCTACGTATATTGAAATAGAATACATCTCAACTATACGGTCACGGCTGTCTAGATATGAGGGTTTACTACAAGCCAACAGTCTCTTAAGGTCAAGCCTATTGTCTCAATCTCAAGCAAGTAATATAATTACAAGATGTTTGACCACCAAATATACAATAAAAGGCGTCCCAAATATTACATATCAGCTGATCATGAAGCTAGTCGTTACAAAATGTTAGGACTAGCAAGAGTTTAGTCGTACATGATCAACCCTAGGATTTGTTAATCATGTTTACAGCCCGTAGGCAGACAGTAAGTAAAAGTGCATCGAGCTAACAGGTGCTCGTCGGCTAAACGCCTCAAAAGAATAATTTTACAGTAGAGTGAGCGAAACAAAATAGAAAACCCACTCGTAGCTCGGGTTCCTTCTAGTCGCCACCATTGGGCTGGAAGCTTGGTAGATCCTCGGGAGCTGCTCCGAAATTTGGCCACACAAAACCAGCTGGGTCAACCCCAGAAAGAGCAAGTGCCACAAGGGGGCCACGAAATAAGAACAAAAGTCAGCAATCAGCACAAGAAAATCTAATATTAAAATTATAATTACGAAAACATGTCAGGATGATATACGACGAGATAACCATGGAACTATTCCGATAGCCAGGTTACAACCCGTAAACCAAACAAGGACCAGGGTTGTAACCCTTCATCTGAACAGAGCTTGGTTTCCCACCATTTATCGGCAAGATAAGTAATGCAAGAAATCAAGACAGGGAGCAATCTTGTACTGGATCAAGACATGGCTAAACTGGTTATACCTCATTCAATCAATCACGGCCAAGCAGATACTACGGCTTACTACTTTAACTAACTAGGGTTATCACAGGCCTAATTACTAACAAAATGCAGTGAGATTGTTCCACAGCCACAAGCCCTGCAGACCATCCAGGTTACCCAGGACGAAAGATTAGGGTTGAATTCAGGTGGGTACATCGCCCGGGAGACAAATGTACCCTTAGGTGACTTAGAGGGTGCAACACGCGACGGTGTGCTGGAAATGTGCCCTACTCGACGGCAGGCTACAGATCCCAAGAGCGCCCAGGTAACGGGATTGCCTGTAGCTGTGTCATCTCTTCATGACTACTGTGTTATTCTAGTTATTAACCTTAATCCATTTTAGTAGGTACTCCTGATCGTGGTACTCAGGAGTCCCATCCTAGACATGATGCAAGACAGGGCAAGTGGATTTAACAAGCAAGCAAGAAAGAACCACCCACGGTGTCAAGGCAGGTCAAGTTAAATTATCAAGATAAATCATGTCAGGGTACTTGTCGGGAGTGCGCCACGACGGACCACTGTCGTGTTATGCTAGTTCATTGTCATACCGTGCCATGTACAAAAGTCATTCCAAACATATTAAGTAAATCAAGTTCATAAAAAAGGCGTAAGGATATAAAATGGGCATAAAATATCTAATAAAATATCAAAAGACAGGGTTAGAGAAGAGCCAAGCTTAAAGAAATAAAACTAAAACTCTAAGAGCCAATGGGTTAAGCAAGGGGTCAGGGGAGCAGCGTACGAAAAAGTCACGCACGCTGAGAGGGCAGCGTAGGCGAAAAGTCACGCACGCTGAGAGCAGCGTAGGTGAAAAGTCACGCACGCTACAGGAAGCAGTGTACGTGAAAGTCACGCACGCTACAGGGAGCAGTGTACGTGAAAGTCACGCACGCTACAGGAAGCAGTGTACGTGAAAGTCACGCACGCTACAGGGAGCAGCTGCGTGAAAAGTCACGCACGCTCAAGGAAGCAGCTGCGTGAAAAGTCACGCACGCTCAAAGAAGCAGTGTACGTGAAAAGTCACGCACGCTCAAGGAAGCAGCTGCGTGAAAAGTCACGCACGCTCAAGGGAGGCAGCTGCGTGAAAAGTCACGCACGCACAAGGGAGCAGCATACGTGAAAAGTCACGCACGCTCAAGGGAGGCAGCTGCGTGAAAAGTCACGCACGCTCAAGGGAGCAGCATACGTGAAAAGTCACGCACGCTCAAGGAAGCAGCTGCGTGAAAAGTCACGCACGCTCAAGGGAGCAGCATACGTAAAAAGTCACGCACGCTCAAGGGAGACACGCTTCCAACAGGAAGCGTACTCAAGTCTGCGTACGCAGCGCTAAAGAGCGCGCGTAACTCAGTGTGCGTGAGTTAAACAGCTCTGCACACTGCTCACTGTCTCCTCCAAACAGCAAGAACACCATGGATGAACTCAAGCTTCAAAGGTTCAGAACTTGGCCATCCGAACTCAATCCGGATTTCCAAGGTTCCAACTTGGGTGAAATTGAATGCTCTTCCACAGGGAAACATCAAAACTCATAGAAAACCAACATAAATAGCTCAAACCATGCAAAATCCGAAAATAGGAAAAACTTAGATCTATGACAATGGGGGCTCCAAATCATAAAAACCCAAGTTCTAATGTTGGTCTCCATGTCCTAATCTAGCAAATGAACAAGGAAAAGAGGGTTCTCGTGTAGTGGCAAGATGCACTTGCCTAGGGTTAGGAGAGTTGTGGAGGAAGGAGAAGAAGAAGAAGAAGGAAATTAATGGTGGAAGTTATGAGGAGAGAGAGTGGTAGGTGGGGATATAAAGAGGGGGAGTTGTGGTGGGGATGAGGGGTAGCATAGGCTAAGGTGATCCATCACATAACCAAACCAAACCGAACCAACCCAATAAAACCGAGCCATGAGAAAACCCAAAATACGAGAAATACCGAAATTCCACAAGCTTGAGAAAAATAAAATACATGCCAAAATCCAGATACGAGTAAAAATACGAAATACGGAAAATATGGGAAATGAGGGTGACAGTGTCAGACACGCAACACTGCGTCTTCTCTGCGCCTAATGTTGTGAAGTACGTCATCAAATTGTCACTTTACATCCTTTACCCACGTCCGAGTTCAGGTCAGCTTAGCTCCAAAAGAAATTTTCTATGAAATAAGTTATAAAATAAATATTTGTTGTGGGATTCAAATATTGTCCACGGAAAAATTCTACCATGCTAACCTCTTGAGCTAATATATTTCATATGTACAAGACAATAAATGATAGTTCAAATATTGAAATACACACACTTGTGATTTATCTCAACATGAAATGATGGAACATGGTAACTAATGACCAAATTCACAGAAGCCCTAACAAAGGCTCGAATCTCCCTGAATGCGATGTCCTTAATTTAATGGAAAAATATCCTGAGTGTTCAGAAATTCCTAAAAAGTCTTCTTGAATTGACATATCAAAATAGTAATACTAGGCTAGCAGCTATCACAAACTATTAAATAGTAGCTAAAGGATGATTTTGTAGTTATTATTGATAGACATTTGATTATTATTGTCCTCGTTAGTGTAGCTATGAACTATACAAAACAAACAAAAATGTTTTGTATTTGTTGACAGAACAAAGAAGTTACTTCATAATAACTTGGACATTTAACTAATGAACAGCCATAGTTGCTTTCATTATTATCTACGTTACAGTCCAGAGTTTTAGAAAGAGGAAGTAGCAAGCAATGTATTGTTTGTTTGTTTGGTGCCCTACAGGAAAATATAGATGAACAAGGTTAAACAAGGCAAACTCTGTTTTTTAGCTATATAAATATTTTCTTGGTCCCTACAAGAAAATATATTTTCCTGGGTTTCTCGTGGAACCCCCCCGGCCCTTCAACATCATTATTCATCATTTTCAAGAAACCAAATGTGCCCTTGAATTGTCAATGAACCAAATAATAATAATAATAATAATAATAATTCTTGAACGTACAATATGAATGTCAAAAAAAATCAGAAATAATACAAAAAGTTATCCATTCTCATAAATTTAAGACATGCTAGGACACTTCTATAATAAGAAAATTGGTCAATGACCACGAAAGTTATCATCAATATATATTTTGTGTTTTTGAAAGGGATCATTTTAACCAACCAAGCCATCCACCGTCATACCATTAGTTTGTTAATTTGTCCATGGTTATATATATTATCATTATTATGGTGTGCGTAAAAAAAAAAAAAAAAAAAATATATATATATATATATATATATATATATATATATATATATATTATCATTATTATGGTGTGCGTACTTACTAGTGGAATAAAACGATATTGTTATAAATTACAGGAAATCTGTGACTTGAGAAGGATATTAATATATATACAAATAGCATACTTAGTAAGCGCATGCCGATGACATCATGATGCCCACTCTCTACGGGGAATAAAAAGAAAATTAGCATACTTAAATTATCGGCCAGCTAAGAATTTTATTGGAAAATTAACTTGATCTCAACATTGATAATTACAATGTAACTTCGCTGTCTGAATTGCACCAAACAAATCAAGTACCCATTTAGAAGATTGTTATTGTGGAATGGATTTAACCCCACCCTCCCCAGCTTTGAAGTGTTATTGTGGTATGGATTCGAATCAAGTACACCTATTTAGAGGAGGATCCACATTTCTTCACTTAAGCATCCCCTCCGTCCCCACGCTATATGGGTAAAAATTCAAGTCATACAATTCCTTATCGTGCAAAATTCAAAGCCGGACAACATCAGTACACCTTGGAGTTCATTATAATTCTAAAAAGAAATCTCAATATTGTTGTTGTTCTGGTGGGGGTGTGTGTGTGTGTGTGTGTGTGTGTGTGTGTGAGAGAGAGAGAGAGAGAGAGAGAGAGAGAGAGAGAGAGAGAGGGGGGTATATTCCATCTTTCTTTTTTCTTTTCACTTAAATTCATACTACTTTAAAGACATGCAAGGAAAGACAAATGTTGATAGCAACTCACATGGTTAGGGTATGAGACATTTTCCCTAGCTAGGGTGGGATCCTCTCACATGCTAAGCAGGGTCGGCCCTGAACTAATGGGGGCCCAAGACAAAACTTTCAAACTGGACCCCTATACATAATGTAAAATAAAATATAAATAAAATAAAATTTTGTTGTAGTCAAGATTTAAATCAAGGTCCTCCTACATATAAGTCTAGCATTATAACCATTACACCACAATACTTTTTTATTAAAAAAGGACATGATATATACTAGTTCTATTGTAGATAGTTTCATGTTGGTGCTCCCTTTCGTTAGGGGACCCTGGGCCGTCGCCCGGCCAGCCCTGGACCAGGGCCGCCCCTGATGCTAAGTTATCTATAACAAACTATAATTTAAATTATTTTTATGCCGATGACCCCTAGTCACGTAGTAGTGGTGAGGAATGCAGCCCGAATGGTAAGGAGATCGATTCCGACGTTCAACACAATTACCATATATATATATATATATATATATATATATATATATATATATATATATATATATATATATATATTTTTTCCTACTACTACACCTATCTACCCATAACTCATAAGCTAAAGCTGTTGTAATAATTGGTGAAAAAATCAATTTTTCTCCATATTATTATCCCCTTTATTCACATTAAAGTCCTATCATGAATCATTTCTTTAACCCCTAAAACGGTCACATTAGTACCCATTATCACACCTTTATTCCTATTGAATCCTATGAAAGACCATTGATATATTATTTTGTGACATGATTCCTATATATACATGTCTCCTTTATGTTGTTAAAAAAAAGGTTTCCACCCTCTAAAAATTATGTCTATTCCTCCTACAAAATTCATTCCATTTTTAATCATCCACTTCCATTCTAATTCTTTCTATCTTCTGGGCAAAAGCTAAGTTCGGGTCAATCTCCCCGAGTCGTGTGCGATGACGGGATACCGGTAGAGCGGGGGTTTACCACTAGGAGCATTCGGACAAAGTCTGCACATAGACCCGAATCAACTCTTAGGGCAGTACTTCGTGCGCGACTTCCCCGGAGGCCGGTAACTTTAATTTTATTTATTTTTGTTTACAGAATTTTGAAGATAAAGGCAAATATATCCAACAATCTAAGAGTTGACTTCATGTGTTTATTTTATATGTTCTGTTTAAACAAAGTTTGACACATGATATTTCACATGCATATATACATATTATGTCAAATTTTCAATAGAATTTTTTTTTCAATAAATTTTTCTTGTATATGTTATTCGACGTCATAAGATTACTCCATCTTTTGAATGTTATTTGGCAATATAATTATATGTTAGCCTCTGCAACAAAGTGTTATATATATATATATATATATATATATATATATATATATATATATATATATATATATATATATATATATATATATATATATATATATATATATATATATATTTTTTTTTTTTTTTTTTTTTTTTTTTTTTTGAAGCAATGGGTACTTGTGGCGAATTCGCCTCCACTGAGACTCGAACTCCCGACCACTTGGGCCGCATGCATCTCTCTTAACCACTAGGCTAGAGGTCATTTGCTATATATATATATATGGCATTTATTGTACTCTTCATAAAAATATGTCGTTTATTGTTAATTGTTGTTAGGCATTAATCCCTAAGCAACTTTATGCTATAACTTTGTAAATTTGAGAAAATCTTATTCCAAAAAAAAAATTGTTAGTTATTACTTGCTTAATTATGTATATACTAATATGTTTCATATGATTGAATAGAGATGAATTATATGGTTTGTTCCGATCTTAGAACGTAATTCTAAGTAATGTCTTCAAATACTAAAGACGTCAGACTCCAAATGTGATCATTGTCATCCTACTATCATATCATTTTATTTCACATGTTAGGTGTAAGAAACATAATTGTTAATTTAATATATTGGTTTCTCGGAAAAGAATTTTATCCTTTATTTTGTGTTGAAAGGGTTTGAAGAGAATACAAGCCCTTCATATTCCATTTTTGTGTCATGGAAAAGTTTATTCCCTTTATGCCAGGAAATATTAACCCTAATGTGAATTTTGTGATTTTCTATTTTTTAATATTTTTTTTTTTTTGGTATGAAATAATGATATACTACTACAGATCGGATTGAAAGAATTCGTTATTTTAATATTGTTAAGGTTATAGAATTAGCAATAGTTTTGTGGAACACTGTAATATGCAGACATGTTATTTTCTAATGCAAATTGGCAACTTTGATGCCAATGCTGAACTAGACAAGTTCTAACACAATATTGTTGAGGTATCATATTTATTAGAAACTTTTGTTGACCTTATTTGTTGTTACATGTTCTTATACTATACAAGAACATTTTGTCAACAAAATACTGTGACTAATGTACTATTTTTGTTTAGATAACAGTACACACTACTTTGTTTACGTGACCGAACATATGGACACATTTTATATTTTGTTTTATAAATATTATAAAATGTTATGATTAATGTAATTATTCTGTTTTGCAAACTTAACGGACTATTCATTATTTCCATGTATGTTTTTTACTTAGTGAAGTTTTTCTTATGTGTCATCCAGTAATAAAAATTTGAATTCGGACACTTAATGTGCAACACCATAGTTGTCCAATAGAGACAGGCACATCCAAATGATACAATAAACTGTTTCTCCTATTTTTCTTTCTTTTCCTTTTTGGAGTAAGTATCTTTCAAATTTGATTAATAGAATGTTTCATATTTTTTGATATATGGATAGAATGAATAATTTTAAGAATATTTATGTCTTGACAATTACTCAAGCTCTTTACTACTTTAGTCCGCAATGGTTGGAATCATAACTAATTTCTAGTAAATTTTCAATTATGTTCCATATCTTCTGGAGTGGTTCTTTATTTTGTTCACAATGTTAGCACAAAATATTCTATACCATCATTCTTATACTTGTTAGCACAGAACGAATTTGTCGTTGTATTCCAATTAGAAATAATATGCAACGTGTATGGATGAATAAAGTTCATTTTCAAATTTATTGCAGTATCTTGAGCCAATTGTAACATCTTGAGGATATTGTCAATTCCAACTTGATTGGTAACAATACGTAGCATGTATCGATGAATTATTTTTTATGATAAGCTACTTTGTTCAAATTTGCTATCTACAATTACAATAAATAGAATTTTGCATCTCTATAAATAGAATATGCATTTGCAAAGGCATTTGGCATCACAAAAGAATTTTTAGTAAATCTAAATTCATATGCCAAAATTTGTTCTATAGAATATTTTAATAGTTCTCAAATAAATTAGAACTATTACCTGGATAAAGTACGTAGAGATATATACATTTTGTCGCATCTGATTTAATTGTGTCCATTGTTTAACAATTCTATTTCGATTATTGTTCTTATATATACACAATTTTGATTGCTAATAATTATGCTAACATATATAGCAAATCATTATTTTGCACCTGCTTTAACATCTTTAATTTTATGGTGCAACATATAATAAGGCACCTGGAATAAGAAATCCATGTTTCTTTAGTTTTGTGTTTTGTTACTTTTGTATATCATTGGGATAGTGCAAAGATCATAACACATATTTTTAATTCCATGTGTTCTATTCATGATGCATCGAGAGAAATTCTTTTAATTTAATATGATAAATAACTTGTTAAGTAGTCCGATGTCATGGATAATGACATAGAATTTGTTCAAGTCATGATACAAAACTTGGTATTACTACCATTAATAACAAAATTTTACATCGTTCAATATTAATTATAGATTTTAGCATTTAGAATAAAATTTTGCAAAGTCATATAAATGTAAAATTATTGTTATGTGATTATTTTATATGTAATATTTAATTTATGAAAAATGATACATGCTGCTATATAGTATTGCCAAATGTTTTCTTTCACTTTATTATGTAACTAAAATATATGTCAGACTTGGACATACTGATAGCATCTTATAATTCTTGTTTCCATATTTACCATAAAAATATTGTTGAATTATTTTAAACAATATATATTGGTATGTCAGAATGAACAATTTGTGCATCGGTTCAAATTATATATTTATTTATTTTATATGCAAACTAACATTTTATTTGTTGAAGACCAAATTGTTAGAGATTTTTATCCTTTTCGGACATGATCTTTGTAATTTTTATTTCTTCAAGTCAGAAGTTAGACATGTTAGAAAATGAGCAAACATGCTAAGTTATAAGGTAAGTAATATAAAGTTCTTCGCTTTATTATTTTAAACTTGTTGTTTATAAAATTTTTTTCCAAATTCTTGGACATAATTGATGTCGGTGAGATTATAGAACTATCTCAAAATAATGTGCAAAATGATATTTATTATGAAGTGTTATTACTAAGCCGAATTCAAGAAGTACAAAATTGCTCCGATCACGTGGAAAGGTAATTTTTTAAATTTATAATTCACATATTCTATTCATTTTGTCTACTGAATTTAGTTGGACAAATATATGAAGTATGTGAGGCATCATTCTAGGTTTCTGTATGTAGAATATGGTGATATTCTTTCCTTAGTCGGTTTACATGTTTGAACCTTAAATAACTATGTTATCACAACATTAGGATTTCTAGCTAAAAAAAAATCACTATATTGTTCTGTCACAATATTTAGACAAATTTTGTCTTAGCTTATATTATGTGACGCTATAATTATTAAAACAATTTTGTCATAAGAAAGTAGTTAGTGAAATTGCAAATTCCTTTAAATCTAAAGTTTTAAAAGTTGAGATTATTTTGGGTACAAGCCGAAAGGGTCCTTCTGTCAACCGGACGTAAATAGCCCTAAGCGACACAGTACTTAATCGTCCCCCTGTGGACCTCCGTTAGCTGGGAACCGGCCCCTACAGCTAACCCAAGTTAATCAATACTTGACAAACTAAAGATTTTTAAGATTTATTAGCAAAATCACTTAAACTATTATTCTACTACTTTAGACTGCCATATTTACAAACATGGCTAGTAAAGATAAATCTTTAGAGCAATAGCTTAAAGTTATTATGTCTTACTTTAAGAGGTGACAATGTCAAATGAGTTTTGACTCACTATCCTAAGACTTATATTAGCAATTAGTGGAATCATATTTTTTTAATTTTAATGACACATAGTATGATTTGGGAGTAACCCAAACATCTGGTTTAGTCAAACCAAAAAATTCCTAATGAAATGGACTACAATTGGCTTCATAGAATTTTAAGTATTTTTTGAGTCATTATATGACAATTTCTTCGGGTATAAAAATGCAAAAGATCACTAAGATCCAGTGTAAGGTTTCACCTGTAAAACAACTTAGATACTCATAAGTTGATAGGTCCATGTGACAAACTATCATATCTAGGAGTATCAAAGAATTTAAAATAGTATATTTAACATAGCATGTGTTGAAGTTGAATGACTCAGATATCTTACTATGTATATATCAAATAGATCAAGGCCAATTTTACTTGTGCTATGACTTCATGATATATTGAAATTGAATAGATGCATATACATGATCTACATATTTTTGTACCTGAAATTTATTTTAAAATTATGCTAAAAGCATGATATTATGAATTCTAAGATGAACAGGTACCTGCAGCTGCGTTTCAAGACATTAAAAATAGCAAAAAGAAAGTGGTTCTTGACTATAAAAGTCATAAAAGAACTTTACAGATCTCTTGACGAAGAGCTGTTTACTCTTGACGAAGAGTTTGTCTAGGACATTGATCCTAGAATCATCGAGGGGGATGGGGTTAATGTCACCCTCACTTTTCCCAGTTAGGGGGTAAAAATGGTAATTTTCCATTTTTAAAATATTTTTGGGAATTTTATTTCATGAATATTATTATTTAATTATTATAGGAGTCGGGTTCGAATTTCATCGCATTCCGAGTTAATTCGGGACCCCGGTGAATTTCGATTTGAGCTGTAATTAGCATGTTAGCTAACCATGGCCCACCACACTAAACTTTAGGGTTTAAGAGTTTGGACTAGTCTCCCATGAGTAATTTAGTTTAATTATAATTTTATTTATTTTTAGCAACTTCCTAAACCTAATTTGGATTCTAATTAATATTAGGCTTAGGGAGGGGCAAACTTGTAATTACAAGTACCCCTCACCATGTCATGCCTTGGCCGGCCATGACTAGCCCCATCTCTCTTTCCTTCACCACCAAGCAACACTCTCTCTCTCTCTTCCAATTCAATTTCTCTTAAGTCTTCTTCTTCTTCCAACCAACCAATCTAGGTAAGCTTTTATTTCTCCATTTATTTCTCATTAGCATTCATGTCCCACACAATAAATGGAGAGGAGAAGATTCTCTACCATTTGCCCACAAATTTGTGGGTTTTTCCTAGAAAAATAGGTTGATGATTTATTAGGATTTAATCCTTAGAGAGTGGTATATATATATATATATATATATATATATATATATATATATATATATATATATATATATATATATATATATATATATATATATATATATATATATATATATATATATATTCTTGTGTGTGTATATATTTTGATGTGTTTGTGTTGTGTGGGGTTAGTGTCATGAGGATGAGAGTGGTTAGAATGTGTGTGTATTTGTGTTGTGTGAGGGTGTGTGTGTGTTTATATATATATATATATATATATATATATATATATATATATATATATATATATATATATAAATATATATATATATATATATTTTTATATATATATATATATATATATATATGAATATGTATATATATATAGTTATGAGAGTGTATTTATATATATATATATATATAGATATGAGTGTGTATTTATATATGTATGTGGATATGGGTGTGTAGGTATGTATATATAGATGTGTGAGTGTTGTGTATATATATATATATATATATATATATATATATATATATATATATATATATATATATATATATATATATATATATAAAATATATATATATATATATATATATATATATATATATATATATATATATAGATGGTTAGATAGACATATATATATATACCTATATATATATATATATATATATATATATATATATATATATATATATATATATATATATATATATATATATATGGTTATATATATATATATATATATAGTAGGAGGAAGAGAAGAGATGAAAAAGAAGAATAAGAGCAGCAGTGGCAGCAGCCTATGCTGCAGCAGCAGCAGCTGCAACCTGGCAGCAGCAGCTGCCAGGGATACCCCCCCCCCCCCTTAGGTTTTTGGCCTATAAACCCCCCCCCCCCATCTATATGTATATGTATATATATATATATATATATATATATATATATATATATATATATATATATATATATATATATATATATATATATATATATATATTATATATGGATGGATTCGTAGAGAAGAGTAGAAGAAGTTTATGGAATTAGAAGTTAGAAAAGAATTAGAAGTTAGAAGGAAGAATTGAAAGAAGTTAGAAGAATAGGAAGAAGGCTAGAATAGAAATTAGGGGAAAACCGAGTTAGAGGGCGAAACGGAGCTCGGAGTATCGGAATGAGTTGAAACTTGGCGTGGGGTAAGAATACGTGATTTAGATTTTGGGGTTGGCTTTCGGGTAGAAATCGGGGTTGTAGGACGCCGGTATCGCGCCGTACCATCCCGTATTTTGAAATATTCAAGATACCGGCAATGGGCCGTAACATGGACTAGATGTCCATTTTACTTAGGTATCTTGGTAGGTAATATATGTATAGGCTAGTACCTTACTACCCTAGGGAGCTCGGGTCAAAATACCAAGCGTAGGTAGGCTAACTTGATAGTTGCCTAAGCTAAAATTTTATCCTTTTTAAGGGTAAAATAGGATATTGGCCTACGGCCAAGATATGAGTTTCGAAGTCCAAGATGGACTTGGATATGGGTTGTAGAGGTTGGTAATAGTTAGAAATAGTCACCTCGACCTAGTCTTGACCCCGGTTGACCACGGTTGACTTTTTGGACCAAAAGTCAACTATGGGTCAACGCTTTACCCAAATTAGTTCCAATTTCCATTAGACTTGTGTAGTTGACCAAAAGTCAACTATTAGTCACCATTGACCTAGGGTTGACCAGGGTTGACCTAGAGTTGACCAGTTGACCAAAAGTCAACTATAGGCCAACTCTTGACCCCGTTTGACTTTCTTCGACTTATTTTGACCCGTGATGACTGGTATGACCTAGGATTGACTTGGTTAGGCTTAGATTGACTTGATATAACTTGATTTGACCTAGATTGACTTGACAGGGCTTAGTGTGACTCAGTGAGACCTAGTTTGACCTAGATGCATATCATTCATTGTGAATCATTCCTAAACTTGTTTAAACCTAAATTAACTTACAGTATCTCATATTTAGGTTCCTGATTACCACTCTGAGCATTGATATACCATACAGCTCTGGACAGCAGGCGAGTACATTCACTGATAGTTTTCATTATCTTGATATCTGCTATATCCGATTCAGTTGTAGTGTCTTACTTGATTCCTAACACGATGGTTCACGGACTAGTATATGTCGGATCCTGTCATGAGATGTTGTTCCCGGGTTACTTGGTATATTGGTACATGACTCGACTTGTTACTTGTACTTGTATAGACATGGACTTGGGAGTGGGCTGATCACCTGCTTTTGAATCCCGTGTCATGACGTGTTATGTCCGGATCCTTTATACTATTCGGGGATGGGGAGTTATTAGTGGTTGTGTGATCAAATTCCCATATTGTTCTACTGTATACATTTTTCATAGCTATACCCTCGCCTCACGATGGGTAAAGCCTTACCCTACATCGTTCATAGCTTTCCATAGTGACCGGCCTTACCGTTCTATTGTACACATTGTTCATAGCCGGTCGGATGGAAAGCCTGATCATGTTTCCCAAGCCGATCACATAACGCTCTAATAATTCAAATCATATTTTATATTTACTTTATCTTATCGTATATCCTGCTCTGTTCTACATTCAGTATTTTCTCACCATGCCATGATATACAGTTACTCACATGCTCTACTTGCCTTTACATTGTACCTTGATTGGAGACTAAGTTCTGCTCGGGAGAAGAGTTACAACCCCGGTCCTTGTTTAGTTTAAGGGTTGTAACTCGGCTTCTGAACGGTTCCCAAGTTTTCATATATCTTTGTCTTGTAGTTCATTATACTGTCTCTTATAGAATTTGTCAATTCACATGGAACTGCTGTTAGTGTTTGTACTTGCTCATTTTCCTGACAGGATACCGTTATGATATTTTACAGATGACTCTGAGACTGACTGCCCGACCTACTATGGGGTTGAGTCTGATGGACTAGATTTAGACCGTGGCTTATTGGTAGAGCCACTGGACTTTGCTCACCCTGAGTAGCCTAGTTTAGTTAGGTTTACCTGGCCTGCGAGCCAGCTAGTACATTTCAGTTCGTAGTATCCTTATACTTATATTATCTGAGACTCTGGATATTTGTGTATAGCTCTGACTTGTGGATCTTGGACTCATTTTCCTGTTTATTCTATCATATTTCCTTTTTCGTACTATCTACCTTAGTTTGATATATGTGATTGAGACTGTATTGCTATGTCACCTCCATTCGGAGTGTATATACTGTACAGGTACATTTATCTGTTTTAGTCGTAGTATTTACAGACCCTATATACAGCGTTCTACCGCCGATACTGCGGCGTAGGCTGGACGTAACCACGTGCTCGTGCCCCTCTTCAGGGTGCGGGTTGTGACACGTTTTTGTGGTGGCCTACGCAGGTCTCGTGTCGCAATTAGTGTGATCTCGTAATGGTGCTCGACTTAGAGTACTAATTACGAGCCTGCAATTAGGACGTAGGATCTAGGACATGATAGGAGTTTCTCAATCACACCTAGGAAATTTTTGATCTTTTGATTATCATGATTATTCACCTTGTATTAAATTAAATATCCTTCTTTGATAATCTACTCATGTGCCATATTGATCTCTTTGTTCAATTCGTCTCCAGGATGACGAAAACACACCCGCAGGCCACTGGATCGAGTAGTTTGCTTGAGAGATCTGATCAGGCAGAGGAGGAGGTTCACGAGACTGCCCCCAGTGATTCTACTATTCTGGAGACCCAGGCGGTTGCACAGGGAGGTCTACCACCTCCACCCCAGAGGGTTACGGCCGTTGTTCCGGAGATACTGCCGCCACCACCACCAATACCGACGGATACGCATCATATGTTCCTTCTCCTTCAGCAGATGATGGAGACACAGCGGGCCCAGGCAGAGGCGTCGCATCGCCAGTCAGAGGCGTCACACCGACAGATCGAGATACTGAGGCAGAGTATGGAGAACTCGCATCAGCTTGCCTTGGCAGCAGTAGAGAGAGTGGCACCGGGTACGGTGCAAGGCCCTACTGGCCAGCAGCCGTGCCAGCAGCAGTCCAGGCCGGGGACAGTGTTAGACTTTAGGAAGATGAGCTCCAGGGACTTCACAGGCACGGAGGGCATCCTTTATGCAGACGACTGGCTAGAGGATGTACAGCGGAGTATGGAGCTGGCAGATCTTCCTAGAGCACTTTGGGTTTCGGCCGTAGCCAGCCGATTCTTCGACATTACGCTGACATGGTACCGCACGGATCCTCGTGCGTCGGTGAGAGGGCTGACTTGGGAGAACTTCCGGAGGCTCTTCAAGGAGAAGTTCTTCCCGGACGTGGCTCTTACAGTATTGGAGGGCCTGTTCGTGGGTCTAGTGCAGGGGAACTCGTCGGTGGACGAGTATGCAGCTGAGTTCTTCCGCCTTAGCAGGTTTGCTCCCGATATGATCCAGGATGAGGGGCAGAAGGCTCGTAAGTTCCGCAGGGGACTTATTCAAGCAGTGCGCACCTGTCACTACCACATTTCTAGTTTGAGGGTAAATTTGTCACTTTTGGGGTAAATAAAATTTATTAGCATTAATTAGAATTTATGGGAATTTTTAGGATTTATTTTGGATTTATTGGGACTAGTTTGATTTTGGACTAGTTTTGACACTTGTAGACTAACCTAGGAACTAACCATAGTTAGTTGAGCTTGGTTAGGTCAAGTGGACCCTAGTCTAACCTAGTGTGACTCAAGTTAGTGGTTAGTGATTTATTAGAACTTGAATTAGGATTTTAGAAATCAAGTTATTTGTTAAATGGCTTGTGATTACACAAGTCATTTTGTGACTAAACTAGTTAGGACTAGCCAAACCTAGCTCAACCCTAACCCAAAGCCAAGTGGTCAGCCACCCTAGCTGAACCTAGGGATTCCCCCCTATTTAATCCCTCCTAGTTTTTAGGGCTAGCCTCTTTTAGGGTTCTAGCAAATTTCTAAGGAGGAAGGTGAGTTTCCATCTTTCAAAAATCATAAGAAATCCATTTCAAATCCTTTTTCCTTCAAACCAATTCCATTAGGACCTAATTTTCCCCCTCTTGCTGCTGGTATATTTTATTTGTAGGGAAATAACAATTTGTGGAGCTTGGAGGCTTGAGGAGTTTCTTCCATTTGAGGACTTTTCTATTCATTGTGCACCAATAGGTAACTTCCCCATTTCTCAATGGATTTCCATTTTGTCTTCACCAATAGGAAGCCCTAAGGGTCCCCCTAAGGTCTGGTTAGATTTTGTGTCCTGTGTCTTTGGATTCGTGTCCAAACAGGACACGTATCAGTGTCCTATACTACGTGTTTGATGAAATGCCACAGAGGAATTTTTGTGTGAATTTTTGAATTGTAAATGAATGGAAAATCGTGTTTTGATGTCGCTTATCCATTTCTGATGCACTGAAGTGATTTTGTGTCGTGTTTGTGTCGTTTTCATAGCTTGGACACGCGCGTGCACACGGCTGCGCGCGGCTACAGTAATCCCCTGCTACTCGGGGGCAATTTCTCTATGGACACGACACTTGGACACGTGCAAATTGACACACACTTTGGGGTAGTGTCTGTCATGACACTCCCCAAGTGACACGACTCCTCGTGTCGTGTCGAGGGCGTACGACACGCTGCACTAGTTTTTGCACTGAGCCTGTGTACGCGTGTTTGTGGTCTCTGATACGCGTACGTGGACACGCCTGTGCGACACGACACGGCGGTGCATGGTGTCCTATGGATAGCCCTATGGGTGGTTAACCTATGCTAATGAGCACGAGTTTGAGTTCGACCCATGTTGTGCACACGAGCCTTGTGCACACGTGCACGAGGACACTACACTGTAGGCACTGTCTTGGTGCACAGTTGTGTGGACACGTTTGTGTCCAATTTCATGGACACAAACAAGTTGTGTAGCATGTATTAATTATGATTATCAGTTACCAACCTCTGTTTTTAGGTTGTAAATCAATTCATTAGTATTGCCACTCTTTTCCTTCTTTTTCTGAAATGTTATATCAGTCTCTTGGTTCCAGGATTCACTTTGAGTTCTAATTGGTTATTTAACCTGTGATTGGTGATAATTTCATGTTTTTATAAATCAAACATGTTCTCCTATTTGTTGCCTAACTATAGATCAAATTTTGGGGTGTTTGGTGTAGTGTGGATTTCGAAATATTAGAGGAGTAATGTGGGGACTTTTGGTTCAGATTCCTTAGCATTGGGCAAATGATTTCCTTTCCATTACTGTTATGATATTGATATTGAATACCTGAGGGGTCCAGTTTGTTTCTTAAAAAGGTTTGAATGATGCTTATGTTCTAGTTCAAGTTTGCATTGTTAATGTTTAAACTGGGTTTTAGTCAAGTATTGATCTGAACCTGGGAATTGGGTTGTGTGTTCCCTGTCTCATATGACACACTTTGATTAAATTCCAACATCCAAATTAGTTTCCTATTTGAATACCTGAGATTGTTAGGGGACTTATCTGAACCTGGGTTTGGGGGTTGGTTGTACAAGACTAGGGTTGGTTTAACTGATGCATTATTTTTCCTGCTGATTCACACCTTGTATTGATTGTTCCTGTACACTGTTGGCTAGTGTATTTTTCTTCACACACATATATAAACATGTTCCTCCTCTTCCACTGTCATTCTGTCCTGCACACACACTCAGATTGCCTCACTGTTTCCTTATTTCCTGCTGTACATACTTTTGTTTCCTGTGAACACTGGGATGTAAATCACACACTAGCCTTCCCCTTCACTATTTTGTTCCTGCTATACTGCCACATTAGCATTTCATTCCTGCACACAGCATCCCCTTTCACTGTTTTTCCTGCTATCATTGCACACACTGTTATGCTATTCCTGCACACAATGTCACATTTGCATATTCCTGTACTTTGCCATGTCCACCACCCTTCCATACACTGCTAACTCCTGCAACAGTGACACACACTCACAGCTCACCCATGCTTCACAGTCACTCACACACACATGCTCTTTCTCTCTATGTACATATCTATGTATATATTATATATATATGAATATAATACATGTATGTGTATATGCTATGTGTGAACCTATGATGTATGATAATCATATATGTGAGTAGTGTATAAACTATATAGGTGGCTTACACATGAGTATATATGAGTTTAGCCTACATACCTATATGTATACCTATATGTGAATTTGTATAGTGAGTGTGATTTGTGTATATAGCCTATGGCCTAGATATGAGCCTAGTTTGGACTTGTACAGCCTTATTAGACCTAGAATAGACTTACTAGACTAGTGTAGACTAGTTTGACCTAGTGTGGACCAGGTTGACCTAGTTTGACTCCTAAGCTTGACCAAAGTTGACCAAGAGTTGACTTTGGCCTAGATTGACTTAGAATCATGTAGAATGCATAGTAGGACTCCATTTCACTATTCTGGACTTGTTGTGACTTGTGCTGTTCTGTTTAGGAGCCAGACACCACTCCTTGGACAGTACGATTCATATCGGACACTCAGATACAGGCGAGTACATTCTCTGATCATTTCATATCCTGCTTAGAATTATTTCCTGCAGTAGATTACTTTACTTGTACTGTCACGTTGGTCACACGGATTGGTACTATATGGATCCTTTCTTGAGATGTTATCCTTAGGGAGCATCGGGTACTCTATGTTCTGTGCGTTTCACTTTCATAGCGTATCATATGCTTCTTGGTTCTTTGATCACTTACGACATGTACCCTCATGATCGTAGAGTCTTCCTGGAATCTTACACTGTTGGGTATCCCCCAGAATCCCTATTTTTATGGGACTTACACTGTTGGGTATCCCCCAGAATCCCCATTTTTATGGGACTTACACTGTTGGGTTACCCCCAGAATCCCTATTTTTATGGGACTACTATGTATCACCTTCGGGGTCTACCACCTTTCGGAGGCTTATCACCTTCGGGGTCTATCACCTTCGGGGTCTGCTACATAGCATCATATAACATAACCTGGCTGGATCCTTGTGTATTGATAGGGGGTACGGGGGAGTATTACATGTTCATATCGTACTCTGACTCACTAGTCACTGCTAGTTCTCTATGTATAGTAGATATTCTATTACAGCTCTTCCTGTTTACATACTGCTTTTCTTTCAGTATCTGTATCTTACTTTACTGCATGTTCATATTTTCTAACCTGCTATGATTTATTGAGATGTACTGTGCTCGCTCCCTTCCTGACTGGACCTGTTGAAATATTACAGAGGACGAGGAGGAGGCTGGCCTGG
The DNA here is from genome assembly GCA_029216955.1 of Iris pallida. Taxonomy (NCBI): domain Eukaryota; kingdom Viridiplantae; phylum Streptophyta; class Magnoliopsida; order Asparagales; family Iridaceae; genus Iris; species Iris pallida. Next base: position 2,871,904 of record JANAVB010018197.1, read on the forward strand.
ACACCTACTACGGGGCAGCCCTAGATGACACCTGTGAGCTGGACCCTCAGGAGGATCCAGCAGTAGCTGAGGACTTTCCCCCGACTGCCTAGACTAGATAGTTAGGCTTTTATCTATTTGTAGTGGATCATATTCTAGTTAGACTCTTTATCTGGAGATCAGTTTTGTATATATTCTTTTATCTGAGACTTGTACTGCTGGGATTATCTTCGATTATTGTTTTATCTATTTCATTTCCTTGAGTTCTATTTCATATCGTGCTATCTTTTCCTTAGCTGTGGTTGAGTTGTTATTACTTCTTACCCCATTCGGGGAGTATATACTGTTTAGAGATAAACTGTTAGATGTTGAGACCTAGGACAGCGTTCTACCGCCGACACTGCGGCGTAGGCTGGACGTATTCACGCCTCCTGCCCTTACTCTAGGGTGCGGGTCGTGACACGTTTTTAGTGGTGGCCCATGCAGGTCTAGACTATAAGTGTAGTGGTGCTCGAACTAGAGTATCACTGCAGCCTGCTATAGGATATAGGACATTAATTTTAAGATACTCAATCACTTTAGGAAAATTTCTTTTATTGCCATCTAAATCCTTTTGTCAGCTGATCCTTTGAATTATAAATTGTCCGCCTTTGTTATTTCGCTTCTTTCTCAGAAATTGATACTCTTGTTTGTCTATCTTCAGGATGGTAGAGACTCGATCACAGCGTATCGTTCCTGAGGATGCTATAGAGGGGACTGCTACCTCTCAGCCAGCACGGCGAGGCCAGGAGACTGCAGCTCTTGCCACCTCAGCTCGTGTGGAGACCTCGGCAGCCGCAGCAGGGGACATGCACCCACCGGCTCGGAGGCAGGACCCGGTTTTTTCCAGAGGATCCTTACCAGCAGCCACCTCCAGGGACGATAGACGCAGTGCAGCTGCTAGCCTTCTTCAGACAGTACATGGAGGGTCAGCATGGACAGCAGCAGAGGCAGACGGCAGAGCTCACTCGAGGCATTGAGCTGGCAGTGACAGCAGTGGAGAGAGTAGCAGCTCAGCCAGCAGCAGTCCAGCAGCCGCACCAGCCCCGAGAGAAAGGCATCCAGGACTTCCAGAAGATGCACCCAAGGGACTTTCGCGGGACAGAGGGGATCCTGTATGCCGATGAGTGGATCGAGCATATGGAGGAGATTTTTAGGCTGGCTGAGATTCCGGCGAGGATCCAGATAGAGGCAGCAGCCAGCATGATGCAGGATCTGGCTCGGACATGGTACCAGACCGACCCGAGGGTCGGCACAGCAGGACAGACTTGGGCAGCATTCAAGAAGCTGTTTAAGGAGAAGTTCTTCCCAGAGGCAGCGCTGGGAGCCCTCGAGACTCAGTTCGAGGCCCTAGTTCAGGGGAGTCAGTCCGTGGAGGAGTATGCAGGAGAGTTCTGCCGCCTGGGCAGATTTGTAGAGGACTTGTCAGAGGCGACGAAGGCCCGAAGGTTCCGGAAGGGCTTGGTAAAGGAGGTCAAGTCCTACACCAAGAACGCCCACGGTACTACATTTGAGGAGATACTGGTGGACGCACTAGCTGCAGAGGATGATCTTGAGCTTAGGCTCAAGAGGGGACGAGACTCCCAGGAAGGCAGCAGTAGCGGAGGACCGGCCAAGAGGCCGCACTTTCAGCAGCAGCACCACCAGCAGCAGAGGTTCCAGACACAGCAGTTTGAGCAGCCAAGGCACCAGCCAGTGCAGCATCAGCAGCAGCCGAGGCAGCACCAGCAGGGCCAGAGGCAGGTTACCGTTTGTACCTACTGTAGGAAGCCCGGGCATGTTGCCAATGAGTGCAGAAAGAGGCTGGGACAGTGCCTTGTGTGTGGTTCAGCAGACCACCAGATGAGGGAGTGTCGTGCAGGACGAGCAGCTCCGGGAGGAGGAGCAGGAGCCAGAGCTCCAGTGGGCCAGCAGCGGGGACCAGCCCTGCCGACTCAGCAGCAGAGGTTTGTCCAGCACCAGCAGCAGGCCAGGGGAGGCCACCAGGGGCGAGCTTTCGCCATGGCAGCAGGAGAGGCTGAGGTGACTGGAGAGCTGATTGCAGGTTCGATTCTTCTTGACTCCAGTCCAGCTTTTGTATTGTTTGATTCCGGTGCATCGCATAGCTTCATTTCAGTATCTTTTGCGATTAGACACGGTATCATAGCTGAATCGTTGCCTAGGACTTACAAGATCACGACCGGGGGTGGCATTATCCTCGTGCGTGATGTTTGTAAGGGTCAGAGAGTAGTTTTGGGAGGCCGTGAGTTGGAGGTGAGCCTGCTCGTAATGCCATTGCCGAACTACGATATAGTACTAGGCATGGATTGGTTGAGCAGGCACCACGCCAGCATTGATTGCAGAGGTGGTAGAGTTCTGTTCAGAGCGTCGGGGGAGCCAGAGTTCGAGTACTCCAGACGTCAGGCAGAGCAGAGCAGCGGGGTCTTCTGTGGAGTCTCGGTCGAGGAGCAGACGATTCCACACCCCTTGATAGCAGAGTACATGGATGTTTTCCCGGGAGTTGCCGGGACTGCCACCAGACAGGGACATAGAGTTCTCGATAGACTTGGTTCCAGGAGCGGAGCCCATCTCTCAGCATGTCTATCGGGTGAACAACAGCGAGCTGGTGGAGCTGAAGAAGCAGGTGGATGAGCTACAGGACAAGGGCTTCATCCGCTCGAGTTCGTCGCCATGGGGTGCACCAGTGTTGTTTGTGCCAAAAAAGGATGGGTCAGTACGTATGTGTATTGACTATAGGGCACTCAACAACCTCACGATCAAGAACAAATACCCACTGCCGCGGATCGACGATCTATTTGACCAGTTGAGCGGAGCTCGGGTATTTTCCAAGATTGATCTGAGGTCGAGATATCACCAGGTGAAGGTGAAGGGGGATGATATTCCCAAGACCGCTTTCAGGACGCGGTATGGACAGTTCGAGTTTTTGGTTATGCCGTTTGGGCTAACCAATGCACCAGCAGTGTTTATGAACCTGATGAACAAGGTGTTCCATCAGTATCTGGATCAGTTTGTAGTAGTGTTTATTAATGATATCTTGATATATTCCAAGACTGAGGAGGAGCACGAGGAGCATCTGCGGATAGTGCTGGAGATTCTCAGGAAGGAGCAGCTTTATGGAAAACTCTCCAAGTGTGAGTTTTTCTTGGACCGGGTGGACTTCTTGGGGCATGTTGTGACTGGAGATGGTATCTCAGTTGACCCTAAGAAGATTGTAGCAGTTGAGGCATGGGCAGCGCCGACTTCAGTTCAGAGATCAGGAGCTTCCTGGGGCTGGCAGGATATTACCGAAGATTTGTGCAGGACTTCTTCCGGGTTGCAGAGCCGTTGACACGGTTGACCCGGAAGGATACTGAGTATGTATGGTCAGAGGAGTGTCAGGCAGCTTTTGATGAGTTGAAGAAGCGGCTGACGACAGCTCCGATTCTGACGTTGCCTTCAGGATCAGGTGGATTCACTATTTATAGTGATGCTTCAGGGAAGGGGCTGGGTTGTGTATTGCAGCAGCATGGAAAGGTGATTGCCTATGCTTCCAGGCAGTTACGTTCCCATGAGAAGAATTACCCTACCCACGACCTGGAGCTGGCAGCAGTGATTTTTGTATTGAAGCTGTGGAAGCATTATCTGTATGGTGAGAGGGTGGAGATCTTCACAGATCACAAGAGCCTAAAGTATGTGTTCACTCAGAAGGAGTTGAACATGAGACAGCGCAGATGGTTGGAGTTAATGAAGGACTTCGACATTGCACTGCAGTATCATCCAGGGAAGGCCAACGTCGTTGTCGATGCCTTGAGCAGGTATCCGACAGCCATATTTTTGACCATGGATCGACATTTGCTTGCCGACTTGGAGAGCCTGGGGATTGAGGTGATCGTGTCAGGAGTGCAGATGCAGCTATGGAGGATGCAGATTCAGTCAGACGTGGTGGACAGGATCAAGGCGGCCCAGTTCGAGGATGTGGCTTTTCAGAGTATCAGAGAGCATATCAGTATGGGAGTGGGAGATCCTGAGTTCTCACTTGCAGAGGATGGTGCCCTGAGGCACGGTGCCAGGTTATGTGTGCCTAGCGGGAAGCTCAGAGAGCAGATTATGCAGGAGGCCCACAGATCGCAGTACTCTATAAACCCGGGTGCCAACAAGATGTACCGAGATCTGCGGGAGCATGTATGGTGGTCAGGAATGAAGCGGGAGGTGTCCCACTTCGTAGCTAGGTGCTTGGTCTGTCAGCAGGTCAAGGCAGAGAGACAGAGGCCCGGTGGATTGTTGCAGCCGCTGCCCATTCCCGAGTGGAAATGGGAGCATATCACGATGGACTTTGTTTCAGGATTACCGCGTACTCCAGGAGGGAAAGACACGATTTGGGTCATCGTGGACAGGTTGACCAAATTGGCCCACTTCTTGCCATTCAAGGTGGGTACGTCTACAGAGAGGCTGGCGGAGATGTACATTAGACAGATAGTCAGGATCCACGGAGTTCCGGTCAGCATCGTCTCAGATCGGGATAGCCGTTTTACTTCCCATTTCTGGAGGAGTCTGCAGACCAGCTTGGGCACTCAGCTCAAGTTTAGTACTACATACCACCCCCAGACGGACGGACAATCGGAGCGGGCTATTCAGACTCTTGAGGATATGCTGCGGACGTGCGTCCTAGACTTTGGAGGTTCCTGGGAGGATTATCTTCATCTGGTGGAGTTTACATACAATAATAGTTTCCAGGCCAGCATTGAGATGTCACCTTTCGAGGCTCTGTACGGGCGTAGGTGCCGTACACCCTTATCCTGGGATGATGTTGGTGAGCGAGCTTTGCTGGGGCCAGAGATGATTGTGGATGCGGCCGAGAAGGTGAAGCTCATCAGGGACAGACTTCACGTGGCGCAGGACAGACATCGGCACTGGGCCGATAGCCACCGGAGGCCCTTGGAGTTTGAGGTACAGATTAGAGTAGGATTAGATTTAGGTTATTTGTTTGTGATTTGATCATGTTGTTTATTATTATTTAATTGAGACCTTGCTTGTGATTAGGTCGGAGACCAGGTTTTCTTGAGGATATCTCCGACTCGTGGTACGATACGTTTTGGTGGAGGCAGGAAGCTTAGCCCGCGCTTCATCGGCCCTTTCGTTGTCAGCGGGAGAGTCGGTGACGTGGCTTACAGGCTAGACTTGCCGCCTGCACTTGTGGGGGTCCACAACGTATTCCATGTATCACAGTTGAGACGGTACGTGGCTGACCCTAGCCATGTGCTCGATCATTCGGAGATTGAGGTGGGCCCTTCTCTCAGCTATCCAGAGCAGCCAGTGGAGATTCTGGATCGACGGGAGAAGGTTCTGAGGAACCAGGTGATACCCTTGGTACGCGTCGCATGGAGGCATCATTCTCCAGGAGAGTCTACCTGGGAGCGGGAGGATGAGATGCGCGAGCGCTACCCTTATCTTTTTGGACCGTGAGGTATACTTTCTATCCTTCTCATCAGTTGCGTTTCGCCTTTCAATTTCGAGGACGAAATTCTTTTAAGGAGGGTAGATTTGTCACTACCACATTTCTAGTTTAAGGGTAAATTTGTCATTTTTGGGGTAAATAAAATTTATTAGCATTAATTAGAATTTATGGGAATTTTTAGGATTTATTTTGGATTTATTGGGACTAGTTTGATTTTGGACTAGTTTTGACACTTGTAGACTAACCTAGGAACTAACCATAGTTAGTTGAGCTTGGTTAGGTCAAGTGGACCCTAGTCTAACCTAGTGTGACTCAAGTTAGTGGTTAGTGATTTATTAGAACTTGAATTAGGATTTTAGAAATCAAGTTATTTGTTAAATGGCTTGTGATTACACAAGTCATTTTGTGACTAAACTAGTTAGGACTAGCCAAACCTAGCTCAACCCTAACCCAAAGCCAAGTGGTCAGCCACCCTAGCTGAACCTAGGGATTCCCCCCTATTTAATCCCTCCTAGTTTTTAGGGCTAGCCTCTTTTAGGGTTCTAGCAAATTTCTAAGGAGGAAGGTGAGTTTCCATCTTTCAAAAATCATAAGAAATCCATTTCAAATCCTTTTTTCTTCAAACCAATTCCATTAGGACCTAATTTTCCCCCTCTTGCTGCTGGTATATTTTATTTGTAGGGAAATAACAATTTGTGGAGCTTGGAGGCTTGAGGAGTTTCTTCTATTTGAGGACTTTTCTATTCATTGTGCACCAATAGGTAACTTCTCCATTTCCCAATGGATTTCTATTTTGTCTTCACCAATAGGAAGCCCTAAGGGCCCCCCTAAGGTCTGGTTAGATTTCTTGTCCTGTGTCTTTGGATTCGTGTCCAAACAGGACACGTATCAGTGTCCTATACTACGTGTTTGATGAAATGCCACAGAGGACTTTTTGTATGAATTTTTGAATTGTAAATGAATGGAAAATCGTGTTTTGATGTCGCTTATCCATTTCTGATGCACTGAAGTGATTTCGTGTCGTATTTGTGTCATTTTCGTAGCTTGGACACGCGCGTGCACACGGCTGCGCACGGCTACAGCAATCCCCTGCTACTCGGGGGCAATTTCTCCATGGACACGACACTTGGACACGTGCAAATTGACACACACTTTGGGGTAGTGTCTGTCATGACACTCCCCAAGTGACACGACTCCTCGTGTCATGTCGAGGGCGCACGACACGCTACACTGGTTTTTGCACTGAGCCTGTGTACGCGTGTTTGTGGTCTCTGATACGCGTGCGTGGACACGCCTGTGCGACACGACACGGCGGTGCATGGTGTCCTATGGATAGCCCTATGGGTGGTTAACCTATGCTAATGAGCACGAGTTTGAGTTCGACCCCTGTTGTGCACACGTGCACGAGGACACTACACTGTAGGCACTGTCTTGGTACACAGTTGTGTGGACACGTTTGTGTCCAATTTCATGGACACAAACAAGTTGTGTAGCATGTATTAATTATGATTATCAGTTACCAACCTCTGTTTTTAGGTTGTAAATCAATTCATTAGTATTGCCACTCTTTTCCTTCTTTTTCTGAAATGTTGTATCAGTCTCTTGGTTCCAGGATTCACTTTGAGTTCTAATTGGTTATTTAACCTGTGATTGGTGATAATTTCATGTTTTTATAAATCAAACATGTTCTCCTATTTGTTGCCTAACTATAGATCAAATTTTGGGGTATTTGGTGTAGTGTGGATTTCGAAATGTTAGAGGAGTAATGTGGGGACTTTTGGTTCAGATTCCTTAGCATTGGGCAAATGATTTCCTTTCCATTACTGTTATGGTATTGATATTGAATACCTGAGGGGTCCAGTTTGTTTCTTAAAAAGGTTTGAATGATGCTTATGTTCTAGTTCAAGTTTGCATTGTTAATGTTTAAACTGGGTTTTAGTCCAGTATTGATATGAACCTGGGAATTGGGTTGTGTGTTCCCTGTCTCATATGACACATTTTGATTAAATTCCAACATCCAAATTAGTTTCCTATTTGAATACCTGAGATTGTTAGGGGACTTATCTGAACCTGGGTTTGGGGGTTGGTTGTACAAGACTAGGGTTGGTTTAACTGATGCATTGTTTTTCCTGCTGATTCACACCTTGCATTGATTGTTCCTGTACACTGTTGGCTAGTGTATTTTTCTTCACACACATATATAAACATGTTCCTCCTCTTCCACTGTCATTCTGTCCTGCACACACACTCAGATTGCCTCACTGTTTCCTTATTTCCTGCTGTACATACTTTTGTTTCCTGTGAACACTGGGATGTAAATCACACACTAGCCTTCCCCTTCACTATTTTGTTCCTGCTATACTGCCACATTAGCATTTCATTCCTGCACACAGCATCCCCTTTCACTGTTTTTCCTGCTATCATTGCACACACTGTTATGCTATTCCTGCACACAATGTCACATTTGCATATTCCTGCAATTTGCCATGTCCACCACCCTTCCATACACTGCTAACTCCTGCAACAGTGACACACACTCACAGCTCACCCATGCTTCACAGTCACTCACACACACATGCTCTTTCTCTCTATGTATATATTATATATATATATATGAATATAATACATGTATGTGTATATGCTATGTGTGAACCTATGATGTATGATAATCATATATGTGAGTAGTGTATAAACTATATAGGTGGCTTACACATGAGTATATATGAGTTTAGCCTACATACCTATATGTATACCTATATGTGAATTTGTATAGTGAGTGTGATTTGTGTATATAGCCTATGGCCTAGATATGAGCCTAGTTTGGACTTGTACAGCCTTATTAGACCTAGAATAGACTTACTAGACTAGTGTAGACTAGTTTGACCTAGTGTGGACCAGGTTGACCTAGTTTGACTCCTAAGCTTGACCAAAGTTGACCAAGAGTTGACTTTGGCCTAGATTGACTTAGAATCATGTAAAATGCATAGTAGGACTCCATTTCACTATTCTGGACTTGTTGTGACTTGTGCTGTTCTGTTTAGGAGCCAGACACCACTCCTTGGACAGTACGATTCATATCGGACACTCAGATACAGGCGAGTACATTCTCTGATCATTTCATATCCTGCTTAGAATTATTTTCTGCAGTAGATTACTTTACTTGTACTGTCACGTTGGTCACACGGATTGGTACTATATGGATCCTTTCTTGAGATGTTATCCTTAGGGAGCATCGGGTACTCTATGTTCTGTGCGTTTCACTTTCATAGCGTATCATATGCTTCTTGGTTCTTTGATCACTTACGACATGTACCCTCATGATCGTAGAGTCTTCCTGGAATCTTACACTGTTGGGTATCCTCCAGAATCCCCATTTTTATGGGACTTACACTGTTGGGTATCCCCCAGAATCCCCATTTTTATGGGACTTACACTGTTGGGTTACCCCCAGAATCCCCATTTTTATGGGACTACTATGTATCACCTTCGGGGTCTACCACCTTTCGGAGGCTTATCACCTTCGGGATCTATCACCTTCGGGGTCTGCTACATAGCATCATATAACATAACCTGGCTGGATCCTTGTGTATTGATCGGGGGTACGGGAGAGTATTACATGTTCATATCGTACTCTGACTCACTAGTCACTGCTAGTTCTCTATGTATAGTAGATATTCTATTACAGCTCTTTCTGTTTACATACTGCTTTTCTTTCAGTATCTGTATCTTACTTTACTGCATGTTCATATTTTCTAACCTGCTATGATTTGTTGAGATGTACTGTGCTCGCTCCTGTCCTGACTGGACCTGTTGAAATATTACAGAGGACGAGGAGGAGGCTGGCCTGGACACCTACTACGGGGCAGTCCTAGATGACACCTGTGAGCTGGACCCTCAGGAGGATCCAGCAGTAGCTGAGGACTTTCCCCCGACTGCCTAGACTAGATAGTTAGGCTTTTATCTATTTGTAGTGGATCATATTCTAGTTAGACTCTTTATCTGGAGATCAGTTTTGTATATATTCTTTTATCTGAGACTTGTACTGCTGGGATTATCTTCGATTATTGTTTTATCTATTTCATTTCCTTGAGTTCTATTTCATATCGTGCTATCTTTTCCTTAGCTGTGGTTGAGTTGTTATTACTTGTTACCCTGTTCGGGGAGTATATACTGTTTAGAGATAAACTATTAGATGTTGAGACCTAGGACAGCGTTCTACCGCCGATACTGCAACGTAGGCTGGACGTATTTACGCCTCATGCCCTTACTCTAGGGTACGGGTCGTGACAGCACCCGCACCTCGGGTCGCCGTGACGCGACGTTCGATCAGATATTGATGGACGCGCAGATTGCAGAGGAGGATTTCGGCCTCAAGCCGAAGAGGAGCGGTGATCCCATGGGGGCGAGTTCCAGTACAGGACCGGCCAAGCGCCCCCACTTTCAGCATCAGCAAAGGCCATTTCAGGAGCAGCAGGCTCTATTACAGATTCAGCAGGCACCAGCGCGTGCCCTGCAGCACCAGGGACAGGGCCAGAGGTAGGCCATCCAGTGTACCTTCTGCAAGAAGATGGGGCACACCCGAGAGGTTTATAGGATGAAGCAGGGAGTTTGTTTATTCTGTGGAGCTCCAGACCACCAGGTGAAGAATTGTGCTGCCCGTGCAGCCAGACAGGCAGGCCAGGACGGAGTACAGCAGGCTAGAGGAGGCCAGCAGGGGCGTGCTTTCGCTATGACAGTTGAGCCCACTCAGGCAGTAGCAGAGCAGATAGCAGGTTCCAATCTTTCGATCTCCTTTTCGTATTTGCCTTCTTATAAACTGTCTTGAAATTCGATTCTATCTGTTCTTTGATCGTTGGATGAAAATTGTTCTTGTGATGTGATTTTCTTCTGAGATAAGTCGTATGGGCTAGGTCGCCTCAATTATGAGATTTTAGAATACTCTAGGGTCATGCTAGCAGGCATAGTGAGGACATATAGTCGAATTATGGTCGTATTTCTTGGGTGTGGGAATTTAAGGTTTTCGCTGCCAAGCTAGCGGTAATGCAAAAATTTTAAATACCATAATTCTAGAGGTATGTACCTTAGTCGAGGACTCTGTGATTATCGTAGCCTTGCTCACTGGCATGACGGAGATTCTGAGTATCATGATGATTGGACAGACGCATATGATTATCGAACTGCATAATTTTTCTGTGTTTACTTTGTTTTAATTTTTGGAGGATGAATTCTTTTAAGGTGGATAGACTTATAGCACCCAGTTTCTATTTGAGAGTAATTTTAAATTTTATAATTTTAGTCATTTATTTTATGCTTGATTTTTGAGATTTTAATCATTTAAATTTTAAGCCATGACTTGTGATTTTGATATTTACTATTGTTTGGTTTTAATTTCGAGGACGAAATTTCTTTTAAGGTGGATAGACTTGTCACCCTCACTTTTCCCAGTTAGGAGTAAAATGGTAATTTTCCATTTTTTAATATTTTTGGGAATTTTATTTCATGAATATTATTATTTAATTATTATAGGAGTCGGGTTCGAATTTCATCGTATTTCAAGTTAATTCGGGACCCCGGTGAATTTCGACTTGAGCTGTAATTAGCATGTTAGCTAACCATGGCCCACCACACTAAACTTTAGGGTTTAAGAGTTTGGACTAGTCCCCCATGAGTAATTTAGTTTAATTATAATTTTTATTTATTTTTAGCAACTTCCTAAACCTAATTTGAATTCTAATTAATATTAGGCTTAGGGAGGGACAAACTTGTAATTACAAGTGCCCCTCACCATGCCATGCCTTGGCCGGCCATGACTAGTCCCCTCTCTTTCCTTCACCACCAAGCAACACTCTCTCTCTCTCTCTCTCTTCCAATTCAATTTCTCTTAAGTCTTCTTCTTCCTCCAACCAACCAATCTAGGTAAGCTTTTATTTCTCCATTTATTTCTCATTACCATTCATGTCCACACAATAAATGGAGAGGAGAAGATTCTCACCATTTGCCCACAAATTTGTGGGTTTTCCCTAGAAAATAGGTTGATAATTTATTAGGATTTAATCCTTAGAGAGTGGTATATATATATATACATAATATATATACATGTATATTCTTGTGTGTGTATATA
>JANAVB010018197.1:2907952-3133588 GCA_029216955.1 Iris pallida
CCGTATTAAAGCAAAGAGAATGGCCATGTTCCGCCGATCTCCGTCCATTCGCCGTATTCACCGTCCATCGCCGTATTAAAGCAGAGAATGGCCATTCGCCGTATTTCTCCGTCCATTCTCCGTCCTAAATGTAATTCTCCGTCCATTCTCCGTATTAAAGCAAAGAGAAAGGTCATTATCCGTCCATTGGCCGTATTCACCGTCCGTTCGCCATATTAAAAGCAAAAAGAATGGCCATTCTCCGTCCATTCGCCGTATTCACCGTCCATTCGCCACATTAAAAGCAAAGAGAATGGCCATTCGCCGTATTCTCCGTCCTAAATGTACCATTCTCCGTCCTAAATGTACCATTCTAAGTGTTAAAAGCAAAGAGAATGGCCATTTTTTGTCCAAAAAAATATTCTCCTCGAAAATATTATCTTTAGAAAAGTTAAAAAATAATCCGCCCGACCTCAGAAGTAGGTTTCCTCAGTTCACCACCACCACCATGACATGTAGCTTTATTAACAAAATATTAAATTGTTAAATGAAAAATAAAATTTCAGACAATGGCATGGGTAGTAAAATTTTAGCGGCGCCGCTGGTACTTCTCCTTGTTCGAGGAGGTCTCGACGACGTCCGACGCGAAGCGGACCGATTCTTCTCGGCGCAGCTGGTACTCCTCGTTGTTCTAGGGGTGCTCGACGACGTTCGACGCGATCCGAACCGTTTCTTATTTCCTTCTTCATCTCCGTTTCTCTTTCCACCACCACCAGCACCACCACGACTACCATGGCCTGTAACCCAAAAAAAAAAAGGTTCAGATTAAATTGGATGGAATTTTGAGAGAGTAAATATGAGTTAATTTAGGGTGTTCATTGAAAAAATTAAAGTGAAGAATGACCTGCTAAAGCAAGTTACCAACAGGTCAGAAGTCTAAATCAGCATTAAATGATGTCTCCTGTATTATTTTATCTGAATTAAACCTGAACCGTTGGATTAAAATCCAACGGTCCAGATTTCGGATGTATCGATACATCCATTTCCAGCGGATGTATTGTAGAATTTTCCTATATATATATATATATATATATATATATATATATATATATATATATATATATATATATATATATATATATATATATATATATATAGAGTAGGAGGAAGAGAAGAAGATGAAAAAGAAGAATAAGAGCAGCAGTGGCAGCAGCCTATGCTGCAGCAGCAGCAGCAGCTGCAACCTGGCAGCAGCAGCTGCCAGGGATAAACCCCTCCCCCCCCCTTAGGTTTTTGGCCTATAAACCCCCCTCCCCCTTATCTATATGTATATGTATATATATATATATATATATATATATATATATATATATATATATATATATATATATATATTATATATGGATGGATTCGTAGAGAAGAGTAGAAGAAGTTTATGGAATTAGAAGTTAGAAAAGAATTAGAATTTAGAAGGAAGAATTGAAAGAAGTTAGAAGAATAGGAAGAAGGCTAGAATAGAAATTAGAGAAAAACCGAGTTAGATGGCGAAACGGAGCTCGGAGTATCGGAATGAGTTGAAACTTGGCGTGGGGCAAGAATACGTGATTTAGATTTTGCGGGTAGGCTTCCGGGTGGAAATCGGGGTTGTAGGGCGCCGGTATCGCGCCGTACCATCCCGTATCTTGAAATATTTAAGATACCGGCAATGGGCCGTAACATGGACTAGATGTCCATTTTACTTAGGTATCTTGGTAGATAATATATGTATAGGCTAGTACCTTACTACCCTAGGGAGCTCGGGTCAAAATACCAAGCGTAGGTAGGCTAACTTGATAGTTGCCTAAGCTAGAATTTTACCCTTTTTAAGGGTAAAATAGGATATTGGCCTACGGCCAAGATGTGAGTTTCGAAGTCCAAGATGGACTTGGATATGGGTTGTAGAGGTTGGTAATAGTTAGAAATAGTCGCCTAGACCTAGTCTTGACCCCGGTTGACCACGGTTGACTTTTTGGACCAAAAGTTAACTATGGGTCAACGCTTTACCCAAATTAGTCCCAATTTCCATTAGACTTGTGTAGTTGACCAAAAGTCAACTATTAGTCACCATTGACCTAGGGTTGACCTAGAGTTGACCAGAGTTGACCAGGGTTGACCAGTTGACCAAAAGTCAACTGTAGGCCAACTCTTGATCCCGTTTGACTTTCTTCGACTTGTTTTGACCCGTGATGACTGGTATGACCTAGGATTGACTTGGTTAGGCTTAGATTGACTTGATATAACTTGATTTGACCTAGATTGACTTGACAGGGCTTAGTGTGACTCAGTGAGACCTAGTTTGACCTAGATGCATATCATTTATTGTGAATCATTCCTAAACTTGTTTAAACCTAAATTAACTTACAGTATCTCATATTTAGGTTCCTGATTACCACTCTGAGCATTGATATACCATACAGCTCAGGACAGCAGGCGAGTACATTCACTGATAGTTTTTATTGTCTTGATATCTGCTATATCCGATTCAGTTGTAGTGTCTTACTTGATTCCTAACACGATGGTTCATGGACTAGTATATGTCGGATCCTGTCATGAGATGTTGTTCCCGGGTTACTTGGTATATTGGTACATGACTCGACTTGTTACTTGTACTTGTATAGACATGGACTTGGGAGTGGATTGATCACCTGCTTTTGAATCCCGTGTCATGACGTGTTATGTCCGGATCCTTTATACTATTCAGGGATGGGGAGTTATTAGTGGTTGTGTGATCAAATTCCTACATTGTTCTACTGTATACATTGTTCATAGCTATACCCTCGTCTCACGACGGGTAAAGCCTTACCCTACATCGTTCATAGCTTTTCATGGTGACCGGCCTTACCGTTCTATTGTACACATTGTTCATAGCCGGTCGGATGGAAAGCCTGATCATGTTTCCCAAACCGATCACATAACGCTCTAATAATTCAAATCATATTTTATATTTACTTTATCTTATCGTATATCCTGCTCTGTTCTACATTCAGTATTTTCTCACCATGCCATGATATACAGTTACTCACATGCTCTACTTGCCTTTACATTGTACCTTGATTGGAGACTAAGTTCTGCTCGGGAGAAGAGTTACAACCCCGGTCCTTGTTTGGTTTAAGGGTTGTAACTCGGCTTCCGAACGGTTCCCAAGTTTTCATATATCTTTGTCTTGTAGTTCATTATACTGTCTCTTATAGAATTTGTCAATTCACATGGAACTGCTGTTAGTGTTTGTACTTGCTCATTTTTCTGACAGGATACCGTTATGATATTTTACAGATGACTCTGAGACTGACTGCCCGACCTACTATGGGGTTGAGTCTGATGGACTAGATTTAGACCGTGGCTTATTGGTAGAGCCACTGGACTTTGCTCACCCTGAGTAGCCTAGTTTAGTTAGGTTTGCCTGGCCTGCGAGCCAGCTAGTACATTTCAGTTCGTAGTATCCTTATACTTATATTATCTGAGACTCTGGATATTTGTGTATAGCTCTGACTTGTGGATCTTGGACTCATTTTCCTGTTTATTCTATCATATTTTTTTTTCCGTACTATCTACCTTAGTTTGATATATGTGATTGAGACTGTATTGCTATGTCACCTCCATTCGGAGTGTATATACTGTACAGGTACATTTATCTGTTTTAGTCGTAGTATTTACAGACCCTATATACAGCGTTCTACCGCCGATACTGCGGCGTAGGCTGGACGTAACCACGTGCTCGTGCCCCTCTTCAGGGTGCGGGTCGTGACAGTTAAGCCCATAGTATAGTCACCAGCAGTGGCAACCCAACTGAGTCTGATTGGAGATCCCAAGAAGCCGGTTCAATAGGTAGAAACAAGCTGGACTAGGTGACTATTATGGAACACTGACCTGAGATTAAATTTTCTTTAAAATAAAAGCCCAGGAGGCTGTACATGTGTACATTCATATCCTATCCCTATGGTGACAGTGTTCCTTTTGTGATATGGATAGGTTGAGTTTAAACTCTTAATAAGTCCAAGCATGATATGCAGGGTTGATTCCTATCACCAACCCTTAAGGACTTACCTATATGAGAGGTCGTGAGGGCCGCGACTATAGGACAGGGCGATCCTAGACAACTCTCATGAATGTGTAAAAGTGCGCATGGCCAACCAAACGCGCCACCCGATAGACCCAAGAACCTCTAGCGTACTATGTGTGCTATTTTCTGAATCTGGTTCAAGAAGTCTGATTCAAGGCGTAGTCCATCAAGCACTTCTTCATATGAAGACAATAGTCACTAAGTGAGATTCAAGGCTAGTCCATCTCATCTATGCATAGTATATCATTGCCCAGAAATTCTTCATCTTTACTCTTTTTGAATATTGTTATCTTTGGTTTCAAAAATTAATTTTTTGGGGGGGATTGTTGTAATAATTGGTGAAAAAATCAATTTTTCTCCATATTATTATCCCCTTTATTCACATTAAAGTCCTATTATGAATAATCATTTCTTTAACCCCTAAAACGGTCACATTAGTACCCATTATCACACCTTTATTCCTATTGAATCCTATTGAAAGACCATTGATATATTGTTTTGTGACATGATTCCTATATATACATGTCTCCTTTATGTTGTTAAAAAAAAAAGATTTCCACCCTCTAAAAATTATGTCTATTCCTCCTACAAAATTCATTCCATTTTCAATCATCCACTTCCATTCTAATTCTTTCTATCTTCTGGACAAAAGCTAAGTTCGGGTCAATCTCCCCGAGTCGTGTGCGATGACGGGATACCGGTAGAGCGGGAGTTTTACCACTAGGAGCATTCGGACAAAGTCTGCACATAGACCCGAATCAACTCTTAGGTGCTTCGTGCGCGACTTTCCCGGAGGCCGGTAACTTTAATTTTATTTATTTATGTTTACAGAATTTTGAAGATAAAGGCAAATATATCCAACAAAAGCGTCCCCCGAGTCCCCCAGGACTCAAACCCCACCCGTCTCCCCCATGCACGGCGGTGTTACCAGTACACCACAGCTATATATATATATATATATATATATATATATATATATATATAAAAAAAAAAAAAAATATATATATATATATATATATATATATATATATATATATATATATATATATATATATATATATATATATATATATATATATATGCAAATGACCTCTAGCCTAGTGGTTAAGAGAGATGCATGCGACCCAAGTGGTCGGGAGTTCGAGCCTCGGTGGAGGCGAGTTCGCCACAAGTACCCATTGCTTCAAAAAAAATAATATATATATATATATATATATATATATATATATATATATATATATATATATAAACAATGGATAATTGTGGCGAATTCGTCTTCACTGGGGCTCGAACTTCGGACCACTTGGGCCGCATGCATCTCTCTTAACCACTAGACTAGAGATAATTTGCATATATATATATATATATATATATATATATATATATATATATATATATAAAACTCTACGGTCATTAACAAGGTCTTTTATATATATATATATATATATATATATATATATATATATATATATATATATATATATATATATATATAAAAGACCTTGTTAATGACCGTAGAGTTTTAGTTTTGGTGCAGTTGCACGTTCAAAATCTGGACTTGGATCACGGGAGGTAAAGGCGTACTTTAACGCTGAAACAATTATAAAAAAGAATGCTGACCTTTGCTGATTGTTAATCAAACCACTCCATAGGACTGTTAATCTATGACCTGGTAAAATTGTTGAGCCAGTTAGGACCGTCTTGAGTTTATGTGATCCCGAGACAAACTTTTAAAATTTGACCCCCATATATAATTAAAATAAAATAGAAAACTAAGATAAAAGAAAATTTAAAAAAATGTTACTATCAAAAATTAAACTAAGGCTAATATGCAAGTCTAACATAATAATCACTACACCATATTTATATTTTTAAATTATTTTAAATATTAATTTTATTTTAGATACAAGATTGTTAATATATTTATGTTTAATTAAACTGATTTTTTTTAGGCTTAATTGCTACTTGATACCCTCAACTATTACGCTTTTTCAAGTTGATACCCTAAACTTTTTTTTGTAACAACTTGATACCCAGATAATTTTTTGGACAATAATGTCCTTACCCAAATTTTAAAACTACCAATCACCCCCCCTCCCCCCTCCCTCTCTCGCTGCCCTCCTCCCCTTTCCCGACTCCACCATCGCCGGAGAGGGAGGAGGGGAGGTGGTCGCCGGAGAGGGAGGGGGGGGAGGGGGGTTGCATGGGAGAGAGAAAGTCAGGGGCATTTTGGGATTTTTTGTGTTTTAGGTATTAAGTTGAAAAAATAAAATAGTTGAGGGTATCGAGTTGTTGAGTAAAAAAGTTTAGGGTATTAAGTTGAAAAACTGAAATAGTTGAGGGTATCACAATTAAGCCTTTTTTTTAACCTTTTTTGAGCAAACGTCCAGGCTGTCCTGTGTCTGTGAGCCAGCCAAGGAGCCTGCGTAGCCTGCCATGAGGATTGCAGAGAGAGAGAGAGAGAGGGAAGAGAGAGAGAGAGAGTAATCAAATTTTCAATTTCTAGCGCGCGAAGTCGAAAACAAAAGAATCCCAGGACCCTTGCTGACACGGGAGGGCGTCGTCGAACGACGTGGAAGAGCTGCCGGAAGACCATATGCCTCCCTCCGTCACCTGAGCGATCAGCGGCTGCAGGTGCCTGTGTATTTCATTCTCCGGAGCTTCATCAACCACCTTCCCTTTATTATTCAGCGCCGCCGCCCCGACCGAGCACCACGGGTCGGAGTACAAGCCGCCGCCAATTCCCATCTCCTCGGTAGCGGACCAGCCTGCTGCAGCAGCGACAGACCTGTCCGTGATATCCTTGGCAGCCGGATCGATCATGTTCTGCTGCTGCTGCTGCTGCGTCGGCCACCTGTCATTGGCTATCGCTGCAGCAGCATCCGGCCTCTTGTCCGCACAATTATATTGATTAGTAGTAGGCGCGCTGGCCGCCGCCGCCGCCGCCCTCCCGACCGGCACCCTTACCATCTTCCCGTCCAGCAGCTTCGCCTTCAGGAGGCCAATCAGCCCCTCCTTCGCCTCACACCCGTCCTCGAACGAGAACGGGGCCAAATCCTCCAGCGCGCCAGCCACGCCGTCCAGCCCCGCCCTCGGCGCCGCGCCGGAGTCGAAGTTGGTCCGCGCGTTCGCGCCCCGCAGCGCCCGCGCCGCGTCGTCGTACGCCCTCGCCGCATCCTCCGCCGTGTCGAACGTCCCCAGCCACAGCCTCACCTTCTGCAGCGAGTCCTTTATCTCGGCCACCCATCTCCCCGACGGCCTCTGCCGGACCCCGACGAACCTCTTCGGGTCTCTGCTCCCCTTCCTTCGCTCCTTCTCGCCTCCAGCTGGCAAGCCCATGTCCTTCCTAGCTGGATAACTACCACTGGTTGTTAATAACGTTGGCCACTTCCAAACATGGCGAAGGAGAGGTTTCTTCTTATAGAAACTGGTGAGGAAGGACAAGAGGAAGATGCTAGTACCAGGTGAACGTTTCGAACTTATAAAAATACAACCGATGCAGGCCCAGTCGTCGTTGCGAGCCCGATTAAACAATAGGCAAGGAGGGGAGGAGGATGACACGGCTGATGGCAAAGGGACGGAACGCGACACAGAACACTGACGTATGGACTGCACCGGTCTTGTGCTATCAGTTTCGAGTAATGCTAGGGGGACACTTGTCCTGACACACTCTATAGCTACACTGATATGGCAGTAGTCTAGTATTGGAGACGTCAAAAAAAGTCTGCACTGTCATATCAGTATAGTTATGGAGTGTGTCAAAGAAAGTGCGTCTCTGATGCCGAAATTTAATAAAAACCATCCTATTGATTTGGACTGGGGATAGCCCCTTAGGTGGCATCACCGTGCGTGACTCATCGTCGCTCCCTCCCTCGTTCGGAAGAAGCGACAATATTTTTTCGAGCCATCTAGCACTAGTCTTCTTCCCCGGAGGTTAACGTCCCCATCCGTCGGTCATGTGAGTACAGCTAAGCAATGGCTTTTTGACAGTTTTGTTAGTTGGTTTGTGGAAAGGATTTCTAGTTTGGAAAGAATATCGTCATCAACAAAGGCTTGTCAGGTTTGCGCAGCCTTGAGCACACTTGGCAAGTATACATCAAACTCACAGTTTGTGGTGAGGTTTTGGGTTGAATTATTTGTGTTAGTACTCCAAATACTGGAAACCTAGGATTGGCAAATATTAATGCCCCTGAATGACATAAACTTAGGTTCTGATATATAGAACACAGAATGTACATTGCATCTATGATCCTCTGGTAATGTGTTGGACCCACTGTCCCCAACTTCTACCAAATAAATGGAAGGAATAATACGTCCCCTTGACTCTATCCACTGATCTTTCACCATCCAGCTGGGGTCTTATACCTCTCCTCGGTAACCACAAGAGCCACTCGAGTTCGGTTCCTCTTAACCTTGCAGTCTGAATGTTTCTATATTATTATCACCATCGTTAAATGAAAAACAAGAAGAAGGTATGTACCATGGTGCGATCGCATATGACCCAAAAAGTGGATGATCCCAAATTTGGTTCTCATTATTGGGAATATTAATAGAACACAAAGAAAAACATTTGTCTATTATTCTTTGAGGTTTCACTTGAAATGTGAGGTGAAGTCATTTACCTATAGAAGAACCCTCGTTGCCAGATCTGACATAAATGGTGTATGGTGATGTATAACAGAACACATTGGTCTTCATGTTGCGGTTCGAATGGAGAAGGCTAATTTGACATATTTTCATTGTTTCGGCTGCAACTATGCACTGCGACATCATAGTTGCACATACCACTATAATCTAGATAGTTGTAGAAGATATTCCTAAATGAGGAATTCAGGAAACCTTCTATTTGTTCTGTCATTTGTCCGGTAATAACAAACCTTTATATGCTTTGGCTCATATATCCACTAATTAATAGCAGGAGTAGAAAATTATAGATATAGTTTTCAGCAAAATCAGACAAAATGAACCATTCCAACAAAGATAGTTCTGTAAAGTCAAAACAAAGTATTTATTAACCTATTGCTAATACTTTGTTTTGACTTACCAAAGGGAATCCTGTAACTGGCATATCTATATTCCATCATTTTGGCCCTCAATATTTGCTTCCAGCCATGAGTAACTCGATACTTCGTTGATGCTGGAATCTGCTGGTTTATATCTTTTAGAATTTTATTTGAGATTTGTTTCGTTGTGACCAACTTAAGTCGTTTAGAAATCACATTTGTTTGGGATTTGTTTTACTTCAGATTTCATTTGGGATTTCCTTCGTAAAACTCTGGTTTGCCTATTCCCCAGTTCATTTCCATTCTGCAGATATGCACATATGAAAGGAAAATATGGTGACTTTTTCTGCTTGGAGAAATAGTCTCTTGCATATTGCTAATAAAAACAGGTATTCATTAAAACAGTTATTCACATTGAATTAGTTATTTTTTTACTATTTGATTCCTCGCATATGTTCTCAGGAAAAAAAAATTAGTATGCACATGACTTGTGACTATTTTCACATCTAGGATTTTCATAGATAATATATACATTACTGTCGGAAAATATTTCTTAACATATCTATTTTTCAATGAGAAATATGAAGTAGATCAGTTCAATTAAAAACCTGAAAAAAGATTTTAAGGTTCTGCCATATATTTTTGTATATATTGAGAAATATGAAGATTAATAGAGCTATAAATTAAATGAACTCGTATTGTAACTTATGTAGTGCAGAGATGAAGCAAAGCCATATTTATGATTGAACCTGTCAGGCATCTTATTGTAATTAGACCAAGTCAAATTCCTGTGTATGTACAACTCAATTGACAGTGGCAGCTGATGATTCTATCAATTACTCCGAAACAGAAAAAGAGTGTGCAACAATGGGAATGCGCACACACACACACACACACACACACACACACACACACACACACACACACACACAAATCCATGGTAGAAAACGATATTTACAGGCAAGTATATGTTTTAAGTCAGCATCGCGTAATAACTTTAGTAGGCAACAGCGAAATATGTGTCTGCTTATGTTAATTTTACCTGAAATAAACGACAAACTTTAAACAGCGAAAGCATCGTATTAGCTCAGCAGGTTCTGTACAAACACAGAGATCAAATTAAAACCATATGCATGAGAACATATATACCAAGCAAAGCATAATTTCGAAGAATGAGACAGTTTAGGCGGTACTTACATACATACATAGGAATATCCAAGAACAGTGTTCCAATGTGTCCTGACAGTCTATACAGAAAGAGAGAGAATATCATTGGCGAGTATATATATATATATATATATATATATATATATATATATATATATATATATATATATATATATACCTACTTATAATAGTGAGATACTGGTTTCGGAAACCCAATGTAACTGGTTATTTACTGGTATATCAGCTGAATTCTGAATATATATAGCAGCATGTAACCGGAAATATCAGAAAAATAAATTTTGGAATAGTGTCGGTTGGTACGTGCACACTATCTGACAGATTTTACATATCATTACAGTAAAGACACCGACTGGTATGGATCATATCGGACATTGGACAATAGTAAAACTCTTATTCTGCATACACGCAAAAGCGACACAAACACTAACCTTAACGACGACGAGATGGTATTCATATATTATTGTGGAGGTATAGACAATGTAGTACTGTCGATACTGCAACGTAGGCTAGGCTTGGTCATGGGCTCGTTTTGGGAGCAAATCGTGACAATCATGCTTGCATTTTTATTTTTTTTGGTAACTTATGATGTCTCTACCTTGAGCTTATATGATAGGCACAAAAGTTGATGAACAAATAAAGACATGAATTTATGAAGCTTACCATGAAATAGACATTTCTTCATAAGGTGACGCATAACTACCTTGGCATAGACATTTAGCATATCAATAGATGATTAATGATACTAAGTTCTAGTTTGACTAATAGTTTGATGGAAGTTTGCTCAAATGTTCATTTTCGAAATGTTCGTCCGGCTAGCATTCCAGAAACATCCATTTCAACGCTAAAATGGATGGTACATTTGGGCAAACACTCGTCCAGAATACAAGATTTTGGCTCTCCATTGCATTTGGCACCAAACAGAAATAATTCAAACTAGCTCTAAGTTAGCTTTCATACAAAAGAAGACACAATTACTAGGAAGGACATACTTGTCCATTTTTTGTTCTAACGGCAAACACTAAAACCAAGGTTCGCAGTATCGGTATCGGAATGGGTATCGGTATCGGACCATTCCAACGAGTATCGGTATTAGTGATATCGGTAGTATCGGCAGTTTCGGATCGGTGTATTGGATTTTTTGGTACCGGAAAACAAATAATTATTAATAATTTATTAACATTTTAAAAAAAATTATACATTTAGGCATAATTTTAAGTGGAAAAATTTATGAAATGTCCAAAAAACGAAAAAGTTTTATGAAAAATCCACCGCGCAATAACATTTCATCGCGTGCCTAGAATTAGCAAAAAATATATAAAGAGGATTCCGAATGACCTTTTTCCCCTTCCTTCTAATTTATTGAAAACACCCATGAAACTATATAGGAAATAATAATGCCTTGTTCTCATTGATGGGGGCTGTTTACAATATATATAGTGTCTACACGATTGGACTTGGACTTATGGGCCATATTAACATTAGTTACAAATATAATCTAACACCCCCCCTCAAGTTGGAGCATGCAAGTCACAAATGTCCAACTTGGAAAGGAAAGAATCAAACACATGCTTTCCAAGGGGCTTGGTGAAGATGTCAGCCAGTTGAGAAGAAGTAGGAACATGCGAGGCTATTACGGTGCCATCTCTAATAGCATCGCGAACAAAATGCAAATCCACCTCAATATGCTTACTGCGCTCATGAAATACCGGGTTCTGAGCCAGGTGCAGGGCTAACTGACTGTCACAATACACCGACATAGCAGATTCCTAGCGAACGCCCAAACACACCAATAACTCCTTCAACCATTTCAACTCATAAACAAGCGCAGCAAGAGATCGGTATTCAGCTTCAGCGGAAGATCGAAAAACAATTGGTTGCTTCTTGGTCTTCCAAGAAATAGGAGACCCCCCCAGAAACACCAACCAGCCTGTAACAGAGCGGCGAGTCAAGGGACAACTGGCCCAGTCGGAATCACACCAACCAGAAAGACGGAGATCATAATCAGCTTTCAAAAGAATATCCTGTCTCGGTGCATGTTTGAGATATCTGACAACTCTCAAAGCAGCATGTCAGTGATCTTGTCGAGGCTCCTGTAAGAATTGAGACAAGATATGCACATTATAGGCTAAGTCAGGACGAGTAAATGATAGATAAATCAACCTCCCAACCAGCCTCCGATACGACTCTGCATCCGCCATCTTTGGACTAGTCGATTCTGCCAGCTTGTGATTGGGCTCCATAGGAAAGCCAGCAGGTCGAGACTCCATCAAGCCGCATTCTGAAATGATGTCCAAAGCATACTTCCTTTGACACAAGGAAATTCCTTCTGCACTCCGAGCCACCTCTATGCCAAGAAAGTATTTAAACACACCAAGGTCCTTCATGTGAAAGCAAGAACTATGGTACTTTTTGAAAGCATCTAAAGCACCTGAGTCATTACCAGACACAATCATATCATCTACATAGATCAAAACATGCAACTCTACCTTCCCTTTAAAAAGGGAGAAAAGGGAATAATCGAAATGAGATTGAATAAATCCATAGGATATCAGAAAAGCAGCAAGCTTAGCAAACCAACAACGTGGTGCCTGTTTCAATCCATATAAAGACTTACGCAGGCGACATACTTTGTTGGGTTTACTATGCGAAAAACCTGGCGGCAACTTCATATACACTTCTTATGTCAGATCTCCATGAAGAAAAACATTGTGCACATCCATCTGGTGCAAAGTCCAGCCTCTCACAGCTGCAACAGCCAAGAACGCCCTAACCGTAGGCATCTTAGCTACCGGGGCAAATGTCTCTGAATAGTCGATCCCCTCAACCTGATAATTACCGAACACAACCAGCCGTGCCTTTAAGCGCTCAACACTGCCGTCGGAGTTGTACTTTATTTTGTACACCCATCTACTTTCCAACGCTTTCTTTCCAGGAGGCAAATCGACAAGACTCCATGTCCCATTATCTTCCAGAGCCTGTATTTCAGTTTGTATAGCCGCGCGCCAGCCTGAATCTCGCGAGGCCTGGCAATATGAAGTAGGCTCAACACCTGCAGTGATAGCTGCAAGAAAATCTCTGTGTCCAGCAGTAAATATGTCATAACTTAGAAATTGTGTTAGAGCATACGAAGTACCTGAGGAAGTGACGGGAACAGATGAACTGTGGTGAAGAGGGGACTTTTACTTCGAACAGCATTCGTCACAAAATCCTGTAATCGCACTGGCTGTGATTTCTTTCTCATTCCTCTTCCCAATACTTCCTCGACGGGCACCTCTGGCAACACTGTATCCCATGTATCATCAGTAGTATCCGCATTACCCCCAGCGGACTCTGTCACGCCCCGCTCTCGTAGGAGCGATCGTCCTCGCTAAGGCGTAATGCCGCACGAGCCTAGATTGCGCTCGTGCAAGGCGGGTTCCATAACGGCCGATTTCAGCGGCTGCGACGGGGTCGTCGCACAGAAGTCCCGTGCAGAGACATTGATTTATAGCAGCGGAATAAGAACCAAACACAAGTTATTCAAAAGAAGCTCTTTATTGATATTGAAACAACGATTACATTGGGGCGCAAGGCCAAGATTACAATTCTCTCAAGTTCACTTAAGCTCACATTACAAGTCATTCAGCTCTCTCTCATCTCTCAATTACAAATCTTGATCCAGCGGAAGCTTCGGAAGGCGATGTCCATACATTATGTCCCATATAAGTCTTTAATCCATGCGGCCGCACGCTTCGAATCGCCAAGGAACTCCGTGCCTCGACGCATCCAAGCGAGCTCCGCGCCACGAGCTTCTACCTGTGCCTGCACATGAAACACTGTGTGGGTGTCAGTACCACTGTACTGGTGGAGTGAGCTCCTCGTCCACCCATACAAAACCTACACGTTCATTTACTTTGTGCAGCTTAAAACCCCTTTTGATTGTCTTTCTAGTCTTGCCTTAGAATCAGTTTTAGGACCGGCGCCTCAGCGCAACTTGTGTATTAGAACCATCCTGTGCTTGTAATGTCAACGTGAACTCAAACTTTGCCTCAAGACCCTTCTTGTGCCAACAACGTTAACCTATCGAGTCGTGTTTGCCTTACGGCCAAAATCAGAGACGCACTACGTGATAGTACCAAATTCCTTGTGATCGTGCTACAAATCCTTGCTGAGGCCGTGCCTCGCAATTTAGTGAGACTTAACCATATCCCTGCCTCGCGGCCCTGTCGCCTTGCGGCCCTTGCTACTTTGATCACCAACTGACCCAAACTTAGACATGTGAATGTTAGTGTCACTCAACCAACTTTGCCTTGTGGCGGTTTTCCCGACTTAAACAACTCAACCAACTTAAGCAACTTATATGCTGACAACTCAAGACTTGACGCCACATCCCGTGCCGAAGCACGACGCCTATGTTGAAATCCAATCTTAGGCCCAAACTTTGTGTTCTAATTGTACACTCCTTCAGCTCAACTCAATCCAAAGGCATACATGCGGTTAGCCGCTATTTGCCAACATCTATATGAACTTGGCCACCAGCATCACAAGCTGTACCTTGACGTATAGTTTTGTTAATCGGGATCCTTTCGACGCAAGGTAGCTAGCCCCGTCGCAAGTCCCCGCTTAACCTGTGCCAAAACCTTACGCACGACTATACCCTGTTCCCTCCTAGGCCGAGTCGGCCCCCCATGGCCCAGGGGTTACTGCTCGAGGGTTCATCGCCCTTGTCGACAAGTTGTCAAATGACCATGCAAGACTCGATGCAAACTGACGTCTCACACAGTCATTCCTTTACCAAAACCAAGACTTCTATCCTTAGGACCCCTCGACGACCCACGGTCGCGAGCATTCCTTTCCTTGAGACCCCTCGACGACCCAAGGTCGCGAGCATTTTCTTCCTTGTTACCCTATCATTTGGTTCAACACATGAATGCCTATTTGATATCCCTTTCTTAAAACTCACTTTGGATCATAGTCCTTGCCTTAGACACTAAGCCCGTGCATCGTGCCTTAAGCCAATCGTGCTCTACGTGATACTCCTGTCCAAGTCGACGGGCCTTGAGATCGCGGGACTACTTAACTTGACAACCGCAAAATGGGCGGGACAGCACTTGGAACGACTTAGGTCGACCGGCATAACTTTGCCTAACTTACTCAAGCCTACGACTTAACCCGAGGGACGAGCAAAGGCTATGCCAAGCCTTGCTCAATGGGACCGTGCACGCTTTATCAAGCGTTTATGTGGGCGACGCCTATGACTTAGGCTAACTCTTAGCTTTTGCACCGAAGACCCATATTCCTTCTCCCAAGCCACGGGACGAAGGACCGAGTGTCATTTTCAAAGCACGCCGTGCACCAACTCTATGCCGACCGTTGGACCTTTTTCCATGTTCTAACTCATTTCGACCCGTCGGGATTATTCCCTTTAGCTATGTGGATTCATCTCTTTTTATTATTAAGCCTACTTGTGCAAGTTGAAAACATGCGTATTATTAGGTGAAGGCAAAGATGAGGCAAGTTCACCGAAACTACCCCACCTGAGCGAGCGATCGCCTTGACCGGAATGTCTTCGAGTCGCCGTTGCAAGGCTAATGCCGAACGCCGTCGGCGTTCCTGTTCCTCCGATTGACTGAGCGGGACGGGACACTACATCATACACCACTCAGAAAAAGTTTCGTCCTCGAAACTAACTGAGTACACTTATCGACTTGTCACTTTACTCAACATTCAAGACTCTCGCACACAATTCTCCTATGTCTTTCCCAAACCCGAGCCACGCTCGTGGTACCCACAATCCATTCTTCAAAATAAGTTCAACATCCTCGACACTTTTCCATTCCTCAAGTCTCACTTGAATTCAACGTATCACTTAGTATGGATCGTGCACATATCTTAGGCGTCCCCAAAATACATGCATTTCAACCAAGCCTCGTGATAGCGAATCCCGCCATCACCACTCGAGTCGGATCGTGCACGCATTCAAGCGTCCTTGATATACATGCATGTCAACCGAGCCTCATGAGTGGTGCCTTCACCATTCCTATTGCTCCGCACCGGAACATCTGCCTAACTACTAGGCTATGTCTTTCCGTCAGTATTGGAATCATAGTTCCCAAACAACGATATCAACACTGACCCCATCCTAAGGTCAAACCAAGTTGATAGTACGGGGTTTTCTACCCAAGCTCGTATCACTCCGATTTCTAAACATCGAGCATAGATCACCTACACACCTCCCAATATTTTGTCGCACGGGGTCCGAGTCATTCAGCAAAGCCATCCTACGACAACTCACGTTCAACCAATACTCGACATGAACACATTGCTCTTTCATCAAGCCATTTCGTATAGTCTATCCCTTCAAACACGTTCGTTATAATCCACCTATCAATCCTTCTCAATTCAAGCACGCTACGACACAACACATCGCTAAACCATAAATTACATTCCATACTCCCAAGTCATTTATCCCAATACACGAAATCGATCACAAGCTCATCTGACTTAACAATACGTTGCGCCCCGATCTCACGCGAGTCAGATTATCCTCGGTGGACATGAATCACCATGCACGCTCCCGCGGGATAATTATCCTCATCGGGACGTAACTCTTGTTTTGCGTCTAGACTAATTCATTCTCGATGTGCGGATTGGACCTACTCAATCCTCAAGTTTCATTCATTCATCAATCGCAAGTCCTACGAATTCTCAAGTTCACCTTCGCATCAAGCCAACAAGTCGGAACAATCAAAGTTGTCGCGTCCTGACTTTTTCGAGTTTGATCGTTCCCGCGACATGAATCACCATGTCAACGCTCACGCGAAACGATCACCCCAAATCTGACGCAACGCATGTGCGAGGCTAGAGTTGCGCCCGCACAAGACAAGATCGTCGACGTTGTGGCTATCTACGTAACCATCAAGACACGATCACTTCCATCCAACATTCATCTCAATCAAGATCCAAAGCATAGCATCCAATTGAACAATAGCACTTGCACGATCGTCTTTCGCCGAGTTAGAGTACCCCCGAGTTATCGCATAGCGATCTTTGATACGCCTCAATACCATCGACGATATGCGTAACCTGACGATCTTCCTTTGCAACCAAATTTCGAGTCGTGCGAATGATGCTATTGTCCGACTGGATAATCTCCTCGACATTCAAAATCAAGTTCGATCATCATCCCTCGAATCATTTACAACATCGATTTTCCTCAAACCAAATTCATGTATCGTTCATCCGTCTATCATAAGTCACCGACCAACTTATTTCCTCAATTCGCATCAATCCTTTGATAACTCAATCATCGAGCAACATTCAATCCAATCCTTAGAGTCATTTGCGTAACTTCAAAATCCAAACTTTCATGCACGCTATCCACCTGTCATGCTAACTTTTCGTATACGATCCGTATCAATTTCCTCGATTAAGTCATCCATTCGTACACCCTAACTTTCCTCGATTCGATTTCACCTACTCAATCATTCTTGCGTTTCATACTTCGCATAATCCTCAATCCCGTGCACGTTCCGTGCGCGTCAATTTCTAAGTTGTTCGAATCCACTTATCAAACTTCCAGACCACGACACATTCAATCGCACCCGATCTAAGGCTTTGCATGTGTGCGACGCTTGCTGATAGACTCACCGACACCCCGAATCCTCAATCGATTGATCGACATTCCTGAGCCTATCGCATACACCACTCAGAGATGAAGTCATTCAACAAATCCTTAACACATCCGTTCGAATCAAAATCGACTTCCTTGAATCCCGTTCGAACCATTCCTAAATTTTCAAGCACGACCATCTATATCGCACCGACGATATAGTCGCTCGATAGCACCCCTATCGACAGTCATCCCACTTACTCAACCAAGTCCAACTCATTCTAGCTCGAACATTTCAATTCCCGCACTCGACTTTTCTAAGGTCGACGCAACTTTGGTGTATATGCCCAGCCCGACTTAGCCAACCGTGCTTACGCGAACCATCCTTTTTGTTTTGTTGAAAACTGTTCACCTACATTTTACAAAATAGATAGACTTATTGTATGGACATCCCGTGGGACATTTGAGAGAGGGCATACCAACGATATCAACTTGCGGAAGCACAATCAGAGTTTGCGGAACAACGAGTTAAAGAATTCAATCGATAGTCCAAGGACGTAAAGCCGTGCTCTGATACCATTATGTCACGCCCCGCTCCCGTAGGAGCGATCGTCCTCGCTAAGGCGTGATGCCGCACGAGCCTAGATTGCGCTCGTGCAAGGCGGGTTCCATAACGGCCGATTTCAGCGGCTGCGACGGGGTCGTCGCACAGAAGTCCCGTGCAGAGACATTGATTTATAGCAGCGGAATAAGAACCAAACACAAGTTATTCAAAAGAAGCTCTTTATTGATATTGAAACAACGATTACATTGGGGCGCAAGGCCAAGATTACAATTCTCTCAAGTTCACTTAAGCTCACATTACAAGTCATTCAGCTCTCTCTCATCTCTCAATTACAAATCTTGATCCAGCGGAAGCTTCGGAAGGCGATGTCCATACATTATGTCCCATATAAGTCTTTAATCCATGCGGCCGCACGCTTCGAATCGCCAAGGAACTCCGTGCCTCGACGCATCCAAGCGAGCTCCGCGTCACGAGCTTCTACCTGTGCCTGCACATGAAACACTGTGTGGGTGTCAGTACCACTGTACTGGTGGAGTGAGCTCCTCGCCCACCCATACAAAACCTACACGTTCATTTACTTTGTGCAGCTTAAAACCCCTTTTGATTGTCTTTCTAGTCTTGCCTTAGAATCAGTTTTAGGACCGGCGCCTCAGCGCAACTTGTGTATTAGAACCATCCTGTGCTTGTAATGTCAACGTGAACTCAAACTTTGCCTCAAGACCCTTCTTGTGCCAACAACGTTAACCTATCGAGTCGTGTTTGCCTTACGGCCAAAATCAGAGACGCACTACGTGATAGTACCAAATTCCTTGTGATCGTGCTACAAATCCTTGCTGAGGCCGTGCCTCGCAATTTAGTGAGACTTAACCATATCCCTGCCTCGCGGCCCTGTCGTCTTGCGGCCCTTGCTACTTTGATCACCAACTGACCCAAACTTAGACATGTGAATGTTAGTGTCACTCAACCAACTTTGCCTTGCGGCGGTTTTCCCGACTTAAACAACTCAACCAACTTAAGCAACTTATATGCTGACAACTCAAGACTTGACGCCACATCCCGTGCCGAAGCACGACGCCTATGTTGAAATCCAATCTTAGGCCCAAACTTTGTGTTCTAATTGTACACTCCTTCAGCTCAACTCAATCCAAAGGCATACATGCGGTTAGCCGCTATTTGCCAACATCTATATGAACTTGGCCACCAGCATCACAAGCTGTACCTTGACGTATAGTTTTGTTAATCGGGATCCTTTCGACGCAAGGTAGCTAGCCCCGTCGCAAGTCCCCGCTTAACCTGTGCCAAAACCTTACGTACGACTATACCCTGTTCCCTCCTAGGCCGAGTCGGCCCCCCATGGCCCAGGGGTTACTGCTCGAGGGTTCATCGCCCTTGTCGACAAGTTGTCAAATGACCATGCAAGACTCGATGCAAACTGACGTCTCACACAGTCATTCCTTTACCAAAACCAAGACTTCTATCCTTAGGACCCCTCGACGACCCACGGTCGCGAGCATTCCTTTCCTTGAGACCCCTCGACGACCCAAGGTCGCGAGCATTTTCTTCCTTGTTACCCTATCATTTGGTTCAACACATGAATGCCTATTTGATATCCCTTTCTTAAAACTCACTTTGGATCATAGTCCTTGCCTTAGACACTAAGCCCGTGCATCGTGCCTTAAGCCAATCGTGCTCTACGTGATACTCCTGTCCAAGTCGACGGGCCTTGAGATCGCGGGACTACTTAACTTGACAACCGCAAAATGGGCGGGACAGCACTTGGAACGACTTAGGTCGACCGGCATAACTTTGCCTAACTTACTCAAGCCTACGACTTAACCCGAGGGACGAGCAAAGGCTATGCCAAGCCTTGCTCAATGGGACCGTGCACGCTTTATCAAGCGTTTATGTGGGCGACGCCTATGACTTAGGCTAACTCTTAGCTTTTGCACCGAAGACCCACATTCCTTCTCCCAAGCCACGGGACGAAGGACCGAGTGTCATTTTCAAAGCACGCCGTGCACCAACTCTATGCCGACCGTTGGACCTTTTTCCATGTTCTAACTCATTTCGACCCGTCGGGATTATTCCCTTTAGCTATGTGGATTCATCTCTTTTTATTATTAAGCCTACTTGTGCAAGTTGAAAACATGCGTATTATTAGGTGAAGGCAAAGATGAGGCAAGTTCACCGAAACTACCCCACCTGAGCGAGCGATCGCCTTGACCGGAATGTCTTCGAGTCGCCGTTGCAAGGCTAATGCCGAACGCCGTCGGCGTTCCTGTTCCTCCGATTGACTGAGCGGGACGGGGCACTACAGACTCTCCTGTCAATACTTCTGCAGCTACCTGTGCATCCTCGCCACTCGGTGCCGAGCCGCCAGCAACCACTCCGGCCACAGTAACCGCAACCGGTACCATCCCAAAAACTTCTATATCGTCTTCCGGCACCTCAACAGATGTATGACGTGTCGCAGAAGACTTTCCGCTAGCAGAGCCACACCCAGAAAATTCGTTTTCATAAAAAGTAACATCACGGGACACAAAAAATTTACCAGTCTCCAAATCATACAGTTTCTATCCCTTTTTATCAAGTGGATACCCAACAAAGATACATTTTCTACTCCTGCTAGCAAATTTATCATGTCGAAATTTTAAATCATACGTATAGCACAGACAACCAAAAATACGTAGATGATCATACGAAGGAGCCGAACCATATAAAACTTCATAAGGAGACTTAAAATACAAGATACTAGAAGGTGTTCTATTTATCAAATAACATGCACCCAGAACACATTTCCCCCAAAAATCCACAGAAAGAGAACCCTGAAATCTCAATGCCCTGGCTACATTTAAAATATGTCGATGTTTTCTTTCCACCCTTCCATTCTGTTGAGGTGTCCCAATACAGGATGTTTGGAACAATATACCTTGAGATGAAAAATAATCTCGTAAACAATTAAATTCAGTGCCATTGTCACTCCGCACACGACGTATATCAGCCCCAAACTGACGCTTCACCATAGCAATGAATAATTAAGAAACATAGAATAAACAGCACACTTATCCTTCAATAAAATAACCCAAACAGCTCTAGAAAAATCATCCACCAAAGTCAAAAAATATCGTACCCTATTAGATGACGGAACACGATATGGTCCCCACAGATCACAGTGTATAAGTTCAAAGCATCTCAAAGCACGACTACTACTATCAGGAAAAGCATCACGAGTCTGTTTAGCTTGATGACAAATATCACAAGCCTTATGAGAAAACACACTACTACCAGAGAGAAAAGATAAAGTCTGCATTACTTTATCTGAAGGATGCCCCAGTCTACTATGCCAAACCTCGGAATCACTCTCTCTGCATGCCAGGATCACCGAAGCCAAAGAAGCTGGAACCTCCCCCAAGAAGTAAAGTCCACCCCTTTGTTCACCTGCTCCAATCACCATCCTCGTACTTCGGTCCTGAACAAAACACAAATCAGGAGTAAATAACATATCACAATTTCTGACACCAATCAATTGTGAGACAGATCAAATTGCAAGTCAATGTCGGAACATAAAGAACATCCGTCAACACCAATAAAAAAGTCAAAAATACTTTGCCTCTCAGAACAGCCTCAATAGTGCTCCCATCAGGCAAAATCACAGAACAGACGGGGCCCTCAAAGCAATCAACTAAACAGTCACGAGAACCTGTCGCATGAAGAGTAGCCCCAGTATCGAATATCCAAGTGACAGAAGAATTCTTACCCATCAGACGATCAGAGTTTGAAGAACCAGGGTTGGAAGAATTGTCGTTACCCAGCAAGCTCATCAGTTTCTGCCATTATTCACCTGAGAGTGG
Source organism: Iris pallida (assembly GCA_029216955.1). NCBI lineage: Eukaryota > Viridiplantae > Streptophyta > Magnoliopsida > Asparagales > Iridaceae > Iris > Iris pallida. The sequence continues at coordinate 2,930,229 of JANAVB010018197.1, forward strand.
TGAAGGGTACCCTCCATGCATCATATCCGCCGAACTTTCAGCAAGACCAGCAGGGACACCATGACCAGCAGCGGCGACATGATGAACAACCCCTGTGCCACCAGCACCGCGTCCCCCATCGCGTCTCTTCTGTGGTGCCGGGCCTCTGCCACCACCAGCACCACGTCCGTCCTCACGCCGAGGATGAGTCTTCCACCACTTTGGATAGCCAATCTTGGCAAAGCAAGTTGCAACATCATGACCTGTTTTCTTGCAATGAGTACAGATCATACCTGATTTGTCCCTGGAATCTGAGGTTCTACTATTAGAAGTAGTAGAAAGACGAGGTGAAGTCTTGATAGCCAGCGCCAACACCTCCTCAGCAGCGGATTAGACCTGAGATTTTCGCATATCCTCCTCCTCACGGACTGCCTAGTATGCCCGATCTAAACTTAGCTGAGGATCCTGAGCCAGAAGATTAGATCGGGTATGACCATACAACTCAGCATTCAACCTATACATAAAGTCCTGAAAGTAGTCTTCATCCCTCATAGTCTGCAGCTTTGCAGCAAGTTCACCACAGGTACAAGTAGGCAATGAGAAATAAGCAGCTTGTTGATCCCACAAAGACTGCAAATTTCCAAAGTAGGTTTCCACAGACATCGAAGCCGTTTGTTTACACTCAGCCAAAGTCACCTTAATTTGTTGCTTCCGAGTGCCATTGCTAACATCAAATCTTTTCTTCAACAAGTTCCACAATGGATAAACCTCCTCAAAGTACGGTAAAGATTTCTTCAGAGACGGATCAATGGTATTAAGAACCCATTGAACCAATAGCGCTTGCACACATCTCCAATCAAGCAATTTACTAGCATCATTAACAGGTTTGATTTCAGTACCTTCCAGAAAAGTGATATTTTGTCTAGAGATCAGGGAGAGACGTATCGACAGAGACCACTCAGCATAGTTCGGTCCACGGAAAACAATAGGAGTAATGATATTTCCTGGTTGATCAGCAGAATTCAGAAAATATGGATCCTTCGGATTAGGATAATTTGGGTTGTGTGCACCGCCACTGCCAGTCGCAATGGAGTAGCTGGACGCAGCATCATCAGCCATGGCGAATGTCGGGTGTACAAAAAATTTGTACAACTCCGACGGATCGGCCGAACGAGCGGCGAATCAGCCGCTGATGGACGGCGGATGTCGGGTGTACAAAAATTTGTACAACTTCGACGGATCGGCCGAACGAGCGACGAATCAGCCGCTGATGGACGGGATCGGCGACGAATCGGCCGCGGTCGGGACGCCGGATCTGGCGCGGACGGGGTCGGCGGCGGAGTGCCGCGGTCAGGCGCGGGATCCGCGGGTAGGGGTCGGCCGGTGCAGTCGGGCTTCGGGATCCGCGGTAAGGCGCTGGCGCGGACGGCTTCGACGGCGAAGTGTCGCACGGTCAGGTGCAGGATCCGCGGGTAGGGGTTGGTCGGTGCAGTCGGGCGCCGGCTGGTTCAGTCGGGAGGAGGGGCGCCGGATCGGGCGCCGCGCGGGATCCGCGGGTAGGGGTTGGCCGGTGCAGTCGGGCGCCGGCTGGTTCAGTCGGGAGGAGGGGCGCCGGATCGGGCGCGGGTGGAGGTGGATAGGTTTTGGCGGCTAGGGTTTTTCTGGAGGCTCTGATACCATGTAGGAAATAATAATGCCTTGTTCTCATTTATAGGGGTTGTTTACAATATATATAGTGTCTACACGATTGGGCTTGGGCTTATGGGCCATATTAACATTAGTTACAAATATAATCTAACATGTTAGATTATATTTGTAACTAATATTAATATGGCCCATAAGCCCAAGCCCAATCGTGTAAACACTATATATATTGTAAACAGCCCCCATCAATGAGAATAAGGCATTTTTATTTTCTACAATCTACTCTTAAAAAAAAATGTTTCGATACTTCATCTTCTTCCATACGCTGCTCACTTTCGAATCTAGGTTTTTTCCTCAAAAACTCGTCGAAATTTTTTGGAAAAACCGAGACAAAAAGCAAAAGTGCTAAAACGGTGGTCCAAACATTATTTTTTTACGATTCTAAAATTTCGGAAGGCCAACAAACGATAAAATCGTTTATCTCAGGCTCCTCGAAGATACGCTCATTTTGCGACAAACCGGACCTCGTTTCGATCTCCCAGTCAAAAGTTATAGCCCTCCAAAGTTTCAACTGACCATAAAATGCAGAAGAATGGCCATTCTCCGTGTTAGAACACGAAGAATGTTAATTTCGCATGAGGGTGGCTATTCTCCGTGTCAGTAACACGGAGAATGGCATTCTCCGTCTTAATTTACACGAAGAATGGTCATTCTCTGTGTTAGTAATATGGAGAATGGCATTCTCCGTCTTAATTTACACGGAGAATGGCCATTCTCCGTGTAATTTAGCACGAAGAATGATCATTCCAGTGTTAAAACGCAGGAGAATAGCCATTCTCCGTATTAGAAACACGGAAAATGCCATTCTCCATGTTAAATAACACGGAGAATGGCATTCTCCGTGTTAATTTACATGGAGAATGGCCATTTCCAGTGTTAAAACGTAGGAGAATGACCATTCTCCGTATAATTTAGTACGGATAATGGTATTCTCCGTGCTAAATTACACGAAGAATGGCCATTCTTCGTGCTAAATTACACGGAGAATGGCCATTCTCCGTGTTAATTGATATGGAGAATGGCCATTCAAATGTTAAAACACAGAAGAATGGCCATTCTCCGTGTTAGAAATACGAAAAATGCCATTCTCCATATTAGTAACACGGAGAATGGCATTCTCCGTGTTAATTTACACGGAGAATGGCATTCTCCTTGTTTAAATGCAGGAGAATGACTATTCTTCGTGTTATATCGACGGAGAACAGTTGACAGAAACCTAATTTTTTATTTTTTTTGTTTATGGAAAGAAATTTGGCATGAATAAAGATTCAAGAGTTTTCGTTTTCTTTCAAAACGATTCTAGTCTTATGGAAAAGAAGAAGAAGATCTTCTCTCCATAATTGACCTAATTGTCGGAAAAGAAGAAGAAGAAGAAGAAGAAGAAGAAGAAGATGAGCGATGATCGGAGTTCGACTAGAAAAAATGTACGGTGAACTACGAACGATCTTTACGATCTCTGCTGAAGATGAGAGCAATGGAATTCAGATCTGTCGTAAAGAAGAAGAAGAAGACGACGAGAATCGCAATCCAAATCTGAGTTTGTGCGGAGGGGTAGTTATGGTATTAATTTTGTAAATACGGAGCATCTAAAGGAAATCTTGGAATACTTAACGTGGAAATATATAATTTTGGGCATTTCATAAAACCCATCCTGCGGGTGGATTTTTCATAAAAATTAACTCCGAAATTGGGTTTCTCAGCAATTTCCAGATTTTAAGTACTTTAGTGTTATTTTTTAGTAGTTTTGAAATTAAATGAAATAGTAATCACATTACCGATTGGTTTAGATGCAATAGATAAATTTTCTTCTTTTACGTGCTTTTACAAGCTTATTATGCTTTAAATCCTTGTTGATTTGTCTTTTTTATTCAATTTTCTTTGCCGAATTGACTGGAAAAGGGACCCCCAATGTCGGTATCGGTCAGTATCGAGTATCTGTCGGTATCGGATCGAGACATGCCAAACCATATCGGCATCGGCCGTATCGGATCGGTATAGGCCAATAATGTAAACTATGACTAAAACTAAACACAACAGTAACTAAAGTATATGTAAGCACATATGCAAAAGAGGAGGAGTAGATGCAATATCTCAATATGGAGGGAGTCTCACCGGCTATAATGAGAAACCACTATAAAGTATAGGACAATTACTCAATTATTAATTGCTACCGGGGAGCACATCATCTACTGTCCCCAACTGTTGTGTATAAACATGTCTCCTCTCCTATAAAAATGTAGATTTCGCTGATTATTTTAAAAAATAACACCAAAAAATCAGTAGAATCCACATTTTTATAGAAGAGGGAACATGTTTGGTAGTTGGTACATAGAAATTGGGGACAACACATCTGCTCCCAAATAGTGGAAGTCTTAATACAATAACTACTTCGGTTACTCTTAAAGTATATAACAGTCTCTAAAACAAAAAAGAAACCCTTTATGTGCAATGGGATTTGCAGATGATTTTATCACGTTGAAGTATGAATTTGATCACTTTATTATATAGTTTTGTAGAGCATAAAAACTGTGTTTCGATTTCACGATAGTTGATTCCCCTGCTAACTTACAGCACCTTAAATAAGTGAAGCTTGGAAAAGGTCTTCAGTAATTTTGATTATATAGGGAATCGATATTATCTTGTTGTTAGGTTTTCTCCAAGGTTGGACAACCAAGTGGTTGAGGTCGAGGTAGTGGAAACGAATATAGGAGGGCAGAATCAAATAGTGCCCTTTCTTCTAAAATAAATAAATAAATAGAACTTGCAAGATATAGGGATTCTAAGATTTAGGACATCTTTTTTTTTTTTTTTTTTCCAAATTAAAGGAATCTGAATTTTCTTCTTTAGAAGAAGATATTATACCAACTCAACTATTAAGATATGTGTACATCCAAGAACACCACTGAAAGGGATAATCTATGTGTATGCTTTAAACAGATCCTCGACACAAACAAATTACTATTAGATGATTGCTTCTTGATAAGGAAAGCCTGTTCCTATTACATTGTTTTTAACCGAACAATGCTAAGAAAAAAAAAAACAAATAACTGAAGACTCCTCAAGAAGAGCTTCTATGAAACCCTTGTGCACGATTTACGCATATACATGACATTGTTGTCTATATAACACTAGTAGTAATCAAGTAATGAACCGAGTGATACAAAATTGCCGCCCCCATCGTGGCTCCTCTTCTCCACTTTCTCGTTGAGGTATTCTTCATAATGCTGAATTTTGTAAGCAGAACATTGATCTACCGAACATTTTTCATGGTTGTCTGCAGCCCATCCTGGGATTGCTCTCTGTACCCTTCCGATGGATTTGTCTCGATTGGGCTCCCCTTCTCTCATCTGCTGTAGACTCCTAGGTAACTCTCTAGCTTGACAATGTCGAGCCCAGCAATTTCTTCAACATCGGAGCCACTTTGGTATATCCTGAAGCTCGGAACTGAGCTGATGCACTCGGTCTTTGCAAAGTTGGGGATTGCTTCGACACTCACCTACGGATTGAACCAAGAAGCAGAAGCTATGAATCAGAAACCGAGTCACTTGGACCAATTAATCCAATTTGTTCTAAATTGCCATGCACAAGATAACCAGTCAAAAATAGTGATCCAAATGACACACTTAGCAATGACCGAAGAGAGGAGAAATACCCCTAGAGGGGGAAATCTCCATGAGGAAGGTACAATTCTCACATCCTACATAGAGAAACTAAGCATATATGATATATGCTTCTACAAATTCAAATGAAAGACCTTTACAAGGGAGATAGGTTGAAAATTTGACAGATAGTGACACAAGGTTTCTTTCTGGTATATGAGACTAATCTTTAGCTAAGGTAGAGAAAAAAAATGCTATCAGATTAAAGCAAATGAACATATGTGCATTATGCTAGCAATTAGGGGAAGGCAAAAGAAAGTTGGTCGACACTATTATTTTCGCGTTATCTACACTAACTACCCATAAGTTTTTGGTTTATAACACGGAGTACCCCTATTTTTAAACTGATTACACTGACCACCCCCATGTTTTATGTTTATTACAAGGGGTACCCCTACTTTAAGATAAAAATAAAAAGTCATAACACTAGCTATCCCTATTTTTAATTTTTTTTATAAAGGGAGGGTGGTCAGTGTAATTAGTTTAAAAGCCGGTGTACCACGTGTTATGAACCTAAAACTTAGGGGTACTGATATGACCTTATGTTTTGAAAAAAACTAACAAAAACTAACCTAAAAGAAAACTTATGTCTTCAATATAATAAAATTGAGACTTTCCAGATAAGTAATGCATTTACAGGTAACAACTAGCTTTCATTCTAAACTCTATAGTATTATTAGTACGTCAGAAAGTTACTTATACAGTGAGATCAAACCTTGAGAAAAATCACCGATGGGTATCGCTTGCAGAGTTTCGACATAGAAGGCAACATCTTTGAAACATCACTTGATTGGTTAAAAAATAGTGCCACGGACAGCCCTGTCACAAAGCCAAAATGTATGATCCATGACATTCATGTAGGTTAGTGCATGCACAATCGAGAATTGCAGCAGAAAGGAATAACAAAATCCTTGAATAACTTCCAATAGGACCAAGATGTTGAAAATGATACGGGTCAAGTGCTCTGGATTAACAGTTGCATATGAGACATTCATAAAAAAATGCCATTCTGTAATAGCAGCACAACTTGGTAACAGAAAAAGAGGTAATAATTTGAATGCTATGATACCATTAATTGCAGAATATGAAGCATTATGGTATGGTAATGTAGGGATTCATAATGTGGTAGGCATGGGGATAGAGAGAAGAGAAGAGATGGTGAAACCCTAAAAATATGTGAAGACGACAATTTGTAGAATAACCAACATATCCAATTGAGGATTCAATTGTTTTTATAATAGATGAAGAACTAAAACAAACCTTAAAAATCCTAGAAAACAAATAACTAAAATTGACCAAATAAATATTTGGTTGATCTGAACTTGGTCTCCATGTACAAAATCTTCCAATCACATGGACCTCGGACCCCAACCACTTGACTGATTGGCCTCTACACCCTCCCTCAAGTTGAACATGTTGACCGATGGAAAACATGTACTACTTGCAATTAAAATAAAAAAATCCAAAGTGACTCAAACTAGATCTAAACTTACTCAAACTAAGTCCTCAAAAACTTCAAAATTTCTCTCTGTCGTATATCAGTTGACGACGATGAAGACTTTTGTTGCTCCTGTGTGATGATGACGGAGATGGTACGACTGAGTTTTTAATTGAAGATGAAGCTCGCTATCTTATGTTGAATCCCTCTTGGATCAACACAAACTAAGGGACCCATATATAATTCACTTCATCTGAATCTATTTAGGACCAATCTTGTTTTCCATCAGTGAACGTAAGATATGTTTGAATCTATATCATGTCGGGGTTCATGATATAGAGGTAGACATGGAGATGGAAGAGATGGTGGAGACCCTAATTGGAAATTCAACCTAATTTATAATCGTGAAGAACTACAATGACAGACTAAAACAACCCTAAAATCTTAGAAAACAATATCAAAAATTGACCAAATAAATATTTGGTTGATCTCGACTTTGTGTCCAAGTACAAAATCTTCCAATCACTTGGACCTCGGACCATCAACTGGTTATTCAACTGGTTGGCCTCTAATTCTTCTAAATGGTAGTACTTGATTACAACACTTGGTATGGTTAATCTAAGGATTGAATCTTTCTGGAAACATAATGCTTACCAGGTGACATAACAATTTTCAAGAATTCGTCCTTGGTTGTGACATGGACCAAAGCAGAGTCATCCCTTGTGTTGCTTGCATCTTCACCTTTCTGTTTCCTTAGTTGGGTTTGGACCTCATGCAGGGCCTTCCCAATTTCCTCGTCTCCTGGCATGTCTCTAAGTAATGCCTCATAATCTTGTACTGATGCTTCCCATCTTGCCAACTAGTGAAACATTTAAAACACAAATTTTAGTCTATGTTTCCATGAACAGAAATTTTCAATACAGGGTAAAGAAGTTTGGGACAATTATAAAATCGGGAGAAGTTTGGGATAATTGACGCCAAGTGACTTGGCGCGTGGGAAGAGTTTACTAGTCACCTTAGCATTGCAGTCGGCTCTTCTTAGACGAGCTTTGCTGTAGGAAGGGCGCATGTTAAGAGCAGCATTGCAGTCCTCCATGGCTTTCTCCCATTGCCCGAGCTTTGCTCGGCAAGCAGCTCGATTGCAAAGAAGAATTGCATTGTTGGGAACATGGGCTAGGCCGTCGCCATACGCGACACATGCCTCTTCAAACCTGGAGGCCTTGAACAGGTCGTTACCTGTTGCTCGAGCCGATGCCAGAGTGCGAGCCTTTCGGGCCACTCCGCCTGCCTCTCTGCTGCCAGTGTCAAGCCGAGCAGCCCTATTGGCCAGAGAGAGCGCGTCCTCAAACCTGCAGAGCAATGTAGCATCCGTAGTCAGCTCAACTAGCAAAATAATTGACACATGCATCGGGCGTCAATTACAAACCTTCCTGCAGCCATATCAACCTGTGCTCGGACCATGAGGACATAGGAATTCATGGCAGCACCAAAAAAAGTTGTGCATGCATCAATGTCAAATTTGGGGGACTCGGTCATTGCTGTCTCCGCCTCATCATGCCTGTGGAGCATTATGAGGGCCTCTGCTTTAAACGCAAACACCTTCAGGAAAATACAAAACACATGTCCTTTACTTGGTTGGAGAAACAAAATAGAATGACAAGTTTTGTGTCCTGAAATCTCTACTCGGTGACACGAAAATGTCGGGTGCTTAAGCGGAGTTCCTGATTAACTGTGTCATCACTGACCTTGGGAGCAGAATCAGCACCAGCAGAGATGGCAGCCTGGCTTTCTTTCAGCTCGGAGCTCCAGTCCTTTAGCCTTCGTGATTCATTGCACTTGGAGATATGTACTTGGACAGCCTGTGTCCGCGAAATGTCGGCTGACTTAGCTTCATTTCTCGATAGCTTGTAGTGATGAAGTGCTCTATCAGCTTCCCCCAGTCTAAAATTGTTCATAGCATATATCAGATGGATATTGAATGACTAAATAGCTGCCGGTAGTATGTTGTTGTCTTGAAAATTAGCCTGACATTATTAGACCAAACATTGCCAAAAGGCTTTTGTGTTTGGTCTATGCAGTTATTCTTAGGATCAACTCTTTTCAGTGAAGTTATTAGTTATGGATACAGCTATAGCAAAACAAGCAATCAAGAACTCCAGAATTTGGAACTCCAAAAACTTTGAGTACTCCCATCATTCGACAAAACTGTGAAATTACTTGGATATCACAGAGAAAATTAAGACTCTGGAGACATCAAAATTTGAAGTTTCAAAATTAGCATATAGTATAAAATTGAAAGGGTTATTGAATAGAACAAGAGCAATACTTTTAAAAGGCAAATGTTAAGGACATTACAAGAATTACTATGAGACAGCACACTTTTGGTAGTCTTGTGTGGCAGTTTTGAAAAAATAGGACTGTCAAAATTTTGACATTCGCGTTTCTATCCAGGACTTCCATATAAAATCAGGACTGCCCAAATTTTGGCGTCCGACAGTCATAAAATAGCATAGACGTAGAAATTTTTGAAAGTCTCGGATATGCACAGAACTGGCAAAAGTGTGTTGCCCTAGTAACTTTTGTAGTGCTCTTAACACTTGCCTTTTCAAACCGGCGGTGCATGTAAAACCCCCTGACAGGTGGTCCAGGTGTACTGCCCTCGAGGTACGATAATCCTTGCCTTCCTGTCAGCGAGAGAGCGCAGCGAGTGCACAGGCAAGGTGCGTTCTAAAAGAATTTCTCCTAAGGGTCTGCTTGGCTATTGTAGGGTAGCGGTTATGAAGTATTTTTAGAGTACCGGTTATGAGCAGTTATGAGTGGTCCGATTTTGGATGGTTTTTAAGTAGCGGCTTTTAAACCAGTCTAATCCATGCTTGGTAATTCATGTTAGTCCCGGGGCTTGACAAAAGATGAAAAACTGATGCAATCGAGATCTGAGATGTCACACAAAAAACTTTGCAGTGATCAAACTCAAGATCTACGATGATGCAAAAAACCAAATAGCCAGATTACAATATGAAGAAGGGAAATAGAGAAGAGAAGATCTCTCGTTCTTCCTTGCAAACGTGTTGCAATTGGGACAGAACGAGTTACAATAATGTAGAAAAAGATGAGATGAAGAAAAGTTGCTGGGGTGTCAAAACACCGTTGCTCAAAGCAAGATTCGCCCCACACGAATTGCTTCCAGGAACCAGCAAGTTGAAGAACTTGTGGAACGCTCGAAGTCACCTCTGTTCTGACTCCTCGGATGGACTTGCAATAGCGGCAGCAGCTCCCTCTCTCTCTCTCTTTTTTCTGACTTATAAAATTCGTAGCAACTCACAAAGGAGGCCAGAAGAGAGTATATATAGAGAGAGGGTGGAAACCCTAACCGCCTTTTCAGTTATGGAAAGATTGAATTAAATCCCACAAAGATAGCAATGAAATTAATTCAAATCTTATGGAAAGATTGAATTAAATCCCACAAAGATGACAACGAAATTAATTCAAATTTTATGGAAAGATTGAATCAAATCCCACAAAGATAGCAACGAAATTAATTCAAATCCCACAAAGATAGCAACAAAATTAATTCAAATCTTATGGAAAGATTGAATTAAATCCCACAAAGATGGCAACGAAATTAATTCAAATCTTATGGAAAGATTGAATTAAATCCCACAAAAAGTGGATATGAATTAATCGCATTGAATCAGTCTTTCCATAACTGACTTGTAGTCTGCACAGTCAGCCTGGTGCGAGTCTATGAGCCCATGAGCCCGAGTTTGAGCCCGAGCCCGAGTCCGAGTCCGAGTCGCTAAGTCCCTTTGGGGCTTAGCTCCAAATGGAATTAATCCAAGAGAATGACAAAAGCATTAATGCTTAATCCTTGGAGCCTTATTCTTACCTCCTAGTAAAATCATCCACATGGTTCCCTCCTTAGGGTCACCACCCCATGTGCATCTCTCAACAACACAACTAAGTATATATGTTGAGATAACTCATGGTGCATTTCCGATGTGGGACTAAACTTTTACAAGGCATGTTGAGAGCAAGCTCTCTCCATGTAAAGAAAGCACCAACAATCCCCCACATATCACAACATATATATGTGTCCAGGGTTGAGCGTTCCCCACAGTAACTGTCCATTTTGCATTAGGATAGATGTCGCTGACGACTTGAATCTTCCCGCATGGGTTAAATAACAATGTGATACAAGAATGGACTACGCCTTGAATTCTGCACCATAATTGTAATTCTTTCCACTCACAAAGTGTAGTTACGTGTGCTTCTGGCTGCACATTAAAGGCCCTGTATCAGCCTGGTTTTAGTGTATAATTTTGGGCGTCTACAAGTTTACCCTCAAGAGACGGCCTGATATCTCTTTCCATACACTATAGGTGAGTTCTTTATTAAAGAGACATGGCATGAAGCCTTGCGCTTCCTTGCGGTGCTACGCCGCTATGACATGGCCTGAAGCCGAGGCATTACCCCTACCTGGGAACCTCATCGTAGTGTCATACTACTGTAGCATGAGGTCTCAGCCTCTTTGTAGTGCCAATCTACTCAGCATGAAGCCTAAGGCTTCCTTGCGATGTTACGCCGCAAATACATGGCTTGCAAGGCCGAGGCTTTAGCCCTACCTGGGTACCTCATCGTGGTGTCGTGCCACTGTAACATGGGGCCATCCTCCCCTTTGTAGTGATGTCTACAACTCTTTAATTACGTCATACAGCATTAAGCTACCTGCCTATTTGCGGTGCTACGCCGCTATGACTTGGCTTGCAAAGCCGAGGCATTACCCCAGACCTGGGAATCTCATGGTGGAGTCACCCACTGTAGCATGGAGTATCACTCCTTGTAGTGCTGCTCTACCGTGCTTCCTGTAAAGCACACCAGGCATTCACTCTGCCTGAGAACTCATTAAGGCGTTTAAGCCAACCTTCCACAGGATCTATTTTTTCCGCAAAAAATACATAGTAGACAACAGTGGTTATGGGTCCGTATCCCTTCCATGTTCCAAAGAACAAGTACCCACTGTTACCTGATAGTTTCCCAGTCAGTGAACCTCCTTTGAACCAAAAGTTAGATGCCTAGTAGATTTCTCTTTGAACTAATAGCATAAAACTTTATGGTAAGATTACAAAGACACACTATCAGAATGCCTTCAAGCCCGTTTTACAAGCTGTGTCATCGACCAACTGACGCTTGAGGCCCTTTGTGAACGGATCTGCCAGGTTCTCCTGACTCCGAACATCAATCACTGCAATTACACCTTTTTTGATAAGATCGTGTACTGCACTGTACTTCAACCACACAGTCCTCTTCTTCCCGTTGAAGAGGTCATTTGATGCCACTGCCGCAGTCGCCTGGTTGTCACAGTATATCAGTATCGCCGGTATCTGAGCCCCAACCACTGGAAGATCATACATGAGCTCCCGAAGCCATTCTGCTTCATCTGCTGCAGTTTCAAGTGCATAGAATTCAGATTCTATAGAGGAACGAGAGAGTATAGTCTGCTTCTTCGACTTCCACGATATAGCAGCTCCACCCAAGGAAAAGACATATCCACCTGTGGATCTCTCGCTTTCCACCTCTGAACACCAGCTAGCATCGCTGAAGCCTTCCACTACTGTCGGATACCCGTTGTAGTGCATTGCATATGTCTGAGTCTTCTTGAGATATCTTATCATCCGCTTCACAGCTTTCCAGTGCTCAACCCCTGGGTTGCTTGTGAACCGACTCAGCATTCCCACGGCGAAAGCTATATCAAGCCTTGTGGCAGTGGTTGCGTACATTAAACTTCCGATAATGCTAGAATACTCCAGCTGCCTGACGCTTTCCCTCGAGTTTGGCTTCAGCTTCTGATCACACCTGTATGGCGTATCGATCCCTGGAAGATCCTTATACCCATAGCGTGTGAGCATCTTCTCAATGTAGTGAGATTGTGACAGCGCTACTCCAGTGTCTGTCCGGATGATCTTTATGCCCAAGATGACATCTGCATCTCCCAAGTCCTTCATATTGAACTTGGTTGAGAGGAACTTCTTTGTCTCCGTGACACAGCATATATCCGTCCCTAGGATTAGCATGTCGTCCACGTACAGACAAACGATGACTCCTCTTCCATCAGCGAACTTTGTGTAAACATATTTGTCCGTCTCGCTGACTCTGTAGCCGTTTGACCTAATAACTTTGTCAAACTTCTCATGCCACATCTTGGGAGCTTGCTAAACCATACAATGATTTCACCAACTTGCAGACTTTGTCTTCAAGTCCTTTGACGACAAATCCATCTGGCTTTTGCATGTAAATCTCTTTGGTCAGCTCCCCATTCAGGAATGTTATCTTTACATCCATCTGATGTATCACCAACTTATGTATGGCTGCTAGAGCGATTAACATCCTGATGGTGGTCATCCGAGCTACTGGAGCGTACGTGTCAAAGTAGTCTATCCCCTGTTTCTGAGAAAATCCCTTGGCTACCAGCCTGGCATTGAACTTGTCAATAGTTTCATCTGTCTTCATCTTCTTCTTGAAGATCCATTTACATCCGATGGGCTTTTCTCCTTCAGGTAGATCTACCAACACCCATGTGTTATTGGAGGTGATAGAGTCAAACTCGTCATTCACTGCCTCCTTCCAGAAGATAGCATCTCTGGTCTTCATCGCCTCATCATAGGTAAGCGAATCTGCTTCCACATGATAGGTGACAAAGTCATCTCCGAAGTCTTTAGGTCTCCTCGCTCACTTTGCTGACGGTTTTGCGAGTTCTGGTACAAGAGTTGTTTCATCAACAACAGCTTCTTCTTGGACTACTGGCCCATATGAGATTTCAGTCTCATTTGTACCTACATTATTTTTCGGAATGTCCGAAAGAACAATATTTTTGTCTTTTGCAAACTTGTCTTCAAAGTATTTAGCACCGCGAGTTCGATGATATGATTTGACTCAATATCAAGAAATCTCCGAGCATCACTCTTCTGGGCATACCCCAAGAAGATCGCCTTCGTAGTCCTTGTCCCTAGCTTCTGAATCTTCAGATCTGGAAGCTTCACATACGCCAGACACCCCCACACTCGAATGACATTCAAGTTTGGTCTGACTTTGAACCAGAGTTCATGAGAAGTTACGTCCGAAGTTGCATATGGCACTCTATTCAGAATGAAAGTGGCCGTTAATGCAGCTTCTCCCCAGTAGCATGTTGGAAGACCTGCAGTAAGCAGCATTGAATTCATCATTTCTGTTAATGTTCGTTTCTTCCTCTCTGCTACTTCCGTTGGATTGAGAAGAATATGGAGCAGTAGTCTCGCATATGATTCCATGTTCTTTGCAGAACGATGCGAAGTCATGAGACCTGTACTCCCTACCTCGATCACTTCTCAACCTCTTGAGTTGTTGTCCAGTCTGCCGTTCAGCTTCGGCCCTGAACTCTCTGAACTTCTCGAAAGCTTCGTCTTTAGTCTTGAGCAAGTAGACGAACGCGTATTTTGAGAAGTCGTCGATGAAGGTTATGAAATACTTCATCCCGGCCTTCGTGGAGAAATGTTTGAAGTCACAGATATCGGAGTGTACTAACTCCGGAAGATTTGTGCTTCGATTGACCCGATGAAAGGGTTTCCTTGTGATCTTCGTCTGAGTACATACTTCACACTTCTCCACCTTACCCCCACATTTGGAGATAAGTCCTAGACTAGACATTTTGTTAATTCTTTTACAATGAAAATGTCCTAGTCTATTATGCCACAACTCAAGAGAATAATCAGAAAATGCAACTGCATTAATGTCATCAAACTGGTTGACAAGCTAAATTTTAAACATTCCTTCGGTTTGATAAGCCTTCCCGAAGTATGTTCCCTTCTTGGACATCACCATCTGACCAGCATTGATGTCCATCCTTAAGCCTGCGTTGCAGAGCAGGCTCCCAGAGATCAGGTTCTTGGCAATCACCGGAACATGCTTCACACCTTGAAGCGTCAGAGTATTCCCAGAAGTGAGTTTCAGCTCCACAGTCCCGATCCCCAGAACTTCAGCTTGGGCCTGGTTCGCCATGACAACCTTCTCAGATATCGGCTGGTACGTGACGAACCATTCCTTGCCAGAACAGACATGGCAAGTCGTACTAGTGTCTATCCACCAGTCAGAGTCAACCCCCACAGTTGTGACCTGTGCGATCATAGCAACAATGTTAGACACTAATGAAACCTTACTAGGCTCACCTTTCTCTGATTGTTTAGGCTTGGATCTGCATTCACTCTTGTAGTGGCCTTTCTTGCCACAATTGAAACAAGTCACTTGGGACTTGGACTTCTGTTGCTTGAATGAAGGACCCTTCACTTTTAGATTGGTGAAGTCCTTCTTCTTGTGAGAAGCCACCTGCTTCCCCTTGGGATCTCTCGTCTGCACTAGATTGGCCTTAGCCAACTGTTTGGACAGAGTGTCCATCTTCTGTTGGGAATGCATCTCGTCCTCAACATGGATCTCTTGAAGTAGATCTCCCAAGCTAATGTCTAGCTTCTTTCTGAGCATCCTTGCATAGAAGGTACTCCATCCAGCAGGAAGTTTTGAGACGATCCCTCCAACGACAAACTTGTCGGGAAGGGGCATCTCTTCGTCTTCCAGTTTCTGACGCAGCTTCAGAAATTTCTTCACCTGTGGCAACATGGACTTCTCGTCCTCAAAGAGCAATTTGTGATATTTTTCAACCACAAACATCTTGCTCCTGTTCTTGTCTTCTTCATACAGTTTTTTCACAGACTCCCATATGTCTCTGGCAAATTCCTTCTTCGAGTAGGATTCTGCCAGAGAATCCTCCATAGCATTCAGGATAAGAAGCCTGCAGATGCTATTTTCCCTTCTCCATTTGGCCTAGAGTTTGGTAGCCGCATTGATTGCGGCAGTAGACCCAGTGTCTGGAACAGAAGGTTCTTCCTCCAACAGTACATGATCAACGTCTTTGAGTTGAAGAGTTAGATAAACCTTCCTCTTTCAGACTTGATAATGCTCTCCATCGAACTTTTCCAACTTGCAGTAGTCCGATTGGACGAGCGAAGCATTAATATTTTCTATCTACAAGGATCTTGCTTTGAGATTGTTAGTCCCGGGGCTTGACCAAAGATGGAAAACTGATGCAATCGAGATCTGAGATGTCACACAAAAAACTTTGCAGTGATCAAACTCAAGATCTACGATGATGCAAAAAACCAAATAGCCAGATTACAATATGAAGGAGGAAAATAGAGAAGAGAAGATCTCTCGTTCTTCCTTGCAAACGTGTTGCAATTGGGACAGAACGAGTTACAATAATGTAGAAAAAGATGAGATGAAAAAAAGTTGCTAGGGTGTCAAAACACCGTTGCTCAAAGCAAGATTCTCCCCACACGAATTGCTTCCAGAAACCAGCAAGTTGAAGAACTTGTGGAACGCTCGAAGTCACCTCTGTTCTGACTCCTCGGATGGACTTGCAATGGCGGCAGCAGCTCCCTCTCTCTCTCTTTTTTCTGACTTATAAAATTCGTAGCAAATCACAAAGGAGGCCAGAAGAGAGTATATATAGAGAGAGGGTGGAAACCCTAACCGCATTTTCAGTTATGGAAAGATTGAATTAAATCTCCCACAAAAAGTGGATCTGAATTAATCGCATTGAATCAGTCTTTCCATAACTTACTTGTAGTCTGCACAGTCAGCCTGGTGCGAGTCTATGAGCCCATGAGCCCGAGCCCGAGTCCGAGTCGCTAAGCCCTTTGGGGCTTAGCTCCAAATGGAATTAATCCAAGAGAATGACAAAAGCATTAATGCTTAATCCTTGGAGCCTTATTCTTACCTCCTAGTAAAATCACCCACATGGTTCCCTCCTTAGGGTCACCACCCCATGTGCATCTCTCAACAACACAACTAAGTATATATGTTGAGATAACTCATGGTGCATTTCCGATGTGGGACTAAACTTTTACAAGGCATGTTGAGAGCAAGCTCTCTCCATATAAAGAAAGCACCAACAATTCACTAACGAGCGGTTCTGAAAGTTTTTTTACACGAATAAAATTAAATATGGAAGGATATTAGTAGTTATTATATATTTTTGGTGAAGATATAAATGGAATAAAATAATAAAACGTCTCAAAATCCACCGATTTGGGTGTTTATAAAGCCACCCAAAATTACATTACACCGGTTTTAGGGAGGTTTTGAGCCTGACAAAACCGGTGCCTCAAAAAAATAACAAGCAAAGGTTTTCATAAATGGTCGGTTCAAAAATACCCCAAAACCGATGAAAACACCGTTACCAAGTAGACCCTAAAAGAACTCCATGAACACATATAACATTAATGTATAGCTTCACCATTGATGTTATGTTCTATGTTTTCAAGATTCAGTACCTAATGTTCTACTGTAAATTTGTACTTTTGATTTCATATAATATTTCTAACCAAACAAGTCTAGCTGCAGTATCAGAAAATAGAACTTGAAAAAAAAAATGAAATGTGATTAATAATTGTTGAAACTGGATCAAACCTGAGATATAGAGTCGCCAACCGATGGTGCGCCCTGAAATAAGAAGGATCGATCCTGACCGCCTCTCTGCACTCCGTAACTGCGTCAAGAAGCTTGCCGAGGCCGATGAGAGCAGCAGCCTTGTTGCTCCAGTACGCCGCCTTCTGCGGATCCATCAGTATGGCACGATCGTACAGAGCCACCGCTTCCGCAAAATTCCCCTTCTTGTACTCCTCGTTCCCCATCTCTTTCAATTCTTCCGGATCCAGCCTCCTGGACAAGGCCCGGCACATCGAAGGAGGAGGCCCCTCCGGCTCGTCGTCGCCGCCGTCGCCCTCGTTCTCCTCCGCGTGCTCGTTCCTCCCCTTCTGGGCCTTCGGGGCTCCGTATCCCTGCGTCCTCGCGTTGGTGCTGCTGCCGCCGGAGCCCTTCTCGTTCGCGGTCTTGGGCAGGTAGTCGAGCACGTCGCGGTTCGGAGTGACGGCGCCGGGGGCGCGGAGGTTGCCCAGGTTCCCGTAGAGCATCACGTTGCCCGACGAAGCCCGGACGAGGTTGCTGCTCCCCTTGACGCTCTGGTGGTCGTAGATCATGCTGTCCAGCTCCGTCGATATGCCGCCGCCGCCGCCGCCCCGTCCTCGTCCTGCTGCGGGCTGCCTCTGGCCCGGCACTGCCCCCCTCGTCGCGCCCCCGGCGCCCCTGGGGTTGTTGGCTGCTGCAGAGGTCTTCGGATTCGAGGGGCCGGGGGCGACGGGAGCGCCGGAGGGGGAGGGCTGTACTGCGTTGGCGGCCGCGAGGAGGGAGGAGTCGTCGGTGGAGTGCCGGCGTTTGGAATCGGAATCGGGGCCGTGCCTGGCGGCGTCCGCGGCGGCGTCGGGACTGGCTGGGGGGTGCAGCGAGTTTGCGGAGGCGGAGCGGCGGGGGGAGATGGGCGCCTGCTGGCGACGGAACATGCTGCCGTAGATGCCGAGCAGGCCGCAGCCCGAAGGCAGCCTCCTTTCGTCGTCGTCCATGTTCTCTCGATGAGCAACGAGGAACCAAATGAGGAATTGAAGGGGGAGTTAGGAAGTCAGTTGTGGAGGAATTTTCGCGGTTTGGGAGTTGGTAATAACCATGTGGATTGGATTAATTGAGCTGCATGCATGGATGCATGCAATATGCATTCTACGTAGGAAATTGATCATGGAGGAGGGAATGGGCATGCAAATGCAACCCCAGGAAGTGTTCTTCTTCCTTGTAATCCTTGTGTGATTTCCTCTGGAAGAAAAGAATGGAAACAAAAAAAAAAAGTAAAAGGAAATTCTGGAAAAGAATAAAGGAAGAAAATGTAGGGTTTTTTTTTTATTTTCCTTTTCCTTTTGCTCTTTTACTTTGTAATTTTTGCATGTAGTGTCTTGATTGAATGGAGCTAGCGCTGGCCAACGCAGCAAGTGGTTTGAGTGGTTATTAAAGCACTCAGGAGATTTTAACGGGATCCAATTCTTATGTTTGGCTTCAGTCTCCTCTCTCGACGCTCTGGAGGTCCTCCTGATCAGCAAGCCCAACGGGCTGGTGCATATAGCACCTGCATTTGGACCCTATTATTGGAGTGGGTGGGGTTCCCAACTTATGTGGAGAAGGCCCCGGAGTGCGACGAGCGCCGTCCGATGTCGGAGAAGCTCGGGAAGTAGGAGTTGCTGCTGCTGCTGCCCCAAAGGGGGGGTTCTGGACCAAGTCTGCCGAGTTCGGGCCGAACTCGGTCCCAGGCCGAGTTCTGGCCGAACTCGGTCTGGCCGTTCCAGGATTTGGCCATCCAGTGCTGGTTGTCCGACACAGAGTTCTGGCCGAACTCTGTGTCGTCGGGGGCTGAAGCGGGATTCTGGATGAGTTTTCATCATTGGATCTAATCCAACGGTCCAGGTTGGTTGCGGGATTAGGGAGATAAATTGAGTTTTCTCAACCCTAACTCATAAGCGCAACATAACACAAGTTTGAGAGAGGAAGGAGGCAAGAGTGCCATTGCAACTTCGGAGAAGAAGACGGAGGATTGAAGGTCGTTTTCGAAGGAGATCGTGTTTCGGGTAATCTCTACTCGTCGTTCTCGCTCTTCGTAGCCTTGTAATCATTGTTCTTATCTCTGAGTATTGTGGGGATCCGATTTGGATCGGGAGGAGTTTGTAGAGGGTGTAATTCTTCTATTCCATTAGTGGAGGCTTCTCAGGGTTGGACTCCGATCGTCCCGTGGTTTTTCCCGCAAGGGTTTTCCACGTCAAAAATTCTCTGTGTCTGCGTGGATTGTTTTTGTGTGCTTGTTTTTGGGTTCGTGCGTTGTATTGCTCGGTCCTCTCGCAGGTACTCTCCGGTTTGGGGAAAGGTTTCCGCGCTTCTTTCCCAACAGAGTGGTATCAGAGCTTTGGGTTCAAAGGGTGTCAGGAGTTGACAGAGAAACCAGAGAGGAGAGATGGACGCGAAGCCGGTGCGCATGGTGAACCTTAATGGCACAAACTATCATTATTGGCGGAGCAAGATGAAGAATTTGCTATTTGTCAAGAAGCTGCATCTACCTGTGTAGTGCCCCGTCCCGCTCAGTCAATCGGAGGAATCGAAACGCCGACGGCGTTCGGACTTGGCCTTGTAACGGCCGTTTGAAGACATCGCTCAGGTGGGGTAGTTTCGGTGAACTCTCCTCATCTTTGCCTTCACATAATAAATCGTGTTTTCAACTTGCACAAGTTAGGCTTGATAATAAAAGCTACGCATCCACATAGCTAAGAGAATAATCCCGACAGGTCAAAATGAGTTAGAACATGGAAAACGTCCCACGGTCGGCTTAGAGTTGGTGCACGGCGTGCTTTGAAAATGACACTCGGTCCTTCGTCCCGTGGCTTGGGAGAAGGATAGTTGGTCTTCGGTGCAAAAGTTGAGAGTTAGCCTAAGTCATAGGCGTCGCCCGCCCAAATGCTTGCTAAAGCATGCACGGTCCTGTCCCGCAAGGCTTGGCGTAGCCTTTGCTCGTCCCTTGGGTTAAGTTTTAGGCTTGAGTGAGTTAGGCAAAGTTATGCCGGTCAACCTAAGAAAATTCTACGTGCTGTCCCGCTCATTCTGCGGTTGTCAAGATAAATAGTCCTACGACCCAAGGCCCGTCATAAGAAGTATGACTTGGGCGATAGCGTCGCGTATGTTGGAAGTCGGTTTGAGACACGATGGCACGGTCCTAGAGTTTTTAAGGCACGGGCCACGGTTGATTCATTGAGTTTGAAAAGTGTTGTGAATAATTGTTCTTGAGTTGGGTAAAATGGTAGGGCAAGAAAGAAGTATGCTCGCGGCTACATGTCGGCGAGGCCTCGCGGCTACATGTCGGCGAGGCGGTCTCATAAGAAAGAAATATTGAACTTGGCCCTGAAAGAAATGGTAACACAAGAGGTAGCATGATGGTGTGAGACGTCAGTTTGTGTCGAGTCTTGCATGGTCATTGGATAACTTGTCCACAAAGCGGGAGTTTCTCCGCACGGCAACCCGAGGCCTCGGGACCGCTGCGGGCATATGGAACAAACAATTTGTCGACAAGGTGAGAGTTTTCTCCGCACGACAACCCGAGGCCACGGGATCGTTGCGGGCATATTGGAAACGAAATATTGCTGTGCTTTGCACGGGTTAGGCGGGGACTTGCAGCGGGGCTAGCTACCTTGCGCTGAAAGGAACGCCCGTCTAATAAAAAGAAAGAGTAGTCCACTATGGCTCTGGGAGCCAGTGACCAAGTTCATATAGATGTCGGCAGATAGCGGCTAACCGCGTGTATGTCTTTGGATTGAGTTGAGTTGAATATGTATGCAGTATGCAGTAAGAAAGACACAATGTCTGGGCCTAAGATTTGGCAACAGCGAAGGCGGCGTGCTTCGGCACGGGATGTGGCGTCGAGTGATAAGTCGTTGGATAGAGTGTATGAGTTAGACTTGAACTGTTGCGAGTTAAGTCAAGAAGGGCCGTAGGGCAGTTTTCTTGAAGTTACGTGAGTTATTGGGCACGGCCTCGAAATGCGAGTCACGGCACAAAGGAATTATAGTACGGTCGTAAGGATATTGGGTACTACCGCGTAGTTGCGTCTCTGATTCTGGCCGAAAGGCAAGCACGACCTGATAGGTTAACGTTGTGGCACGAGAAGTGGTCTAGAGGCAAAGTATGAGTAACATTGACATTGCAAGCACGGGATGGTTTTGACACACAAGTTGCGCCAAGGCGCCGGTCCTAAA
Source organism: Iris pallida (assembly GCA_029216955.1). Classification (NCBI taxonomy): domain Eukaryota; kingdom Viridiplantae; phylum Streptophyta; class Magnoliopsida; order Asparagales; family Iridaceae; genus Iris; species Iris pallida. The sequence continues at coordinate 2,951,708 of JANAVB010018197.1, forward strand.
ACTGAACCTAAGGCAAGAGTAGAAAGACAATCGAAAAGGGATTTAAGCTGCACAAAGTAAATGAACGTGTAGTTTTTGTATGGGTGGGCGAGAAGCTCACTCCACCAGTACAGTGGTACTGACACCCACACAGTGTTTCATGTGCAGGCACAGGTAGAAGCTCGTGGCGCGGAGTTCGCTTGGATGCGTCGAGGCACGGAGTTCCTTGGCGATTCGAAGCGTGCGGCCGCATGGAGTGAAGACTTATACGGGACATAATGTATGGACATCGCCTTCCGAAGCTTCCGCTGGATCGATAAATATTGAGAGATGAGAGAGAGAGAGCAGAGTGAACTTGTAATGAGAGAAAAGTGAGCTTGAGTGAGCTTGAGAGACTTGTAACATTGGCCTTGCGCCCCATTGTAATCTTTGTTTTAATATCAATAAAGATCATCTTTCGAGAAACTTGTGTTTGTTCTAAATTTCGCTGCTATTATTTAACGTCTCTGCTTGGGACTTCTGTGCGACGACCCCGTCGCAGCCGTTGAAATCGGCCGTTATGGAACCCGCCTTGCACGAGCGCAATCTAGGCTCGTGCGGCATCACGCCTTAGCGAGGACGATCGCTCCTACGGGAGCGGGGCGTGACATAATGGTATCAGAGCACGGCTTTACGTCCTTGGATAACCGATTGAATTCTTTAACTCGTTGCTTCCACAAACTCTGAAAGTTGCTTCCGCATATTGAAATCGTTGGTGCGCTCTCTCTCAATTGTCCCACGGAATGTCCATACAATAAGTCTATCTATTTTGCAAAACGTAGGAGAACAGTTTTTGACAACAAAATAAAAAGATGGTTCGTGCAAGCACGATTGGCTAAGTCGGGCTGGGCATATACACCAAAGTTGCGTCGACCTTAGAAAAGTCGAGTGTGGGAATTGAAATGTTCGAGTCAGAATGAGTTGAACTCAATTGAGTAAATGTGGGATGACTATCGATAGGGATACTATCGAGCGACAAAGAAAACGTCGATGCGATATAGACGAGCGTGCTTGGATTTCGAGGAACGATTTGGACGGAAATTTGAGTAAGTAGATTTTGAATCAAATAATAAGTTAAGGATTTGTTGAATGACTTCATCCCTGAGTGGTGTATGCGATAGGCTCAGGGATGTCGAACGATGTGAATTGAGGAAAATACGTTGGTCGATGAATTAAGATTAACGGATGAACGATACGTGAATTTGGTTTGGGGAAAGTCGATGTTGTGAATGATTCGAGGGATGATGATCGAACTTGAATTTGAATGTCGAGGAGATTATCCAGTCGGACGATAGCATCATTCGCACGACTCAAAATTTGGTTGCAAAAGGAAGATCATCAGGTTACGCATATCGTCGATGGTATTGAGGCGTATCAAAGATCGATATGCGATAACTCGGGGGTACTCTAACTCGGCGAGTGACGATCGTGCGGTGTTATCGTTCGGTTGGATGTGATGCTTAGGAGTTTGATTGAGATGAATGATGGAGGAAAATGAGAGTGTCTTGATGGTTACGTTGATAACCACAACGTCGACATTCTTGTCTTGCGCGAGCGCAACTCTAGCCTCGCACATGCGTTGCGTCAGACTTGGGGCGATCGTTCCGCGTGAGCGCAGACATGGTGATTCATGTTGCGGGAATGATCGAACTCGGAGTTAGGACGCAGCAACTACGATTGTCTCGATTTGTTGGTTTGAGGCGAAGGAGAATTCGAGGATGACTTGTGATCGATGAATGAAATGAACTTGAGGATTGAGTAGGTCCAACCCACGCATCGAGAATGAATTAGTCTAGACACAACCAAGAGTTACGTCCCGATGAGAATAATTATCTTGCGGGAGCATGCATGGTGATTCATGCCCACCGCGAATAATCTGACTCGCGTGAGATCGGGGCGCAACATGTTGTTAAGCTAGACGACCTCGTGATCGGTTGCGTGAATTGGTAGAGATGACTTCGGAAATGTGAAATGTGGATTATGGTTTAGCGGTGAATTACGTAGTAGCGTGCTTAACTTGGAAGGATTAATAGGCATATTATGTCGAACGTGTTTGAAGAGATAGTCTATGCAAGATGGTTTGTTGAACGAGCAATGAGGATACGTCGTGGAATTTGGTTGAACGTAAGTTGAAGTAGGATGGCCTTGCCGAATTACTCAGACCCCGTACGACAAATGTTGGGATGTGCGTAGGAAATCGATGCTCGATGTGTAGAAATCAGAGTGATGCGAGCTTGGGTAGAAAACCCGTACTGTCAACTTGGTTTGACCTTAGGATGGGGTCAGTGTTGATATTGTTGTTTGGGAACTATGATTCCAATGCTGACGAATAACCTTGACCAAAAAGACATAGCCTAGTAGTTAGGCAGACGTCCGAGCGTGAAGCGATAGGAGTTACGGAGGCACCACTCGTGAGTTTCAGTTGACATGCACGTATATCATGGGCGCCCGAATATGTGCACGATCTGACTCGAGTGGTGATGGTGGATTCTCTATCACGAGGCTTGGTTGAAATGCATGTATTTTGGGGACGCCTAAGATATGTGCACGATCCATACTAAGTGATACGTTGAATCAAGTGAGACTTGGGGAACGGAAGGGTGTCGAGGATTTTGAGATCGTGAGTTTTGAAGAAAGGATTGAGGATAGTGCGAGCGTGGCTCGGATTTGAGGGAACGCATAGGAGAAGTGTGTGCGAGAGTTCTAGAAGGAAAAGTAAAGTGATAAGTGAATAAGTAAGTACTCAGTAAGTCTCGAGGACGAGACTTGTTCTGAGTGGTGTATGTTGTAGTGCCCCGTCCCGCTCAGTCAATCGGAGGAATCGAAACGCCGACGGCGTTCGGACTTGGCCTTGTAACGGCCGTTTGAAGACATCGCTCAGGTGGGGTAGTTTCGGTGAACTCTCCTCATCTTTGCCTTCACATAATAAATCGTGTTTTCAACTTGCACAAGTTAGGCTTGATAATAAAAGCTACGCATCCACATAGCTAAGGGAATAATCCCGACAGGTCAAAATGAGTTAGAACATGGAAAACGTCCCACGGTCGGCTTAGAGTTGGTGCACGGCGTGCTTTGAAAATGACACTCGGTCCTTCGTCCCGTGGCTTGGGAGAAGGATAGTTGGTCTTCGGTGCAAAAGTTGAGAGTTAGCCTAAGTCATAGGCGTCGCCCGCCCAAATGCTTGCTAAAGCATGCACGGTCCTGTCCCGCAAGGCTTGGCGTAGCCTTTGCTCGTCCCTTGGGTTAAGTTTTAGGCTTGAGTGAGTTAGGCAAAGTTATGCCGGTCAACCTAAGAAAATTCTACGTGCTGTCCCGCTCATTCTGCGGTTGTCAAGATAAATAGTCCTACGACCCAAGGCCCGTCATAAGAAGTATGACTTGGGCGATAGCGTCGCGTATGTTGGAAGTCGGTTTGAGACACGATGGCACGGTCCTAGAGTTTTTAAGGCACGGGCCACGGTTGATTCATTGAGTTTGGAAAGTGTTGTGAATAATTGTTCTTGAGTTGGGTAAAATGGTAGGGCAAGAAAGAAGTATGCTCGCGGCTATATGTCGGCGAGGCCTCGCGGCTACATGTCGGCGAGGCGGTCTCATAAGAAAGAAATATTGAACTTGGCCCTGAAAGAAATGGTAACACAAGAGGTAGCATGATGGTGTGAGACGTCAGTTTGTGTCGAGTCTTGCATGGTCATTGGATAACTTGTCCACAAAGCGGGAGTTTCTCCGCACGGCAACCCGAGGCCTCGGGACCGCTGCGGGCATATGGAACAAACAATTTGTCGACAAGGTGAGAGTTTTCTCCGCACGACAACCCGAGGCCACGGGATCGTTGCGGGCATATTGGAAACGAAATATTACTGTGCTTTGCACGGGTTAGGCGGGGACTTGCAGCGGGGCTAGCTACCTTGCGCTGAAAGGAATGCCCGTCTAATAAAAAGAAAGAGTAGTCCACTATGGCTCTGGGAGCCAGTGACCAAGTTCATATAGATGTCGGCAGATAGCGGCTAACCGCGTGTATGCCTTTGGATTGAGTTGAGTTGAATATGTATGCAGTATGCAGTAAGAAAGACACAATGTCTGGGCCTAAGATTTGGCAACAGCGAAGGCGGCGTGCTTCGGCACGGGATGTGGCGTCGAGTGATAAGTCGTTGGATAGAGTGTATGAGTTAGACTTGAACTGTTGCGAGTTAAGTCAAGAAGGGCCGTAGGGCAGTTTTCTTGAAGTTATGTGAGTTATTGGGCACGGCCTCGAAATGCGAGTCACGGCACAAAGGAATTATAGTACGGTCGTAAGGATATTGGGTACTACCGCGTAGTTGCGTCTCTGATTCTGGCTGAAAGGCAAGCACGACCTGATAGGTTAACGTTGTGGCACGAGAAGTGGTCTAGAGGCAAAGTATGAGTAACGTTGACATTTCAAGCACGGGATGGTTTTGACACACAAGTTGCGCCAAGGCGCCGGTCCTAAAACTGAACCTAAGGCAAGAGTAGAAAGACAATCGAAAAGGGATTTAAGCTGCACAAAGTAAATGAACGTGTAGTTTTTGTATAGGTGGGCGAGAAGCTCACTCCACCAGTACAGTGGTACTGACACCCACACAGTGTTTCATGTGCAGGCACAGGTAGAAGCTCGTGGCACGGAGTTCGCTTGGATGCGTCGAGGCACGGAGTTCCTTGGCGATTCGAAGCGTGCGGCCGCATGGAGTGAAGACTTATACGGGACATAATGTATGGACATCGCCTTCCGAAGCTTCCGCTGGATCGATAAATATTGAGAGATGAGAGAGAGAGAGCAGAGTGAACTTGTAATGAGAGAAAAGTGAGCTTGAGTGAGCTTGAGAGACTTGTAACATTGGCCTTGCGCCCCATTGTAATCTTTGTTTCAATATCAATAAAGATCATCTTTCGAGAAACTTGTGTTTGTTCTAAATTTCGCTGCTATTATTTAACGTCTCTGCTTGGGACTTCTGTGCGACGACCCCGTCGCAGCCGTTGAAATCGGCCGTTATGGAACCCGCCTTGCACGAGCGCAATCTAGGCTCGTGCGGCATCACGCCTTAGCGAGGACGATCGCTCCTACGGGAGCGGGGCGTGACAACCTGTGTTTGCATCCGAGAGGCCCAGTGATAAATCCGAGGAGGACTGGACGTTCGAGCACATACAGGTGTGTGGGTACATACGGCAGTTTGTTGATGAGAACGTGTACAACCACGTTGCCAATATTGAGCACGCGAAGACGTTGTGGGATAAGCTGGAATCCTTGTATACGAAGAAGACCGGGGTAAACAAGTTGTTCCTGATCCGAACGATGATGGGTCTGCGATACAAGGATGGGGCGTCTATTTCGGATCACTTGAGTGAGTTCCAGGGCGTGGTTGACCAGCTATCTTCTATGGGAGTCAAGTTCGACGACGAAGTTCAGGGACTATGGCTGCTGTGTGCATTGCCAGACTCGTGGAAGACCGTACGAGTATCTATGATCGCTTCTGCTCCAGAGGGCGTGGTCAGTCTGGAGTTTGCCAAGAGCGGGGTGTTGAATAAAGAGATGCGGAGACGTTCTCAGGGCACTTCATCCACATCCCACCACTCAGAGGCACTTGTTTCAGAGAGCCGCGGAAGGGGCAAAAGCAGGGGTCCAGGTGGTGGCAGAGACAAGAGCAGGGGGAAGTCCAAGGGTCGGTACTGTCACGCCCCGATTCCGTCGAATCGATAGTCGTCCTCCGGGCGTGATGCCGTGCGAACCTAATTTACGATCGCACAAGGCCAAGTCATAAGGTAATCCGAGATACGAGATCTAAGAGAGTACGCAGACAAATTGATACACACAATAATTAAAGGAAACTTGATCTTTATTGATAATGAACATCTTTTTACAGACTCCGATACAAGACTCTTTGCCGCGCGGGCTACAACATGACTCGATTACAAAAGAGTGCCGATGAGATAGCCGTTCCATACATTGCACACATCCCTCAATATACACAAGTACTCCATTGACCTGGATGGGAGGGATGCTGAGTCATTTTCCTTGGACTGTCGAGAGCCTTCAAAAGTAGAGTCGCTGAAAGAGAGTCTTCGACGCACGGCCGAAGCTTCAAAAGTCACGAACGTCGCCGAGCTAGTTGGCACGTCCTTCCTGGTTCGCGGGACCTGCAAAGAGCGAGGATCAGCACGATACACATGTACTGGCGAATGGCTAATTAAATCCAAGCTCTGCATTTGATTCAAGAAATTTGTAAACATGTTAGCTAGCTAGTTCAATGATCTTTCTAACCATCCTGTTCGGTTTGCATGTTAACATGTTTTGAGGCAAGCATATGAAATTGTATAACATTGAGCAACTATCAAAATTATCCCGTGCCATGTGCGTTTGTTAAGCAGTGTGAAGGGTGTGAAGGCCACTGGCAATTTTAAGCCATCGCGGACATATAGCTGAGTTAGACGGCAACCCTTTCGCGTCGGGTAGCGAGCCCTGTGCGAAAGTTCCCGCATAACTCGCGCCGATGAAGGGCTGGCGCTTACTATACACTCGTTCCTCCCGGGCCGAATCGGTCCCTTGGCCTAGGTAACCGTTCGAGGAAACTACACCTTGTCGACAAGTTGTCCAATGACCGTTTTCCTTTGGACTTCGTTGATTTGGTCATTTAGCCGTATCGTTGCGATAAACATTAATTGATTCATTCATTGGTTTTGCATAGACCAAGTATAATTGCATAGGGAAGCATGTTTTCCATTTCCAATCCGGCAGTTCGTTAACAAGTGTTTCATGAAGTATCGTGGCACGATTTCGTTGATTCTACATTATTATGACAAGCATTTTATTTTACTTCACATATTGAGTTTTGAAGTAGAGGGACGGGGCGAAGGAGGTCAGCCACTCGCCTTAGGCTTGCTTCAAGCGAGCGACTGGTTGGCTGCGCTGTCGTCGCTTACGCGATCACCTGCAATCGCATAAGCAACTGATTAGAACACTGTGTATTTCAAGGAATTTCGATATGAATGCGAGCTCGAAAACGCGTCACGAAAACCCATCGAAAGCATTCACGAAAACGAAAGCCAAAGCCAATTCAAGTGCGGCATGAAAACCAGAGCAACGGGAGGTCTCTCCCGACTCAGCCGCAGAGCCAATCCTCGAGGCGCAACCCGCTGAATATGGGACTTGGTTCCGAAGAAGCTATTCCATAACGTGGAATGGATCTTAATTCAACCGTTCCCGTTCGATCGACTCGGCCGATTCCGACCTATCGGTCCCGACCGCATCGATAGCGACAGTGTTCCTTTCTCGCGCACCCCGTGGACGGAGACGGGACACGATGTAGGGACGGGGCACTACAGGTACGAGGACTCAGAGTGTTACCATTGCGGTAAGAAGGGCCATATCAAGCGGAACTGTTTCGCTTGGAAGAGAGAGAAGAAGGGCGACAAGGGGAAGCAAGAAGAGAACACTACAGCGGCGGCCTCGACGCATGGAGGCGATGTGATCGTCGTAGGTGATGAGGTCATTACTAACCTCGCCTGCGATGACAATTCTTGGCTGGTGGACTCAGGGGCTTTAGCACATGTATCTCACAATAGGGCACTGTTTGCCACTTACACGACAGGCGACTGTGGCGTGTTGAAGATGGGCAACGGAGATGTGTCGAAGGCGGTTGCCGTTGGAGATGTGCATTTGAGAACGAAGACGGGTGCGGTTCTTGTTCTCAAGGATGTTCGTCATGTCCCTGATATCCGTTTCAACCTGGTGTCGGTTGGAAGGTTGGATGACGAGGGATTCTTCAGTCTCTTCGGGAACAGTCAGTGGAAGCTTTCCAGAGGTTCGTTGGTGATTGCCAGAGGAAGCAAGAAGTCCGGTCTCTACTATATGGAGGGGAGCGCACAGGGGACACAGGAGGTGAACGCAGTCAGTGATGCGTCTACCGAGTTGTGGCACAGGCGGCTCGGCCATATCAGCGAGAAGGGGATGAGCTACTTGGTGAACAGGAAGGTGATTCCGGGGCTCAAGTCTACAAAGTTGGAGAAATGCACGCACTGTTTAGCTGGGAAGAAAAATAGGGTGTCTTTCCAAAGTCACCCAAGTTCGAGGAAGCCGGCGTTGCTCGAGTTGATTCACTCGGATGTCTGCGGTCCTATGAAGGTAAAATCTCTTGGTGGTGCTTCTTACTTTGTGACTTTTATTGATGACTGTTCCAGGAAGGTTTGGGTCTATGCCTTAAAGACCAAGGATCAGGTGCTGCCTACTTTCAAGGAGTTTCAGGCCTCCGTTGAAAGGGAGACGGGCAAGAAGTTGCTGTGTGTTCGGTCCGACAATGGCGGCGAATACATCGGTCCCTTTGATGCGTATTGCAGAGAGCAAGGGATACGACACCAGAAGACTCCGCCAAAGACACCTCAGCTCAATGGTGTAGCGAAGCGCATGAACAGGACACTGATGGAGAGGGTGCGGTATTTGCTGTCAGAAGCAAACTTGCCGGGCAGTTATTGGGGTGAGGCTCTTCTCACAGCTGCTTATATTATTAATTTGTCTCCTAGTGTTCCTTTGCAGGGTGATGTGCCTGACAAAGTATGGTACGGCAAAGAGCCGTCATACAGTCACCTGCGGGCGTTTGGTTGTAAGGCTTTCGTGCATGTACCGAAGGACGAGAGGATCAAACTTGAGCTGAAGACGAGGCGATGCGTCTCTGTCGGCTACGGTCGGGATGAGTTTGTCTATAGACTCTACGACCCAGTGGAAGGAAAGCTCTACAGAAGCAGGGACGTGGTGTTCGTCGAGGATCAGACCATGACCAACACTCAGGATTCCGAGACGCCTTCTGAGGCTGAGAAATTGCCTGAGTTAGAGTCATTTCGCTTCGAGCAGTTTCCAGAGGACATCGCGGAGGATCCAGTTATGGGGGAGCCGGTACATGGAGTTGCTCCCAACCTTGATCATCAGCCTGCTGATGGTGGTCAGGGTGTCCCTCAGGAGGATGAGCATGCCGGGGAGGCAGTTCCTGAAGGGGAGGAGGCTGTCGGTATACAGCCAGCACCAGTGGCTCCGCCGAGAAGGAGCAACAGGGATCGTCGACCATCTACGAGACACTCGTCGGATGAGTATGTGCTACTGACTGACGGGGGAGAGCCCGAAAGTTTTGCAGAGGCTATGAAAGACGAACACAGGCAGGAGTGGATGGTGGCTATGCAGGAGGAGATGAGTTCCTTGTACACCAATTCCACTTATGATCTGGTGCGGTTGCCAAAGGGCAAGAAGGCTTTGAAGAATCGATGGGTGTTCAGAGTGAAGCAGACGGATGATGCTACTCGCCCTCGATACAAAGCGAGGCTGGTAGTCAAGGGCTACGGTCAGCGAAAAGGCGTGGATTATGATGAGATCTTTTCGCCTGTCGTCAAGCATTCGTCTATTCGGGTGGTGCTAGCATTAGCAGCCAGTCTCGACTTGGAGATCGAGCAGATGGACGTGAAGACGGCATTCCTCCACGGTGATCTTGAGGAGGAGTTATACATGGAGCAGCCAGAGGGATTCTGTGAGAAGGGCAAGTCACATTTGGTCTGCCGGTTGAGAAAGAGCTTGTATGGTCTGAAGCAGGCTCCGAGGCAGTGGTACAGAAAGTTCGAATCGTTTATGGGGGAGCATGGTTATGCACGGACGACGTCGGATCATTGTGCATTTGTGAGGTATTTTGCCGAGGATGATTTCATCATTTTATTGCTCTATGTAGATGATATGCTATTAGTGGGTCGGAATGCCACTAGGATAGCGGAGTTGAAGCGTCAGCTGGGCGCGGCCTTCTCTATGAAGGATTTGGGCGCAGCGAAGACTATTCTTGGGATGGAGATCAGCCGAGAGAGAGAGTCCAAGCTGCTACACTTGTCCCAAACGAAGTACATTCACCGGGTACTTCAGCGTTTCGGGATGGACGGGTCGAAGAAAGTGAGTTCCCCCCTCGCGGCTCACTTTAAGCTCACTGAGGAACAGTGTCCATCTACCGAGGACGAAAAGGAAGATATGGAGCGGGTTCCATATGCTTCAGCTGTGGGAAGCCTTATGTATGCCATGGTGTGTACGAGGCCCGATATTGCTCATGCAGTTGGTACGGTTAGCAGGTATCTTTCAAATCCTGGAAGGGTACATTGGAGTGCGGTCAAGTGGATTCTACGTTATCTTCAGGGCACTGCTGGTTGGAGACTTTCCTTTGGTGGTGACGAGCCAAAGCTGGTTGGGTATACCGACGCTGATACGGCTGGAGATGTAGACACGAGACGATCGACTTCGGGCTACGTGATGATGTTTGCGGGAGGAGCGGTGTCGTGGCAGTCGCGGTTGCAGAAGTGTGTTGCCTTGTCGACGACGGAGGCGGAATACATTGCGGCGACGGTGGCTTGCAAGGAGCTGTTGTGGATGAAGAAGCTGTTGCAGGAAATGGGACTGAAGCAAGAGCAGTATACTTTGCTTTGCGACAGTCAGAGTGCTATCCACCTTGTGAAGAATCAGACGTTTCATAGCCGGTCCAAGCACATCGAGACTCGGTATCATTGGATACGGGATGTGGTTGAGAAGAAGGACGCGGAGCTTGAGAAGGTTCATACAGATGACAACGAAGCTGATATGTTCACGAAGATTCTACCAAGGGGGAAGTTTGAGTACTGCAGGCAGATCGTCGGGATGACGACATCCTCCCCATAGTTGTGAAGGGGGAGATTTGTTGGAGTGGGTGGGGTTCCCAACCTATGTGGAGAAGGCCCCGGAGTGCGACGAGCGCCGTCCGATGTCGGAGAAGCTCGGGAAGTAGGAGTTGCTGCTGCTGCTGCCCCAAAGGGAGGGTTCTGGACCAAGTCTGCCGAGTTCGGGCCGAACTCGGTCCCAGGCCGAGTTCTGGCCGAACTCGGTCTGGCCGTTCCAGGATTTGGCCATCCAGTGCTGGTTGTCCGACACAGAGTTCTGGCCGAACTCTGTGTCGTCGGGGGCTGAAGCGGGATTCTGGATGAGTTTTCATCATTGGATCTAATCCAACGGTCCAGGTTGGTTGCGGGATTAGGGAGATAAATTGAGTTTTCTCAACCCTAACTCATAAGCGCAACATAACACAAGTTTGAGAGAGGAAGGAGGCAAGAGTGCCATTGCAACTTCGGAGAAGAAGACGGAGGATTGAAGGTCGTTTTCGAAGGAGATCGTGTTTCGGGTAATCTCTACTCGTCGTTCTCGCTCTTCGTAGCCTTGTAATCATTGTTCTTATCTCTGAGTGTTGTGGGAATCCGATTTGGATCGGGAGGAGTTTGTAGAGGGTGTAATTCTTCTATTCCATTAGTGGAGGCTTCTCAGGGTTGGACTCCGATCGTCCCGTGGTTTTTCCCGCAAGGGTTTTCCACGTCAAAAATTCTCTGTGTCTGCGTGGATTGTTTTTGTGTGCTTGTTTTTGGGTTCGTGCGTTGTATTGTTCGGTCCTCTCGCAGGTACTCTCCGGTTTGGGAAAAGGTTTCCGCGCTTCTTTCCCAACACCTATATCATTGTATACACTCTACTACAACAAATCTAGGCTACAGTAACGACTGTCGGCAAATTTGCCCAGATCGAAAGCATAAATAGACCATGCATCAAAGTATTTCTCATCCCAAGTAACCTGCTAAGATTAAGATCATTCTTAGCTGTAGTTGGATTTTGGGGCTGCAACTTCATTTGCACCGTTGAAGTCCTTGTCACTGCACTGGTAAAGTGTTGGTGAAGGATCAAAGTCATATATATATATATATATATATATATATATATATATATATATATATATATATATATATATATGATCTTCATCCTGCTGCTTCAAATATATATATATATATATATATATATATATATATATATATATATATATGACTTTGTAGAAGAGGGATCAACATCCTCTCATTTTTGCATTCTCCATACATCTCCATGATAACACCCGTTGAATATTGTTTAAGCCATCTAATCTTAACCATTGAAAAATCAACGGGTAAGATTAGATGACTTAAACAAAATCTAATGGATATGAAAGAGGGGATACATGGAAGATACAAAATTGAGGGGATACGGATCCCTTATATATATATATATATATATATATATATATATATATATATATATATATATATATATATATATACAAAATTGAGGGGATACGGATCCCTTATATATATATATATATATATATATATATATATATATAAGGGATCCGTATCCCCTCAATTTTGTATATATATATATATATATATATATATATATATATATATATATATATATATATATATATCAGTGCAAGCTCACGTGTAGGTGAAGTGAAAGTCCAAAATATAGTTTGCTACGAGTGTGGCTGCTTAGTGAGTGACTTTGTGGTTACTGGTTACCGTGGTGACCGGAAATAGACATAAGAGCTGACTCGATGACAAGAGATCCCATGAAGACGTATTATTCTTTTCATTTAAAAAAATTGTGAGTGTTGAAAATAGTGGACCCAAAAAGCATGTAATGTACACGTGCACAAAGTCCCAAACGTTGTGCTTCAAAAAAAATATATGTGGTAACTTGGTGGTTCGAGCCACGGAGACGTGATATTCCTTCCATTTAAGAAAAATAGTGAGAGTTGGAAAGGTGAGCAACGTACGCAAGTTCCAAACATTATGCCGGGCATCTCAAAAAACAAAAAAGTGTGTTGCTTGGTGTAAGAGAAGACTGAACAAACTAGTAAGATAATCATGCATACTTAATTCAGTTAACCCAGTTCGATGTCACATACTTAAATCACCCTTAATATCAATTGAAAGAACCGGGCCTTGCATCTTTAGAGTGTTATCATCTCATTTTTATGCAAGAGCTACCTGCTCCTAACCTTTAGAAATCTGCTGGTATTTAGGTCGATTGCCAAGTTTCAACAAGCCGTCCATGGTGAATCATCCTCAGAAATCCACTCCTCATAACACCGCCTTTTAAAGCTACAGTCAGAATTCACTGGTGGTCCAGTGAGGTCCAAAACAGCATCACAATGGACATTTGGCTGGTCAAATTCTTGCCTACCATGAACGGGATAGCAACAATGTAAGAGAAGCATCACCACCTTCCTTTTGAAAAGAGAGTGATTCTAAACCAGAATGTTCCACACATTCAAGGAAAGATTATGAACTCGTTATGGGGAAAAGGAAAAATGAAATATACGGGTCATCGCTCCAAAAGCCTATATGGAACACTTCAGAAGTTACAGACAGCATCAGTCATTACAGCAGCCTTCAGTCTCCACAGCAGTTGCTGAGCTTAGGGATGAAGCATCAAGGCTGGAAGTTGGCAGCGTGTTTTTGGAAGAATGAGGAAAATAAGAATATGAAAGCAGAGAAGCTCCAATGGTAATCGACAATCCAACACAACCCCATATAAGTCTCTGTCTTGTCCTTCTCTTCATGTGCCGCTGGGGAGTCAATTCTGCACAGGCCACCATGAAAGGGTTAATATACGACAACTCGACATTATCATTCAAATTACATGTGAGGGCAAAAATCTCATTCAAATTTCACAATAGCAGGCAACGCATAACTTTTAAGGGAAAACTGAAACCTGGTGGTCTAAAACAATGTTTTCATGAAAAAAATATTGTGACATGTAAGCACTCATCAGAAACTAGAATAAGCAACGCATAAGCTTCAGTAGAAGCTGTTTCACAAGCGAACTCAGACCACGTATAAATATCCCGACCCACATCTAAGATTCTAAGTCCAAATCAGAAGCCGGCAGCTTCCACTCTTCTTTTTTATTCATTAGCCAGATATGTTACAAAAAAAAAGGGTCCAATGAAATATGGGTTCAAACTATGTAATGAAATAGATACTACCAATGAACAAATCAAGATAAAGCATCATGTTTATGGTATCCTAGCCTCGTTTGGTTCGCGGAATGGAAGGGAAAGGAAATCATTTCCTTGGCATTTCCTTTCCTTTGGGAAATTATAATTCCCATTGATTTTCCTTTCCGATGTTTGGAAATGCCAAGGAATTTGGAAACGAAAGTGAATACTTCAATGTGGGAAAGTGACTTGATGGATGGAATCACTTTCCCCCTAATTCCCTTTCATTGGGAATCACTTTCCTTTCCTCCTCAATTCCTTTGTCACCCAAACATAGGAAAGTAATCACTTTCCTTTCCCAACCCGACGATCCTGAGAACCAAACGAGGCCTAAAAGCAGAAGAAAGGAAACAAAAGGTTTGGCAGAGCTTGCAGATGGATAGACATGCATATTCAAGATTATCCTGGTAATTGAGTTGCTTTGTGAACAACTTCAATCACTCCAACAAAGCTTACAGAAAGGATCATAAAAATGCACATTCAAATTAAGTATCAAAGGAGACGAGATGGTAAGCAAGCAAAGGAAATGCATGCTTATTAGTGTTTTCCAGTCACTCTATGTGACAACAACATACAAATTGCAGGCTTAACCTTCCATATACATACACAAACAGTATATACAGACTGGGAATGACCTCAGCCCCTCAACTTATATACATCAAGCAGATTGTAGAGTTTCTTCAATTAGTCAGCCCTTTAAGAGATGCTAAATGTCAGATGATTGATAGAAAAGACACCTTGCTAATCACCGTATGTGTCTTTCCACCCCTAATACATATGCGATCATATAGAGGACCAAATACTTGAGCTTAATCAGATGAACTATCTATAGAAAATAACATAGACGACATTGGTCATGACCTGGTTTAATGATTTTATTCACAGAAGAATGTGGTTTTCCCTGGTTAACAAGTGTTGAGTATCAATGAATATTCTCACACAGACTACAAACGGAAATGCCTAAACAGTAAAATATGAAGAAAAGAAATCCGTTGAAAACCTTGTGAACATAAGAAACTTGATAAATTTTGACAAACAGCTACAAGAGTTTCTATTCTACAGTAGTGCCTGAAGTCAGTCGGGGAAACTTAAGGATAAACAGAACTTTCTAGTTATGACGATTAAGCAGAGGAAACTGACATTGTTTCCTACTAGAATTTCCTTTTATGGAATTTGACATTGTTACAGACTAGAGATTTAAAGATCCAAAGGCCTAAACAGAATAAGATATGAAACAATAAGTTTAAAACCAATTTAGTCTAAGAATGCTTCGGAAAATGAAAAAATAGTTATAGGAAAGTCGTAATATTATAATAACCACGTGAAGTTGCACCAGTCACGAAATTGAAGAAAAGATGAAGACAACTCTAGTGATATCCCTAGAAAAGTTGCTGTACTAAAGTAGTTCCTGAAGATAGATCAGTCATAAACGTTGAAAAACACAGTTTCCTAGGAATAGGAAACTGACATTGTTGTACACCACAAATTTTGTGAACGGAGATGAAAGTAGTCATAATAGGTCACATGATAACATAAATAGATTATGATGGGTCTACAAGATTCCTGAAGGAACTTACATAGTTCATGGTTTATCTTGTAATTTAGAAGAGAAAAGCATCATTTTAGTTGCCTATGTGAATTACATACAGTATAGCGGATGAATATTATAGGATGCAGAGTGATAAGGTATTGTACATGATCCTACCTGCAGCTTCCTGATTCCTTTGGGATATCTCATAGTTCACAGCTTCATGATAATGAAGCCTATCCCGTAGCCGAGAGATTTCACGATCTTTTGACTCAAGTATTTCTTCTGCAACTGACTCAGCTTCTGCCCGTGCTAGACCTTTTTCAACAGCATCACACACAAATCTTGTGACTACAATCTCTTGGCAAAGTCCTGCTGGATCAGGCATGAGTTTCACATTGCCAGAATCCTTTGTCTCAGGATACGCGAGTCTCAATTGGAATAGACATTGTGCAACTCTCTCCCACTGCTTATGTATGTGCAGGAGATCCCCCTCTATCTTTTTCCGCCTTTCAACCTCTTCAATAAGATTACACCTTAAAGCTTGCAACTCCCTCTTGCTGCTTGTGCTAAAGGAAGGAGACGAATATGGAAAGGAACCATCAGAGAGGAGATCTGCATGGGCTTAACAAGTCAGGGAGGAAAATCTGACTATAGCATTCATAAATCTAACAAAAGTAGTCTTAAATAATAGAAACATATCGTTCTAGAATATGAAAGGGATTACTCACGAACCATGTAGTTACTAATGTTAAAGCATGTTGTTATCTTAACATCACTTTTTCTATTTATAGGAGCGGATAAAGAATGGTCTGTCTAGCTAAAACTTTTGTTACTCTTCTTGAGATAGCTTATGGTTGTTATTAAATATTTAACAGAGGCAATAAGAGCAGAACAACTTGTAGGACCAAGAACTAAATTGTGCCATAGTTTGATCCAACAACTTGGCCAAAAGAGATTTATTCTCTTGTGAATAAAGAAAATGTGTTCTATGCCTTTTTTTGGGGGCTACATGATTATAGGTTTAGTGCAGTTAAACAAAAATACATTCTAAATCACAATTCCTGTTTTGGCATCTCAAATTAGAGTTTCCTTTTGGTAGCTTCAGCAGTTCTCTTCCATGTTTGTGATACAAATTTTAGCATTGCCAAAACACTTTAAAAAAGAAACAATAAATAACACTCTAAAAAAGGAAATTTATTTTCTTCCTTTCTCCCTTCAATTCTAATTTATACCAATCTATAAATTAAGGCAGGTATCTCCTTTGAATTATTTTCCCTTTCCTCTTATCTATCACTCGTTATAGGCAAAATTGAACTTTAGACCAAATAAAAACTGGTAGTAAGGCCCTATCTTCCCCTTTCTCCCTACATAATTTCAATCAGTAAAGTAAGACAGGCATCTCCATTCAACTATTAATTCCTTTTCTTTTATCTATCACTGGCTGATGGCCAAACTTGAAATTGAGCAAATATCATGTTGCTTTCACATTTTGACAAACTTTCTCTATGTGCAGCTTATTTTTCACTTATTTTGTTTAGTTAAACATGCCAAACTTGTAAAGGCTACATGTCTAGCCATATCCATAAATGACAGGCCACCGATACGGACACTGAGTCCATTTCAAATTTCGATGCTTTACAATCCTCAGATGGTTGTGATTTAGTCCAAAAACTTCTATAAGATGCTATGTCAAATAGTCAACGTACGAAGCTTATTACACACTTAAAATATATAACGATTCTTCAATTACTCTTTTTCAGTATATCAACTTCCATAAAGATGTTCCTGAACCTGTATGGTGCATGCCCAAAGACACATTACAATAACTTATCTTTACAATAAATCTTGCTTATATTATACCTATCAAAATCTTATAATGTCTTGTTTCAAACAATACAAACCTATAGTTACAGTATAATTAGTTACCCGTTTCGTCCTATTTGTGAACACCATATTATTTTCAAACATAATATTTGAGATCTAATTTAGCCTATGTGCTTATTCATGACATTTTGGGACCAATAAAAGCTGATGGTGGGAACAAATTTGAAAAATGTTGACTACCAGGAACGAAACCACCGTATATGCAATGCAATTTTTTCACAAAGTTTTATGAGTTCGTAAGGCCGTTATTTGGAACTACTGTTGATGCCTAATGAGCCAGTCAGTTGACCACTTCACATATACTGAGCTATGCAGCTAAATATTTAATTCGCCAAATCTGTTAACCATGTTGTTAAACTAGTAAACAAATCAGTCTTATATTTTACTCGGTTCTTTGATATTTAATGAGTGAGCAGCTATAGTGTGCTGAAGTTACCATGACTACTGATGCTCGTCGAGTCGGTCGATCAAAAGCTTTTTCATCTTAAAAGGTTCTAATTGCTATTTGATTTAAAGACCTAGTTTTCCCGCCTGCATTAATTCATTTCCCCTCGACGATTCCTCATATGTATCACTAACGGCATGTTTAGGAGATTAATAATTTTCCAAAGTTCGGAAAGTTCAATTAAAAAAACGTTTAATAGGGGGGGGGGGGGGGGGGGGGGGGGGGGGGGAGGGGGAGGTCATAGGGTTTCTTCTCCTCCTTCCTAAGGTCCATCAGTCCTCAATCTAACTATCTAAGAGCACTGATAATCCAACAATTGGCGACGTGTCCGTGTCGTGTCACTCCGGACACAACACCCAAAATAAAAACCCTAATTTGTCCTCGTAGTAGCAGTAACGTCCCAGATTTTTTTTCCAGATACCAACAGCCATCAACATAGAGAATAGATAGTAAGTACCTTCTGGGGCATCGTAGTATTCGCTGTGTCCGGACACCGATCCTGAGCCCCGCCTGCCTCTGCCGCCGCCGTCGATGCCGCACAGCGAGCCGGACCTGTCCTCGCTGTCGCTGAAGCAGCTGCTGGCGACGCTCATCGACTCGTGGGGTTGTAAGAAGTCGTCGTCCTCTTCTTCCTCCTCCTCCTCCTCTTCCGGTTTGGACCCCACTGCCGGTGCGGCGGGCTTCTTCTTCTCCTTCGTCGAGAGGCTCCTTCGGCTAGGTTCCATCAGGAAGCTCTTTAGAGCAGCCGACGTCATGGTCGGCATCTTGCCAAAGACGACGACGACGACGACGACGATGACGTGGAGAGTAGAGAGAGAACGAGGAAGAAGAAGGAAAGGCTCTCTTCTTCTTGTGTTTTTTTCTCTTGGGAAAGGGGTTAACAGCTGGGGGCGCGCTTGCTATGATCGAGCACTCTCTCTTTAAAACAGAGAAGCAATGGACGGTCAGTATTTGGAGTGGGGAGATGGGCCGACGGCGGATAGGGCAGGAGAATCCCGAGTTTGTGGAGCTTGAGTGGAGAT
This sequence comes from Iris pallida, assembly GCA_029216955.1. NCBI lineage: Eukaryota > Viridiplantae > Streptophyta > Magnoliopsida > Asparagales > Iridaceae > Iris > Iris pallida. The sequence continues at coordinate 2,970,461 of JANAVB010018197.1, forward strand.
TCGGACGTGGGGCCCTCCGGCGGAAATGCGGAATCCGTGAGTGGAGTGGGCCTTCGATCCATGAAAGGTGAGGCCCACTATTAAGGTCAACAACAACCCGCCAAATGGGGTTCAACGATGGTGATATAAAAATGAAATAGTGCGTCTGACCGAGCTGTTGGCTGATATTGATGTCCTTTGGGTTAGGTCTGGTCCAGATTCTGCCGGTGCTGGTGAAGTAGGGTCCGTGTTTAAAATGGAATACGACTAATTTGACTTCATATATCCTCCAATATCCCTGTCCATAAAAAAAAAATCAGAAAATTGTAAAAAAAAAAACATTAGAGTTTGTTGAAATCCTAAGAAAATTATAAAGTTTGGAAAAATTCTAAAAAGATCATCCATCCGGACTTTAAAAATTCGGATGCTGACCTCATCCCCCTTCTCTCCTTTAATCCATACTTAATGAAATGTATAACAGACCGGTTAAGAGTGGCCGGACTTTAAAAGTCCGGTTCCTTTAATCCAAACGTAATGAACAGAAATGTTAAGAGTGTCCGGACTTTAGAAGTCCACATAATTCTAATATTTTTTTTATAATTTTCTGAGAAGTAAATATACAGACAACAAATTTTTTTCTGACATTCCTTCAGTACAACATACTATGTATTTCTGCCATTTCCCATTTACAGAAGTTTTCTTCCAACATTCAAACTCAACTTTGCAATTTGAACACCACAAGACCACAAGAACACCTATATTGAAGAAGTCCAGACTTTTAAAGTCTGGCTTCCCACTAGCAATTTCTCCAACCGGACGTTTAAAGTCCGGCCACTACATCTTAGAATTTCGTTAAGCGGTCATTAACGTTAACATTAAGTGGGAGGGTGAGGGGCATCCGGACTTCAAAAGTCCGACCTGATGCTCTTCTTAAATTTTTACTAAACTTAATGCTTTTCTTATAATTCCACATAACTCTAATACTTTTTTTACATTTTTCTCAAAAAAAAATGGCTGGAAAATGAAAGTAAATAATGAACATAGATATTGTAAGATTATGTACTTAGTTGATGGTTAAAAGTGAGAGGGTAAAGTGATTATATTATAATATATTTTTATAAACATAATTATTACTAACAATTACATTATTTTTACAAACTAATATTTATTTACTTAAATTGTTATTATTATTATTATCTTAAATACTATTTTTCAACCAAAATTATATTTTTAGATAGATAGGTAGGTGGGTGAACTTTTTTCTTCAACCAAAACAGCGCCACCCCCCCCCCCCCCCCTCCCCCCCCCCCCCCCCCCCCCCCCCTCGTCGGCACCTCACTCATAACTCATTTTAATCTAATTTTGCTTTAGCACTACCCTCTTTTCAATTGATGAAACCTCACAACATTTGGGCTTATGGGTATGGGCCATATTTACATTACAAATCTAATCTAACACCCCCCCCCCCCCCCCCTCAAGTTAGAGCATGCAAGTCACAAATGTCCAACTTGGGAAGGAAAGAATCAAACACTTGCTTTCCAATGGGCTTGGTGAAGATGTCAGCCAGTTGAGAAAAAGTAGGAACATGCGAGGCTATTACGGTGCCATCTCGAATAGCATCGCGAACAAAATGCAAATCCACCTCAATATGCTTACTGCACTCATGAAATACCGGTTCTGAGCCAGGTGCATGGCTGACTGACTGTCACAATACACCGACATAGCAGACTCCTGGCGAACGCCCAAACACACCAATAACTCCTTCAACCATTTCAACTCACAAACAAGCGCAGCAAGAGATCGGTATTCAGCTTCAGCGGAAGATCGGGAAACAGTGGATTGCTTCTTGGTCTTCCAAGAAATAGGAGACCCCCCAAGAAACAACAACCAGCCTATAACAGAACGGCGAGTCAAGGGACAACTTGTCCAGTCGGAATCACACCAACCAGAAAGACAGAGATCACAATCAGCTCTCAAAAGAATACCCTGTCCAGGTGCATTTTTGAGATATCTGACAACTCTCAAAGCAGCATGCCAATGATCGTGTCGAGGCTCCTGTAAGAATTGAGATAAGATATGCACAGCATAGGCCAAGTCAGGGCGAGTAAATAATAGATAAATCAACCTTCCAACCAGTCTCCGATAAGTCTCTGCATCCGCCATCTTTGGACTAGTCGATTATGCCAGCTTGTGATTGGGCTCCATGGGAAAACCAGCAGGGTGAGACCCCATCAAACCACATTCTGAAATGATGTCCAAAGTATACTTCCTTTGACACAAGGAAATTCCTTCTGCACTCCGAGCCACCTCTATGCCAAGAAAGTACTTCAACACACCAAGGTCCTTCATGTGAAAGCAAGAACTAAGGTATTTTTTGAAAGCATCTAAAGCACCTGTGTCATTACCAGACACAATCATATCATCCATATAGATCAAAACATGCAACTCTACCTTCCCCTTAAAACAAGAGAAAGGGGAATAATCGGAATGTGATTGATTAAATCCATAGGATATCAGAGAAGCAGTAAGCTTAGCGAACCAACAACGTGGTGCCTGTTTTAATCCATATAGAGACTTACACAGGCGACACACTTTGTTGGGTTCACTATGCGAAAAACCTGGCGGCAACTTCATATAACTTCTTCTGTCAGGTCTCCATGAAGAAAAGTATTGTGCACATCCATCTGGTGCAAAGTCCAGCCTTTCACAGCTGCAACAGCCAAGAATGTCCGAACTGTAGGTATCTTAGCTACCGGGGCAAATGTTTCTGAATAGTCGATCCCCTCAACCTGATGATTACCGAATACAACCAGTCGTGCCTTTAAGCGCTCAACACTGTCGTCGGATTTGTATTTTATTTTGTACACCCATCTACTGCCCAATGCTTTCTTTCCAGAAGGCAAATCGACAAGACTCCATGTCCCATTATCTTCTAGAGCCTGTATTTTAGTTTGCATAGCTGCGCGCCAGCCTGAATCTCGCGAGGCCTGGCGATATGAAGTAGGCTCAACACCGGCAGTGATAGCTGCAAGAAAATCTCTGTGTCCAGCAGTAAATATGTCATAACTTAGAAATTGTGTTAGAGGATACGAAGTACCCGAGGAAGTGACGGGAACAGATGAACTGTGGTGAAGGGGGGACTTTTACTTCGAACAGCATTCGTCACAAAATCCTGTAATCGCACTGGCTGTGATTTCTTTCTCATTTCTCTTCCCAATACTACCTCTGTTAGCACCCTGAATTTCGGGCTGATTTTTTTTTCATTTTATTTAATTTCCTGTTTGATTGGTTTTGATAAATAAATTATTCTGTTAATTTTTCTTAAGTGTACTTTCCCGTGCCATTGATATTTGGAGTATCAGGGATGTTCAACTCTGGAAATCTTCTTCACGAGTTTTGGAGTGGACACGATTACCTTCATGACGGTATATGGTGTCCTACCCAAACTTGTTCCCTTGTGCTCTTTCTGCTTCGCTGAACTTCGGGTCAGTTTAGACCATTTGATTGATATTTATTTTCCCACTCTTTTCTTTGATCATTTTCAGCGCGTTACCATGACTTTTAAATTGGGAGCGCCAGACCAGTCATTTCCTTGAAACCAACTCCTCATTGATGATCTACTCGAGACACTCGTCACCCATGACCTTCGTTTCCCACTCATTCATGTCATTTTGGGCTCCATTTGATTCGCACAACTTTCCCGACGCGTGACCCGATTTTATTTCACGCCACGGCGTCACATTCATTTTCCAACTTGATTTGTGGGTCCTCCGTCGACCAAAACCTGTCAGCCCCAACTATGGACATGGCCCACTTTGAGCCTACTATCCGTCCGCCACTTGTGTCCCATTATTTGGAATCCCCATGTGCTACTTATTTACACATGATCATCAACGTCTAATTTTAATTCGATTTTTTGCACAATGTCTAGTTTTGATCCAACCTGGCTCCACCGAGTCCAGTCCAGCTTCGTGTTACCCTCCATCGTAGCACCCTCATATTTTATTGCCCAAAAATATCAGATATCCATTCACCCATTTTTCCTATATTTAATAGAATTTTTGTTGAATTAAATTCCCATTGGAACAACCTATTTTCTCTATTTAATTCCTAGCCCTTGGATTGTTCAATCTAATCCCAACCATTGATTTCCCTACACTTTTCCACACTCATTCACAGCCACCCTAGCCGGCCCTAAATTCTAGGAGAGCCAACTTTCTCTCTCTCTTATCCATCTCTTTCTCTCTCTCTCTCATTTCTAAATTATTTCTACAACTACACTCCAGCAACCTACAACAACTATTCCTACACTTCAAAAACAACCACAGCAACAACATCTCCACCTCCCCTTCCATGAACCCGACAACCACCCGAGCACACTCCCCGACCACCTCCTCCGCCGTGGGCGGCCATCGCCGCCACCTCAGTGCACTCTCCTCGACTTCCTCCTCCTCTCCTCCTCAACCTCACAACCCGACCCTGGCCGAGAACCACCCCACCTTTCTCCGGCCACCTCCGGCCATCCTCGCTGTCGGCCGACCTCCCCGTCGACCAACTCCATGAACACCACCATCATCCTCTCCTCTTCACTCCTCCTCCCGCACCACCTTCGTGAAACCGCCGCCGCCACCACCACTGTGCAGCGCCGCCGCCCGACCCACGTCGAGGCGCGCAACCCTCCATCGCTGCCTGGCCGGGCCTCTACCGCAGCAGCGCGCAACAGCGCGCATCGCAGCAGCACTGTTTGCGCACAGCAGCACGCCCACTTGCGCGCGTGCGCTGCGAACGGCGTGCCGCCGCCGCCGCCGGCGACGAGGCTGCCGTGGGTGCCCCCCCACGGCCCACGAGCTCCGGCGACCCCCCTGGGTCTGCCCTCTCCTCCTCCAGCGCGACGTATAGGCGTTTTGTGCGTTTTGCACGACGTCCCGTCGTGACGCGCGCAAAATCACGTTCATTTTGGCGCTCCGTCGCAGCGACTTCGTGCACCTTTTCCCGGAGATCCGACCGTTGGATCAGTGATTTCTTTGCTCCGTCGCAATCTTGGTATATCCACCTTCATCCCTGTCAATTTTCGTCCGTTAATTTTATCGTTTGATACATGAAAACCGGCCACCAAGTTCACCGTTTAAATTGTATTAAATTTGGACAGTTTCGCGGGGCCAATTTCGTCAGCTTGTATCTCCTCCACCGCAGCTCCGTTTGGCGTGCTACTAGTTCCGGTGCGAAGCTGGTATAAACCTCTTTCTGCCCCCTTTAGATTTCATTTCAGTTTGAGCTTGTTTGATTGGTTGAATTCGACGCCAAAGTTGGCCGTCCGAATTCGTAATTTCCAACTTGTAAAATTCCATTTTTGAACACGGGACTCCAGATTTCATTTCTGACACCACCATTAGACTTGTGGCGTCGTTCTGGCATGTTTTCATATAAAATTTGTTAGATTTGAAGAATGTGGGCCCGGGCACGTTTTTCGGTGCAAAGCGGGTCCCACATTCTGGGTCAACGGGACTTTTTGACGCCGGCTCATCGGAATCCAATTTCGGAGATACTGATGAGTTCGTATCGTCATTCTGGACTCGTTGACAGGTAGTTTGCTGAGTTTTGAGAACTTTGGCTCCGGCACGCATTTCCGTGCAAATTGGAATTCCAAGTTCTGGTCAACGGGCCAAATTGAGATCGGGTCAACGGAATCCAATTCTGGAGATACCGTTGGATTCGTATCGACATTCTGGTTGCGTGGACATATAACTTGTTATATTTTATAGACTTGTTTTTTTGCACATTTTTCGGTGCAAAACGGCTCCGACACGGACACCGTTTTGACCCGAAATTACCTTTTTGCCCTTGTGTCCAAATTGGACCGTTGGGTAGGCTATCCTAGCTAATTTGACCATTCTGGACACGTTGGCGATGTTCATTTCATCGTCCGACAATATTTGTTGATAATTTCTCTAAGTTTAACCTTTTAATAATTAATTAATAATTAATTCATATAATGTTCGTATTTCGGGATTAGTACAACGAAACTGAGATCAGTCAATTCCAGTGATCTCACATCGCTGAAATTGACAAGTTGGACACGTGGATCACTATAATAAGATTATCAGCCTTACCGATAATCTTCTTATCTCGATTTACGCGTCGTAAGTTTCAACGTACAAATAACGAAGTACACTTTATATTAGACTAGAATTGACCCTGATTGACCTAAGTTGACAAGTTGACCCAAAGTCAACTGTAAGTCAACACTTGACCTAGTTTGACTAGATTATTGACCGGAGTTGACCTAGAGTTGTTTTGACTTAGAAGAACCTAGAATAAGGTAGATTGATTTTTTTGAGATTTATTTATTACAACTTGAACCCCTTGTAACCTGTGTTGCTTTAAATAGGACTCTGTGGCTTCAGTGGGACCCCTATACTTATCAGCTGTTCAGGTTATCGAGGCGAGTACATTCTCTGTTCATTTCATATCCTGCTTAGAATTATTTCCTGCAGTAGATTACTTTACTTGTACTGTCACGTTGGTCACACGGATTGGTACTATATGGATCCCTTCTTGAGATGTTATCCTTAGGGAGCATCGGGTACTCTATGTTTGTGCGTTTCACTTGCATGGCGTATCACTATGCTTCGTTGATTCTTCGATCACTTGTGACATATACTCTTATGATCATAGAGTCATCCTGGAATCCTTATCCCATTTATGGGTCTACTATGTATCACCTTCGGGGTCTATCACCTTCGGGGTCTATCACCCTCGGGGTCTATTACCTTCGGGGTCTGTTACATAGCATCATAACATAACCTGGCTGGATCCTTGTGTATTGATTGGGGGTACGGGGGAGTATAAGTGGACATGTGAATAATACACCAGTAGTTTCTTATCAGAATCATTCCTTAGTGTCTTATCAGAATCATCCCAGGCCATTTACATGTTCATATTGTACTCTGACTCACTAGTCACATGCTAGTTCTCTATGTATAGTAGATATTTCTATTACAGTTATCTCTCTGTTTACATACTGTTTTCTTTCAGTACCTGTATCTTACTTTACTGCAAGTTATATGTTTTCTAACCTGCTATGATCTGTTGAGATGTACTGTACTCGCTCCAGTCCTGACTGGACCTGTTGATAAATTTTACAGATAGCCTGGAGGTGCCTGCTAGCCTAGAGGAGACACAGTAGGGTTTGTTTAGGTAGTTATTTTATTTTGTCTGGAGTTGTATTTACCTTGTGGATTACTGTATCTTATTTGAGTTTTGAGATGTACTTCTGGGTTCATGTATCTTAGACACTTAGACTTCTATCTCCTGTATTTATTTGGATTTCATGTTTTATCTATCCTTATCATGCTCTACCTTAGATGTGATTGAGTTTGTATCTGCTATGTCACCCCCATTCGGGGAGTATAAACTGTTTAGTCTTATACTGTTAGATGCATTGAGACCTAGGACAGCATTCTACCGCCGACACTGCGGCGTAGGCTGGGCGTTGTTACGTTCTCGTGCCCTAACTCTAGGGTGCGGATCGTGACACGTTTTTAGTGGTGGCCCATGCAGGTCTAGACTAAAGTGTAGTGGTATTCGAACTAGAGTACCACTACAGCCTGCAGTAGGATTAGGATATATTTTGAAGGTACTCAATCACAGATAGGAACCCTTGAGAGATTTTCGGGACGACCCTGGAGAATCTTATTTAACTTCGATTTGAAAACTCTCTTTTTTCCTTGATTTAATTTATTTTACTTTTGTTGTTAAATTTGATTTTTACGGATTATTGTTGAATTTGAGTTTGTATTTATTTTGATGGAAGATCTTCGAATTTTGAATTTTGATGATAGCTGTTGCATTCGAGTTTGCATTTTGATGGATTGTGTTCACTTTTGAATTTTGATGTTCGTTAATAAATTTTGATTTGATTTTGAGTATTCATTGTTGATTTAATTTGATTTTTGGCAAGATGAAATTATATGGGCTAGGTCATCTATGTTATGGTATCTAGTCTTCTATAGTCATATTAGCCAGCATGGTGAGGACATATAGTCTGACTCTGGATGTATTTCTTGGGTGTGGGAATTTAAGGTTTACGCAGCCAAGCATGCGGCACCGCGAAAATGTTAAATACCATGATTCTAGAGATATGTGCATAAGTCAAGAGCTCTGTGATTATCGTAGCCTTGCTTACTAGTATGACGAGGATTTAGAGTACCATGATTGTGGATAGACGCATATGATTATCGGATTGCCCCTTAAATATTTCGAGCATGTTTTCTCTACTTTTGTTGTAGTCCTTCAAAAAAAGGAATTATTAATTGGTTTGTTTTGTTTAGTTTCTAATTATTAGCTTAGGAGTAGGTTTAGTTGTTTTTATAAACCTTGTGAGATTTTTTTGCTATGAGTTTTTCATAATACCATGAATCGATGATTTTGCTAGACTTTATCTTGAAATTGACATTTTAGATCTGGATTTCAAAATCGTTTCTTCTTTAAACAGATAAGCAAAACATATTTTATCGTTATTCTTTTTTTTGTTATTAGATAATAATAAAACTGTCTTGATTTCGTCAATCACCTGCTTGCAATCTTGGTAGGAATCTAAATGTTAGTCTTAACGTAGAAATTGATTTTTATTTGGGACATGAGAATATGTATATGAATATATATAGCAGACACTTTGCCTAACACGTATGCATGCTACACTTGATTTTTTTTTACATATCTAGATACATATTGATATGTTGCTGATGTCCAAATTTTTATAACCAATATTTCTGGTTATCTACTTTTTCATGTTTAAATTCGTAATTCAAATATAAATTTCATATTATTAGTTTTGTCTACATGACTGCACATGTATGTTATGCATAGAGTTTCAATTCAAAAAAAAAAATTGGTTAAGTTATGTTAAATTATAAAATCTGAGACTGTGTGCATGTTAACCCTTAATACGGATTCCAAATGTTAGTTCAGTTTGTTGTTTTAATTGTTTTTCTTTTATATAATATTAGAGCTGTGTACATATTAACCTTAAATGTTGAGTTTCCAAATGTTTAGTTCAAACTGCTGTTTAATTCTTAAATGTAATAATTAGAGCTGTGCACATTGTTGTTTGTAGGGATATAAATTTAGGTTTCATATTCTTACTTGTTAGTTGTGATAAACGTTGGGTTGAGTTTGATGTTCAAATTTCTCTAATATCCTAAAAACTATATACATGTTAACATTTTCACATTGATTTCCATGTTTAGTTAAATTTCAGATTTAATATGTAATATTGAACTGTATGCGTAGATAAATGTATTGGTAATATGATTAGGGTTTCATTTCTATCATGATAGGATGTATTGGGAGCATTGAGATAGTTGTGATGTTTCAAACTCCTAAATTTTGAAATTGCATTATGTTAATATTACACTTGTTAAAATGTTAGCTCATTTCAGATTTGTATGTAAATGCTGAACTAAAACCTGGTTTAACTTTTTAATACTAAGCTATAACCCTGTATAAGGACACACACACACACCCTAACATAGTATATACTGTCATTTAACCTTACCCTTCCCCTCTATGTTATGATTATATATCTATAAGGATATATATAGAGTTTATGCATATATGTTATAATATATATAAATACATAGCTAAGTCTCTACTTTTTATATATATGGTTAGCTATGCATGTTATGATTAAATAAGCTGCGTGTTGCGTGTTGTAGATTGTTTAACCAAAATGCCATGATTAGTGTAACTTGATAGCTGTTGTTTTGGAACCAAATCCTCCTATACTCTTCATATATATTTCACATATCCCCATACACATGATGCTAGTTTTCCCTCTCTAATGCTCTCTATATTATATAATGTGATTGGATTTCAATGCAAGTGACTTTCAATTCTTTAACTTGTGATTTTGATTTTCTTGGGATAGTACTTTTTCAGATAATTGGTAGTTACCTTGTTTTATTTTGATAAGTACCAGTTTTCATATAGGATGGTAGACCGCCTTATCGTTTTGATGGTTGTTGTTTCTGTATCTTTCTATTTTAGCACCCTGGATTGCTTGTGTGTTTGATACCCTATGACCGTTGGTTAGCATTACTAGTAAACCTAGATGAGACTTCACTGTCACCGTTACCATGACCCTGAATATTGTCTTTTATTTGATGGTATGATTTGTTTAAGTTCTGGGACTTTGATTTTGGGGGTTTGACCTAGAGGGAGTAGGGACATTTTAATTTCGAGGACGAAATTTTTATAAGGTGAGTAGGATGTTAGCACCCTGAATTTCGGGCTGATTTTTTTTTCATTTTATTTAATTTCCTGTTTGATTGGTTTTGATAAATAAATTATTCTGTTAATTTTTCTTAAGTGTACTTTCCCGTGCCATTGATATTTGGAGTATCAGGGATGTTCAACTCTGGAAATCTTCTTCACGAGTTTTGGAGTGGACACGATTACCTTCATGACGGTATATGGTGTCCCACCCAAACTTGTTCCCTTGTGCTCTTTCTGCTTCGCTGAACTTCGGGTCGGTTTAGACCATTTGATTGATATTTATTTTCCCACTCTTTTCTTTGATCATTTTCAGCGCGTTACCATGACTTTTAAATTGGGAGCGCCAGACCAGTCATTTCCTTGAAACCAACTCCTCATTGGTGATCTACTCGAGACACTCGTCACCCATGACCTTCGTTTCCCACTCATTCATGTCATTTTGGGCTCCATTTGATTCGCACAACTTTCCCGACGCGTGACCCGATTTTATTTCACGCCATGGCGTCACATTCATTTTCCAACTTGATTTGTGGGTCCCCCGTCGACCAAAACCTGTCAGCCCCAACTATGGACATGGCCCACTTTGAGCCTACTATCCGTCCGCCACTTGTGTCCCATTATTTGGAATCCCCATGTGCTACTTATTTACACATGATCATCAACGTCTAATTTTAATTCGATTTTTTGCACAATGTCTAGTTTTGATCCAACCTGGCTCCACCGAGTCCAGTCCAGCTTCGTGCTACCCTCCATCGTAGCACCCTCATATTTTATTGTCTAAAAATATCAGATATCCATTCACCCATTTTTCCTATATTTAATAGAATTTTTGTTGAATTAAATTCCCATTGGAACAACCTATTTTCTCTATTTAATTCCTAGCCCTTGGATTGTTCAATCTAATCCCAACCATTGATTTCCCTACACTTTTCCACACTCATTCACAGCCACCCTAGCCGGCCCTAAATTCTAGGAGAGCCAACTTTCTCTCTCTCTTATCCATCTCTTTCTCTCTCTCTCATTTCTAAATTATTTCTACAACTACACTCCAGCAACCTACAACAACTATTCCTACACTTCAAAAACAACCACAGCAACAACATCTCCACCTCCCCTTCCATGAACCCGACAACCACCCGAGCACACTCCCCGACCACCTCCTCCGCCGTGGGCGGCCATCGCCGCCACCACAGTGCACTCTCCTCGACTTCCTCCTCCTCTCCTCCTCAACCTCACAACCCGACCCTGGCCGAGAACCACCCCACCTTTCTCCGACCACCTCCGGCCATCCTCGCTGTCGGCCGACCTCCCCGTCGACCAACTCCATGAACACCACCATCATCCTCTCCTCTTCACTCCTCCTCCCGCACCACCTTCGTGAAACCGCCGCCGCCACCACCACTGTGCAGCGCCGCCGCCCGACCCACGTCGAGGCGCGCAACCCTCCGCCGCTGCCTGGCCGGGCCTCTACCGCAGCAGCGCGCAACAGCGCGCATCGCAGCAGCACTGTTTGCGCACAGCAGCACGCCCACTTGCGCGCGTGCGCGCGAACGGCGTGCCGCCGCCGCCGTCGGCGACGAGGCTGCCGTGGGTGCCCCCCCACGGCCCACGAGCTCCGGCGACCCCCCTGGGTCTGCCCTCTCCTCCTCCAGTGCGACGTATAGGCGTTTTGTGCGTTTTGCACGACGTCCCGTCGTGACGCGCGCGAAATCACGTTCATTTTGGCGCTCCGTTGCAGCGACTTCGTGCGCCTTTTCCCGGAGATCCGACCGTTGGATCGGCGATTTCTTCGCTCCGTCGCAATCTCGGTATATCCACCTTCATCCCTGTCAATTTTCGTCCGTTAATTTTATCGTTTGATACATGAAAACCGGCCACCAAGTTCACCGTTTAAATTGTATTAAATTTGGACAGTTTCGCGGGGCCAATTTCGTCAGCTTGTATCTCCTCCACCGCAGCTCCGTTTGGCATGCTACCAGTTCCGGTGCGAAGCTGGTATAAACCTCTTTCTGCCCCCTTTAGATTTCATTTCAGTTTGAGCTATTTTGATTGGTTGAATTCGACGCCAAAGTTGGCCGTCCGAATTCGTAATTTCTAACTTGTAAAATTCCATTTTTGAACACGGGACTCCAGATTTCATTTCTGACACCACCATTAGACTTGTGGCGTCGTTCTGACATGTTTTCATATAAAATTTGTTAGATTTGGAGAATGTGGGCCCGGGCACGTTTTTCGGTGCAAAGCGGATCCCACATTCTGAGTCAACGGGACTTTTTGACGCCGGCTCATCGGAATCCAATTTCGGAGATACCGATGAGTTCGTATCGTCATTCTGGACTCGTTGATAGGTAGTTTGCTGAGTTTTGAGAACTTTGGCTCCGGCACGCATTTTCGTGCAAATCGGAATTCCAAGTTCTGGTCAACGGGCCAAATTGAGATCGGGTCAACGGAATCCAATTCTGGAGATACCGTTGGATTCGTATCGACATTCTGGTTGCGTGGACATATAATTTGTTATATTTTATAGACTTGTTTTTTTGCACGTTTTTCGGTACAAAACGGCTCCGACACGGACACCGTTTTGACCCGAAATTACCTTTTTGCCCTTGTGTCCAAATTGGACCGTTGGGTAGGCTATCCTAGCTAATTTGACCATTCTGGACACGTTGGCGATGTTCATTTCATCGTCCGACAATGTTTGTTGATAATTTCTCTAAGTTTAACCTTTTAATAATTAATTAATAATTAATTCATATAATGTTCGTATTTCGGGATTAGTACAACGAAACTGAGATTAGTCAATTCCAGTGATCTCACATCGCTGAAATTGACAAGTTGGACACGTGGATCACTATAATAAGATTATCAGCCTTACCGATAATCTTCTTATCTCGATTTACGCGTCGTAAGTTTCAACGTACAAATAACGAAGTACACTTTATATTAGACTAGAATTGACCCTGATTGACCTAAGTTGACAAGTTGACCCAAAGTCAACTGTAAGTCAACATTTGACCTAGTTTGACTAGATTATTGACCGGAGTTGACCTAGAGTTGTTTTGACTTAGAAGAACCTAGAATAAGGTAGATTGATTTTTTTGAGATTTATTTATTACAACTTGAACCCCTTGTAACCTGTGTTACTTTAAATAGGACTCTGTGGCTTCAGTGGGACCCCCTATACTTATCAGCTGTTCAGGTTATCGAGGCGAGTACATTCTCTGTTTATTTCATATCCTGCTTAGAATTATTTCCTGCAGTAGATTACTTTACTTGTACTGTCACGTTGGTCACACGGATTGGTACTATATGGATCCCTTCTTGAGATGTTATCCTTAGGGAGCATCGGGTACTCTATGTTTGTGCGTTTCACTTGCATGGCGTATCACTATGCTTCGTTGATTCTTCGATCACTTGTGACATATACTCTTATGATCACAGAGTCATCCTGGAATCCTTATCCCATTTATGGGTCTACTATGTATCACCTTCGAGGTCTATCACCTTCGGGGTCTATCACCCTCGGGGTCTATTACCTTCGGGGTCTGTTATATAGCATCATAACATAACCTGGCTGGATCCTTGTGTATTGATTGGGGGTACGGGGGAGTATAAGTGGACATGTGAATAATACACCAGTAGTTTCTTATCAGAATCATTCCTTAGTGTCTTATCAGAATCATCCCAGGCCATTTACATGTTCATATTGTACTCTGACTCACTAGTCACATGCTAGTTCTCTATGTATAGTAGATATTTCTATTACAGTTATCTCTCTGTTTACATACTGTTTTCTTTCAGTACCTGTATCTTACTTTACTGCAAGTTATATGTTTTATAACCTGCTATGATCTGTTGAGATGTACTGTACTCGCTCCAGTCCTGACTGGACCTGTTGATAAATTTTACAGATAGCCTGGAGGTGCCTGCTAGCCTAGAGGAGACACAGTAGGGTTTGTTTAGGTAGTTATTTTATTTTGTCTGGAGTTGTATTTATCTTGTGGATTACTGTATCTTATTTGAGTTTTGAAATGTACTTCTGGGTTCATGTATCTTAGACACTTAGACTTCTATCTCCTGTATTTATTTGGATTTCATGTTTTATCTATCCTTATCATGCTCTACCTTAGATGTGATTGAGTTTGTATCTGCTATGTCACCCCCATTCGGGGAGTATAAACTGTTTAGTCTTATACTGTTAGATGCATTGAGACCTAGGACAGCGTTCTACCGCCGACACTGCGGCGTAGGCTGGGCGTTGTTACGTTCTCGTGCCCTAACTCTAGGGTGCGGGTCGTGACAACCTCATCGGGCACATCTGGCAAAATTGTATCCCCTGTATCATTAGCAGTATCCGCATCACCCCAGCTGACTCTCCTGTCAATATTTCTGCATCTACCTGTGCATCCTTGCCACTCGGTGCCAAGCCACCAGCAACCACTCCGGTTTCAGCAACCGTAGCCGGCACCATCCCAAAAGCCTCTGTATCGTCTTCCGGCACCTCAACAGATGTGTGGCGTGTCGCAGAAGACATCTCGCTAGTAGAGCCACACCCATGAAATTCTTTTTCATAAAAAATAACATCACGGGACACAAAAAATTCACCAGTCTCCAAATCATACAGTTTTCATCCCTTTTTATCAAGTGGATACCCAACAAAAATATATTTTCTGCTCCTGCTAGCAAATTTATCATGTCGAGATTTCAAATCATACGCATAGCACAGACAACCAAAAATACGTAGATGATCATACGAAGGAGCCGAACCATATAAAACTTCATAAGGAGACTTAAAATGCAAGATACTAGAAGGGGTCCTATTTATCAAATAACATGCACCCAAAACACATTCCCCCCAAAAATCTACGGAAAGAGAACCTTGAAAGCGCAATGCCCTGGCGACATTTAAAATATGTCGATGTTTTATTTCCACCCTTCCATTCTGTTGAGGTGTCCTAACACAGGATGTTTGGAACAATATACCTTGAGATGAAAAATAATCTCGTAAACAATTAAATTCAGTACCATTGTCACTCCGCACTCGACGTATATCAGCCCCAAACTGACGCTTCACCATAGCAATGAATTCAAGAAACGCAGAATAAACATCACACTTATCTGTCAATAAAACAACCCAAACAGCTCTAGAAAAATTATCCACCAAGGTCAAAAAATACCGTGCCCCATTAGATGACGGAACACGATATGGTCTCCACAGATCACAGTGTATGAGTTCAAAGCATCTCAAAGCACGACTACTACTATCAGGAAAGGCATCACGAGTCTGTTTAGCTTGATGACAAATATCACAAGTCTTATGAGAAAATACACTACTACCCGAGAGAAAAGGTAAAGTCTGCATTACTTTATCTGAAGGATGCCCCAGTCTACTATGCCACACATCGGAATCATTCTCTTTGTATGCCAGGATCACAGAAGCCAAAGAAGCTGGAACCTCCCCCAAGAAGTAAAGTCCACCCCTTTGTTCACCTGCTCCAATAACCATCCTCGTACTTCGGTCCTGAACAAAACATAAATCAGGAGTAAATAATATATCACAATTTCTGGCACCAATCAATTGGGAGACAGAGATCAAATTGCAAGTCAATGTCGGAACATAAAGAACATCCGTCAACACCAACGAAGCAGTCAAAAATACTTTGCCTCTCAGAACAGCCTCAATAGTGCTTCCATCAGGCAAAATCACAGGACAGACAGGGCCCTCAAAGCAATCAACTAAACAGTCACGAGAGCCTGTCGCATGAAGAGTAGCCCCAGTATCGAATATCCAAGGGACAGAAGAATTCTTACCCATCAGACGATCAGAGTCTGAAGAACCAGGGTTGGAAGAATTATCGTTACCCAGCAAGCTCATCAGTTTCTGCCATTGTTCACCTGAGAGTGGTGAAGGATACCCTCCATGCAACATATCCGCCGAACTCCCAGCAAGACCAGTAGGCACACCATGACCAACAGCGGCGACATGATGAACAACCCCTGCGCCACCAGCACCACGTCCCCCATCACATCTCTGCGGTGGTGTTGGGCCTCTGCCACCACCAGCACCACGTCCGCCCTCACGCCGAGGACGAGTCTCCCACCACTCTGGATAGTCAATCTTGGCAAAGCAAGTTACAACATCATGACCTGTTTTCTTGCAATGAGTACAGATCATACCTGATTTGTCCCTGGAATTAGAAGTAGTAGAAATACGAGGTGAAGACTTGATAGCCAGCGCCATCACCTCCGCAGTAGCGGATTGGACCTGAGATTTTCGCATATCCTCCTCCTCACGAACTGCCTGGTATGCCCGATCTAAACTTGGCTGAGGATCCTGAGCCCGAAGATTAGATCGGGTATGACCATACAACTCAGCATTCAACCCATACATAAAGTCCTGAAAGTGGTCTTCATCCCTCATAGCCTGTAGCTTTGCAGCAAGTTTACCGCAGGTACAAGTAGGCAATGGAAAATAAGCAGCTTGTTCATTCCACAAAGACTGCAAATTTCCAAAATAGGTTTCCACAGACATCGACGCCGTTTGTTTGCACTCGGCCAAAGCCACCTTAATTTGTTGCTTCCGAGTGCCGTTGCTAACAACAAATCTTTTCTCCAACAAGTTCCACAATGGATAAACCTCCTCAAAGTACGGCAAAGATTTCTTCAGAGACGGATCAATGGTATTAAGAACCCATTGAACCAATAGCGCTTGCACGCATCTCCAATTAAGTAATTTACTAGCATCATTAACAGGTTTGACTTCTGTACCTTCCAGAAAAGTGATCTTTCGCCTAGAGATCAGGAAGAGACGTATTGACCGAGACCACTCAGCATAGTTCGGTCCACGAAAAATAATAGGAGTAATGATATTTCCTGGTTGATCAGCAGAACTCAGAAAATATGGATCCTTCGGATTAGGATAATTTGGGTTGTGTGCAATGCCACCGCTAGTCGCGACGGAGTAGCTGGACGCAGCATCATCTGCCATTGCGGATGTCGGGTGTACAAAAATTTTGTACAACTCCGACGAATGGGCCACTGATGGACGGGGTCGGCGGCGAATCGGCCGCGATCAGGGCGCCGGATCTGGCGCGTAGGAGCGAGCGGATGTCGGGTGTACAAAATTTTGTACAACGCCGACGAATCTGCCGCTGATGGACGGGTCGGCGGCGAATCGGCCGCTGCTAGACGGGGTACAGTCGGGCGTCGGGATCAGTCAGGCGCTGGGATCCGCGGGTGCAGGCGGACGCAGTCGGATGCAGTCGAGCGCTGGGATCCGCTACTTTCTTCTTCTTCTTTTTTTTTTCTTTTTTTCTTTTTTTTTTTTAGCTGGAGTACACGTTCACAAAGAAGCCTCTTCCTCGGTGAAGAACCAGCAGCGGAAGGGTTTGTTTATGCTTGATATATAGCCAAAAGAAGAAGAAGAAAAGACGAAAAAAAAAACAAAAAAAATCACAGATGGCGTACATCCATATAGAGAACTTCCTGAGAACTTCGTTGAACTTGAGAACTTCGTTGAACTTGGCGGGGTTGACTCTGAGAACTTCCTGTTAAGCTTTGTACTCTGAGAACTTCGTGTCACCTACTATGGCGACTACTTCCTGTTAAGCTTGGCGGGGTTGACTCTGAGAACTTCGTTGAACTTGAGCTTCCCCGAAAGCTGTTGCTTGTAGTAGTCGACGCGGGCGCGGTCGACGCAGTCGGTGCGGGCGCGTTCGGATCGGTCGGCGTAGTAGGCGCGGGCGCGATCGGCGTGGTCGGCCACGGTCGGCACAGTCGGTGCGGAGCGGGCTAGGATTTTTCGGAAGATGACGGCTAGGGTTTTTCGTGAGGCTCTGATACCATGTAGGAAATTATAATGCCCTTGTTCTCATTGCTAGGGTTTGTTACAATATTTATAGTGTCTACATTTGGGCTTATGGGTATGGGCCATATTTACATTACAAATCTAATCTAACAACATTCGATCTGATATTTCTTATTCCGTACAATGATTTATTGAAATCATAAATGTCTAAAAAAAACAGAGTGATCCTCGATCTTGACTAAGTCGAACCGGACTTGCCTTACTAAGTTTAAAGACGCTCACCATACCTCCAGTGAATTACAAGCAGAATAAAAAAATATCAAATCTTTGATGATTTCATCGTACATAATTAAGTTTTGAAAACTTATTAAAAAAACTCATTTCATTTGTCGAGATTCTCCCAACCAAACAACCGCTTAGCATTTGATAATAAAGATAACTTTGAAATCATATCCATCTATCTAAATATAATTTGATAAGTTAATTTTAAACAATTTTTTATTGGTTTTCAAAATAATAATCAAAAGTAGTTATGGTGAGATATCCCAACCCTAACCCAAATGGAAGGCTTAAGTAGAAGGCAAGTAGATGTTGGTAAAGCAAGCTGCAGATCCACCACCCCAACTAGGACATGGTTCAATAAAAATTATTATGAAACAAAAAGTTAAAGCTAATCTATACACTATACAATAGATTCATTATGCATGACAAAGAAAGCCTAGATTGAGAACAAAGGTTTGCTAAAACCTAATTAGATTTATTTTGGAGCTTGGACAATTTTGAATATATGATTTTGTAAAACGAACTTCATTAAGAAAATCATAGTTTTATTTAGGTTGGGAGATTTAGGGGAAGTATTGAAATTATTTATAGGGAAAAAAAAGAAAGAAAGAAGAAGAATCAAATGGAATACATAATAGTACTTCATAAAGGTATATATATATATATATATATATATATATATATATATATATATATATATATATATATATATATATATATATATATATATATATATATATATATATATATATTTTTTAATTTTTGGTTTGAACCCAATCTCTCTCGTTTATTCCTCACCTATCTCTATCTGGACCACTCTATAGCGTATTTGAAAATGTTCATAGAGTTAGACAAAACTAAATATATAACTAAAAAATACTATCGAAATTGGAGTTATGAAAACTCTACTATCAGGGCCGGTCCTGAGGCTTAGTAGGCCTAGGGCGGAAAAAAAAAATTGTGCCCTTTTTGCAAAAAATCGAAAATGTCAGCTTAGTACTTTAGTAATCAACGCTGAAATGTGAGCCTAGCAATCAACCTGAATTTTACCAAGCCAATAAATTAAAAAAAGTTAATAAAAAATTTATATATTAGAAATCAAAATCTAAAATGCATAATTAAGAAAGCATCACTTATTAGACTTAATGTACTTGGCGCAAATGAAGAATTGCTAAAAATAGAATGATATTAAAATGCCAACCAAATGGAGGTCTCGTGTTCCAAATCCTCACTCCACCTATATCCACAATTTAGATGTTATCAAGTTAGAACCAGGTATAAATGACACATTATATTTGAAAGACCGAAAACTGGAAAGAAAAAAAAAACTTCAAGTCACTACAAAATTCAAGATAAAAAAAAACACAGGTTCAAGTGAATTTCAGAAAACCCAAAAACTTTCATAAATGGAAAAAAGTTTATATAACTCTAAGTCCTCATGTCAAGAATTCCTCTGCTATGTGAAGTCCTCAGACAACTAAACTGCTGCATTATGGAAAGAAAAGAAGGAAAAAAAAAAAAAACCATAAATGCAAAGAAGTTGTCACAGAATTAGCTTCAGAATGAAGCATGCATTAACATTTTCAAATTTGTACTTCTTTTGCAGCAGTAAGTAGAACCTTCTTTCTTTGGTCTTCTTTCTTCTCTCTATTTCTGAGGTGTGGAGTGGTTGTGGAATCCACATTCACTCATAGGCCCTATATATCTGAAGTTGGAGCCATTTGGGCTTTTCAATACCAATCCTTTTTTTTTTTTTGCAGCAATTCTTCATTTGCTTTCTATCATTATTAGAGAATGATACATTGTATTATGACGTGATGTGCAACTAAATTGAACAAATGAACTCAATTTCTATGACACAATTTTTGTGAATTGCTAAAACTAACTCAAAACTAACAATAAGTTATAACATTTATTCGTATAAAACATAATCTCTATGAACTCAATCTCTATGACACATTTCATCAAACATAAGAAGGACAGATTGAAAAGAAAGAAAGAAGAAACCTTGAGGCCCTGGAAATAGGATGTAGTGCTCCTCCATCCATGATCCTCACATACTTCTCCAACGTCGCCACTCGCCACCACCAGCGCCTCCCTGGACTTCCTCTACCTTGAATATATATGAAAATATAAGAAGAAAAGATAGAAGATGAATCTTTCTAACTAATGCCTTGAATATTATTGAGAAGATGGAAAAAAAATGTTGGACGATGAATCGATTCTTCTCTCTCAAAATATTCTTCACGTTTAGATCGAGAATTCCCAGTCGATTCTTCTTCTCCCATGCGTATAAAAAAATAGAGTAGTACCCTTTCGGCTATGTAATCCTAGATGGCTGGATATAATAAATGCTCCCTTCCATTTTCCATTTGGGCCTGGACTTTGAGCCTATAGCCAATAACTAACATAAATATACAAAAAAATGGTGCCCCCCTCCTGTTTGGGCCCTGGGCTGTGGCCCAGGCTGCCTTGCACCAGGGCCGGGCCTGTCTACTATGACTATATTCTTATCGTGAATCTTAACATATATCATTGCAATTCATTTGAGTTTGTAAGAAAATAATTGTGCATTATATGTGTTGTAGTTAAAAAGTCAATGACGTATTTGGTCATTCTTAAGTGAAAATACATATAATATTTACTACAAGTTTGATTAAGAATAAATAATAAAATCAGTACAATAAATATTACAGTATTTTTTTTTTTTTCAAATATCGTGACCTACCGACACAATACAACTTATAATAACATTTATTAAGTAGACAAACATTTATTAAGTGATTTACTGTTGCAAATTATTTGTGAGCTTTTATTTATTTCCACCTAAGTCCTACCCAAATATCGTCGGACATCTTTTTAAAAAAAAAAAAAAAAAATTCCTACCCAAACATGATATCGGGACTACAACAACAAAAGTTGCAACTTAATATCCTAATTTATATTCATTCCAAACGATGAAGTTATAAATCCTGCAAGATTGTTTAGTGTGTTCAAGTGGGCCCGAGCTAAACTGCCTTGACCAAATTAAGTTCCGATTCCGGGTTTTCTTCTTCCAAGTCCTTCCCTAACGGCCTAACCCTAGCTACAATTCACCCGCAGCAAACTTTCTGGATCCATCGACCGACCCGACCCGACCCGACCCGCTTTGCCATCGTCACTAACCCCCTCCCTCTCAAACCAACAAAAAACTCCCAAACCAGCATCAATGGCGCTCTCCGGCATGCTCTCCACCAAGCTCCGATCCCTCCTCCCCCGGGGCGCCGCCCTCCTCCACTCCCACTCCACCAGCTTTGGCTTCAAGGAGGTGCGGGAGGAGGAGAAGAGCAAGCTGGTCGGCAACGTCTTCAGCAGCGTCGCCTCCAGCTACGACCTCATGAACGACATCATGAGCGTCGGGCTCCATAGGCTGTGGAAGGACAGGTTAGGGTTTCGGAACCGGTCGTCGTCGTCGTCGTCGATTGTGTCGATGTGAGAATTGTGTGATTGATGTTTTTTGGGGGGTTTCTGTTGTAGGTTGGTGTCGAAGTTGCATCCGTTTCCGGGAATGAAGCATCTCGATGTAGCCGGCGGAACAGGTTTGAACTCGTTGAGCTAATATATTCGACACGGACACTATATCTATTTTGGCGTGTCATGGTGTGCTGGAGTGTCTATGACGTGCCCAATACGTGTTCGACACAATGCCACAAGCATACCGATTTGTGGAGTATCGTGCCTCATAGATGGAAAGGGAACAATTTGGGTACTGATTAATGACCCGTTTAATTTTGTGATGCTTGAAGGATCACTGTTCACTGTACGGAATCAAGTTTATTTCGATCAACTTAGAATAAGATGCAATAGTGCTTTTAAGAAAATGTGGTGGGTTTTAGAAAGGGAAGGACATGGGTAGATTGTATATCAGTGTGATCGAGGACGTGCAAGTGCTAACTACTCTGGAAAGTTCATTTTATAATCATTAGCTTACATCAGTGCTCAACATTGTCCTCATTTTGCATGGGTTATGACATGGGTGAATTTGCAACACGTGCTAGATTATCGGATGAGGTTCTATGGTATCTGTTTCTCATGGATATTATCTGAATGTTTGACATTTCAGAAGGAATTAGTTACGCAGAAATTTGCGTATAGAGCATTAAAGTTTTGTGAAATTGCTCTGAGAGCATCAAGTTTGCTGACATTATGATAAGAGACCCAAAACACCCTATAGGGCGTTTTCTTTGTTTTGCAAAGGAAACGCCCTTTTGAGGTGCATTTTCTATGCATGCATATTTATTAGCACTTCTTAATTATCTCCCCTCAGTTAATATTGAATTAATTAAGGATGTCTAGAAAACGTCCTTCAAAACGGTGTTTTTTACACATAATTGAATCTCACTGTTCTAAAAGGCGGTCTAGGCGGCGCCTGTTGTCCGCCGGATGCCCGCCTAGGAGCCCGCCTAGACCCCCGACACCCGACTATGCATATTTTGGGGTTATATGGACTTTTTCTGCAATTTTCAGTAGGTTTTTTGGAGTTTGTCTATTTATTTTGAACCGCCTAGATCTAGACGGCCGCCTAGACGGTCGTTTAGGCGGGTTAGGCGCTAGGCGGCGGGTGCCCGTCCGACTAGCGCCTAGCGCTTTTCACAACCTTGTAATTGATAGAAAAACGCCATTTAGAAGGGAGTTGTTTCCAACAAATAAAGTTTTTTCTTTTACCTCATGGTAAATGATTAAAAATAATAGGGGAAAAATAAAATTAAAGTTATTTCATTGCCAAAACTTGAACCCGGGTCTCTCTGGCGAGAGCCAAGTATCTTAACCAACTAAGCTACAACAAACTGTTGATGGGTTTAGATTCGAGCCTTAAATATTTTTTTAACTACAAATCTCTCTTTTTTTAATTAATATGCACTAGAAACGCCCAACATAAGGGCATTTTTTGTACAATATTGTGCAATATACGCCCTTTCGTAGGGCTTTTTTTTATGATTGTATTTTTTTTGGCGAAGAATCAGCTATTACGTCCTTCCAAACCGCGTTTTGGGTCTCAAAATGCAATTTGGCCAAATTTTGTGGTGTGGGAGCAATATCATCAAACTTCTATGCTCTCAGTGCAAATTTCTTTTACTCACGAGGTAGAGATAACCCCAAGTATATCTAAATTTGCTTCTTTCATAACATGAAGCACCCTTACATGGAGATTTTAAAATGAAAGCTGATTCATATGATGATTATTGTAATTGTTTGGTAAATTAGCCAACATTTTGCATCACCTTCAACATTTGTCACTAAAGCATATTGTCTCATTAAATCATATATGCTGGAAAAATTCATAATTGTTTATGAACTTATTCAAAGTGCTCTTCACATTGATTATTTATGGATATGTAGGTGATGTAGCTTTTCGTATTCTGGAAGACATAAACAGTGTTAGTCGTAGAGCAACACAGGATGGTATCAGCGACGCAGAAGAAGAAACCCGATTATATGTATGTGACATCAACCCAAATATGCTGAATGTTGGCAGGAAACGTGCTGCTGAGAGAGGTATGGTACTGGAGATATTATATTGGTTCTCTTAAGCTAACTTGTGTGTTGATAACATCAAGTCATTCCTTGTTATGCAGGGCTTGGTGAAGACCGCTGCCTTGTTTGGGTGGAGGGAGATGCAGAAGCTTTGAGTTTTGATGATAGATCAATGGATGGTTACACCATTGCCTTTGGGATAAGAAATGTAACACATATAGAGAAAGCCCTCAAGGAAGCTTATAGGTGAATTATTTGTAACATGCAATATTATGTTGTTGACTGGTGCATGCCTAGGTAGTCTGCATTATGGACCGTGATGTTAGAAATGTAGTATTTCATGTAAAAAAAAAGAGTAAAAATGTCAAAGGATGTTTATGGATCCATGGTGGAATTATGTTCACAAATCATGGAATTGAGTATATAAAAACTAATTATTATACGATTGTTCTTGAAGCCATGTGGTAGTTACACAAAGTTATGTTCAATTAGGGGGAAATTTACTTTACGTTCCATGCTGAATTGCTATTTGGTAACTTCGGTTATGTTGCTTTCATAATTTTCAGAGTACTTAAGCGAGGAGGCAGGTTCTTATGCTTGGAGCTGAGTCATGTCGAAATCCCTGTATTCAAACAATTGTGAGTACATGAAACCTTATTGCTGAAGACCTGTGTTTTTTTATGTATGTCCAGGAGTTGTTTGTTTTCTCTATTTTTGAGTTCCTATGCTTTTGAAACCAATGAGTTACTTAAATCCAGCTAATCAGTTCAAGGTCTGTTTGTAACCAAGGATCATATTCATGACCAATGCTCATTAAGCTAATTGGTTAAGTTATGAAGTACACTTATTTAGTTTGCCTGTTTCATCAACTGTGGTAATTTGTTCAAACTCTTATATATTCTTCTTTGTAGCTATGATTCCTACTCGTTTTCAGTGATTCCAGCAATCGGGGAGCTTGTAGCTGGTGATCGGGACTCTTACCAGTACTTGGTTGAGAGTATCCGCCGTTTCCCTAAGCAGGTAGATGCGGTAGATTAGATGTCTTCCAACTTCTTATTTATTTTTACCCCCATGGCTATTACATGGAAACATGCATTTATGTATTGTTGTATTTTTGGGGTTCCATTTTCTGGGTGATACTTCATTTTCTTGCATCTGCATAGATACATATGGATATGCAAAGATCAAACACATCAGGTCGTAGACAGTATATGCTTGAAAATAATGAAAGAAGGTAATGATAATAGTGGTGCTACTTGATCGGTAGAGACAATGTTGGTAGAATTGTCATTTACAAGTGTATATTGGCATTCACAGCTTAAAATTGTTCACATTTGATTTTAGAGAAATCATGCATGAATCTGGGTGCAGGTATGTATCATCATGATGATTTAAACGAAGTATTAGGTCCGTTAATGTGATAGTGACATTGTAATGCTGCAAACTTGTCAGTTTTTCCTGTTATTGAAGTTGTATCTCTCTTTTCTCATATCCTGACTCATTTTTCCTCATTGTAATGCTGCAAAGTTGTCAGGTTTTCCTGTTATTGAAGTTCTCTCTTTTCTCATATCCTTTCTGACTCATTTTTCCTCTTTGCAGGAGGCTTTTGCTCGTATGATTGGTGATGCAGGATTTCAGAAGGTGGAATACGAAAATCTTGTTGGTGGGGTGGTTGCCATTCACTCGGGGCTGAAATTATAAGCATATTAGTCCAGCATATGACTATCTTGTCAAGTGTTTATTGTAGTGCTTCTGATACAGATGATGAGAAAGTTCTATGTAACCAATTATTGTCATTTTGTTGGGCCCAATAATCATTCATTTTTATGAATGGCACTTTGTATAATCAAGAAAATTAAGTAGAAAATTGATTTTGTCCATTTGGTTCACCTTCTTTTACTTCCAAGGAAATATAGAGCAAAGCCTCTTTTTCCTTCCACTGTTGCATTAATGTTACTCCTTGATGTAATCCTTTTACGTCCCACTAATATGAATATTTTGTGCTTGCTTCCTTGTATTTTGATTTCTTCATGTCCAGAATGTTGATTAGGCGTTGACAAATACAAGAGGTAACTACTGAACAAATATTTTTCTCCCTTTAGGGATGTGACGAATGGAGATGATTGTAGCTAGCTGTCTAACACAGATTTATTCAGGAAAATGTGGAGACATTACTTGTTAATGTCACTACAGACAACTAGGTAACATCATATATATCTGTATTAATTTCGTTCTTCTTTTTCCTTTTCTTCTTTTGTGATATTAGGAACTGAATATGTGGGAATGATCACTTTGCAAAGAGATTGCAAAAGGTAAGTCATTACTAAATTTCTTCAAGTATGTACAAGCTGCTTCTTCTGGTAATCTCTTACTCTGGCCTATGTTTGAAATTTGAATAATAGGTTTGAAGTCTCAGATGCAAAATAGAGTTTAAAATCATGTAGCTAGTCATGTCACCAGCAAAATAACTGATATAACTAGATGAAATGAGCAAGTCTGTGGCTCTATCAGCATATATAGATTGATTGATCATTTCTGTACTGAGCAAGGGGATTGTAAGCTGCACTTGCTAAAGTGGGACAACTGCCTAGAGAAGGGAGAGAAATTCATTAATAAATTTGGTGGCAAACTCGTAAACCGAGCTCTTTGGCAGTCATTTCAAAAATTCAACAATCTAGTATACTTGGATACAGTGATTACTTTTGGTCTTCAATTGAGCTCATCCCTGGAGCATTGGTTTCTTCTTGACAACCCTAACCAAGTTCTGGTTCTGCTGGTTTTGTTAGCAATTTATAATAAGAAGATTAATAAATACATGAAGTGTTGTGCAAGTAAAATGGTACAGTTACCGAAGGGACACGATGGTTGAGAACATCCGTTGGGGTGGAATAGTGGGGGCTTCAGTTTCCCAGCGTTATGGGAGGGTAAAACCTAAAACCTAATATGAAAAGTTGAGGCTTCATCGTATTTTTTTTTCTTCGAAAAGTACCATTACCTACCAGGAATCAACCTGGAACGCGAGGAGCATCATGAACCAACCTACCAGGACCTGCCTTAAATTCCTTAACATGAAACACTGTCCGGACCTTCTGGCTATCCTTGAGCCGATGATTGATGGGGAGAATATTCAGGACCTCGCCTATGAGGTCCACATGCCTTTCTTCTGTCACGGAGGGGAACATAACAAATTCATTTGGATTTTGTGGAACAACTCCATTGAGGTGGCGGTTTCGGAGATACACAAACAGTTTATCCACTGCAACATTTTGGATAATAAATCGGGGCATAGGATGGCCCTCACGGTCGTGTATGCGAGTTGCCTGATGCGTACCAGAAGAGAGCTGTGGCAAGATCTGTCTACTACACTCAATCACATTGACCATCCATGGGTCCTGGCTGGCGATTTCAATGTAGTCACCTCGGCAGCTGAAAAAT
The DNA here is from genome assembly GCA_029216955.1 of Iris pallida. NCBI lineage: Eukaryota > Viridiplantae > Streptophyta > Magnoliopsida > Asparagales > Iridaceae > Iris > Iris pallida. The sequence goes on from JANAVB010018197.1 coordinate 2,997,753, forward strand.
CTGGGTCGGATCTCAATAATGCGGCTGCGGTGACGGACTTTTAACAAATTTATATAAGAGACATGGCTGATTGATGCTGGCTATCAGGGGTCGATATATACTTGGTGTAACGGCCTCACCAATAATCCCAACACCTGGGAACGCCGTGATCGGGTTCTTTACGACACCAATTTCTTCCTTAACAGACCGTCCATATCTGTCCTGCATCTTCTGCGCCTACATTTCGACCACTCCCCCCTCCTCGTTACCCCTTCAGATTCCCTCTCTACCCCGGCTCCTTTTCGTTTTCAACGGATGTGGTGCAGCCACCCGACCTTCATGGATTTGGTGTCGAACAGCTGGAACAAAGACTGTCAGGGACCACCGCTCTATGTTCTTCATGCGAAACTCCAGAGACTCCGATCGGCCTTGAGGGACTGGAACTGGAATGTTTTTGGTGACCTCAGGAAACAAAAACGTGACCTACAAAATGAGATCGAGAATTTAGAGGCCAGTCTTCAAGTTCAATGGTGTGACGTAGGTGGTGAGGAGCTCATACAAACAAAACGCAGACCGGATACAGTCTTGGGCCTGGAAGAGCAGTTACTCCAGGATCAGGTCAGGATTAATTGGGTCAAGAAGGGGACAGAAACTCCACTTTCTTTCATGCGATCATTAAAGAGCGAGCCAGCACGAACAAAGTTCATCTTTATCATCAAGATGGATCCATGGTGGAGGACCAGGTTATTATGGAACAAGCCATTATGTAATGTCCCGCTCCGCACGAGGCATTTGGTTGGCTTGTTGGATGAGATCAAAATGTTAGACCGTGACTTATGTTGGGAATCAAGAGAGTTGAGACTGATGCAGTCTCTCTGAGCTGGCTAGACGGATTAAGTGTTGGAATGTGGCTCGCTGGTGGAGCTACGCTTAGGGGGAATGTGTGCAACCAGAATAAGAAGACCCTTTTATGCAGGCAAGTGGAACTGTCCTCCTTCCTCCTTATTCCTGCATGCTTAATAAATGGAATAACGTGATGCTATGAATATGTCTCTAATGTCTCTTACCTTGAATGTTGAATAATTGTGATGCGATGCTTTAGTTGCTAAATCGATAGAGATGGATATGCTGGAAATCATTGAATGAATAACACATGAACTTTGAATTGCTGAACGAATCATACTCAAACTGCTAATGTATCATGATGCCTGAGAATGAATCGATAATGTCCCTTATGCTTAATCTTGATGAAATGAATGAATCACTAGAGTAATCGAGATGTTGCGTGAATGATACATGAGAAAAGAATTGAATATGCTATTGTTCCTATGAAATGAATAAAATGCTACAGGTCCCTTCGAAATAAATGAATGCTGTTGTTCCTCCTTAGAAGGAACGTAATGAGAAATGTTACAATGGAACAAACAATGAGAATGATGAGGCTTGGGATCATGGAGATCACCAAGTAGAATGATGGTAATGATTAGTTGTTGAACACGGCTCGGGATTGAGATGAGATGTTGAACTGTTGGCTCTGCTTACTTTCAGTTGCTTTACCATGCATTTGTGTTATCGAGTCGACACGCATTCGCATGGTCATGGACGTACTTGTACAAGTCTGAGTAAGTTTTCTCGAACGGTACCTGGGGCACCTGGACCGATTCGACCCGGGAGGAAACATTGGCCGTGCTATGGTGGCACGAGGTATTACGGGACATTCGGCTAGGCATGCAACCTACCCTGGAATGGCGCGTCGTAATACCCGTTGGAAAGTCCTTTATGGTACAGTTTCACCAACGACCATGTAGTCAGGATGCATGCTAACGAATGTTTTGTGCAGACAGAGTTAGTATATCATATTATCCTGTATTTTTATGCAGGTACAAGGGAGTTGGCTATCGGTAAGAAATCACTTAAACGTGATATACTCAATATATGTGTTGGCTTAACTCGCGTGCTTAACGTGCCAAGTAAATGATGCTATGCGTAGTCTTTCAATATGAGAACCTGCTTAACATGTTAAATTCAGTATGCTAGAAAGATGCCTTGCTATGAATATTGCTCAAACATAACATACATGCTAAGTGATGCTTGAAGTGAGAATTGTCATAACATGTTTAAGCCGATAATGTTAACGATGCCTCAATGATGTCTTTGCATGATAACACCAAGAATGCTATAATGATATGTCCACATGAATGCTATTAAGAATATGTTTACATGCTTCACTCTGATTATTGCCCATGAACTGTAAACTGATGCTAGGCCCCAAGTAGAAAGACTATTCTATTAAATGTTTGCTAAAATTGACCAGTTAGTGTTGGTTTAGCGAGTGGGTTGGATTCTGCTCGCCAGTACATAGATGATGTGCTGACCCACGTTTTTGTGGGCAGGTGCTCATGCTTGGGATGTTCTGCACACGAAGATTGGCTTGACCGGTCCCGCGGTATCGAAGATTTGTTGGGCATACAGAAGCTCTCCTTCTACAAGTGAGTTATAAGCCAAGTCGGTATATTGAGTTGTAATCCATTGTATCCAAGTATCAAATGTAAGCTTTGTAGCATTGTTCAGTTGGCTTTCAATGTAAAGTGAGATGTGTTGTAAGCATTGTACTTCAATACAAGTCTTGTACTCTTCTTCAATTATCAATAAAGAGAATAAAGTTCTATATATCTCTGTGTGACTTCAAGTTATCCTTTTTTCTCCGCTGCTATAAAGAAGTGATGTACTTCTATTCAATAAGAAAGATTGTCCTCATTAACTTCAATTTGTCTTCTTCTGCCGCTGCGATGTGTTCCTATTTAAAAATTATCACTTATGTACCATCTTTGCCTTGTACAAGTGCAATATCAGACTTGTGGCATTACGCCCAAGCGAGGACGATCGATTCCAAGAGATAAAATATGTGAAGAAATGACTCTACGAATCGGGACGTGACAAATTGGTATCAGAGCACGGCTTTACGTCCTTGGTCTCTTCTTTGATTCATTTCCAAATCAAAGTTGCATCGACGATTAACCAAAGTTGCTTCCACGATCACTCAACGTTGCTTTCGAGATTAAATCAAAGATTGCTTCCGCGATTATGCTGTCGTTGTTCTGCAATCATCCTATGTTGTTGTGTCTGAAAGTTCGTTGACCCTCTTGGCTGCTCATTGGATGTTCCATACAATAAGTCTATATACACTGTGATGCCCCTGAATGAATGATTGTTGTTGGTTTAGACACAAATAACCCAACAATGACTCGATGCCATAGCATGCTATGTTGTGAATGCTGTTTGGAATGTGAGAACAAAGAAAAGTGGCTATGTATGCTGTAACAAGTTGAGATTGCATGTGATGTTGGAAAAGAATTGTGAATGGGGTAATTGATGTATGAGTTCAACAGAATTGCTGATTTGACTCATATATGTTACCCTGAGAATTTGAGACCCTAAGAATGTTGGCTTGTGGTTTGAGACCCCGAGATGTTGGCTAAGTGTTGTGATCATTATAGATCACAAATGTTCGAAATAGATTGAGTTGGTATTGTTTAAGGATGGCTTCGTTTTTGAGTGGTATATTGCATCTACCACCTCAGAACGAGATGTATGTTGACCCTTTCCATAGGATAGCAATGAGACTATCTGTGTGTATTGGGTAGTGCCGAGACTTAGCTGGAAGTCATGTATTGTGGCTAGATGACTCGAGTGTCCCTTGACGGTGATGTTATATTGAGTAGCGAGATTGTCAAAAATTATAACCGGTGGCTTGGTTAGAAATTGTTTAGTCGAGTGATGACTCAGACTAGTAAGACAGTTAGTATGCTATGGGTAAATGGATATGGCTAGAGAATGTTGTGGCTTAGAATATCTAAGTGTTGATTTCGAATGGTTGGATGCAAATCATATGTGGTTAATACAAAGTTGATTGCTAAGCTAGAAGTTTTGGAAACATTATCGGAGAAACAAAAGAATATTAGAAATTTATGCTTTGACCCTAAGGTGTAATAGATGTTAATCCATCTTGATCACCAAAGGATAGTCGTTGCCTATGTGCATGTATGCTGAGGAATTTAATGGGATTAGAAAAGTAACAAGAAGCCACCTTGACTATTTGTGTTTCCTAGAGGATGGTTAAGTGATACATAAATTATCGGATTGAATGGGATGAACTACTTGACCATTGCTTCATGAGACTTAAGAATGCCCGTAAGAAGGTTTGATGATTGAGAAACGAATGGGATTGAGAAATTACAAACGTGTTGGATAATGTCGGTATAGGTGATTGTTGGTTGGGGTATAAATTGTTGGCTTATGACTTAGTGGTGTGACTCTGTCATACGAACCGAATAGTATGGTTCCATAGTCCTGTTGAGACTAAGGGAATCGATGACCCTTGAATAGTTAGCCTTGGCTTATGGGTTCGTGTGGGTACAAAGAAATTGGAATAGAAATTGGATCATTGGGAATTTACTTGATGGATTATTAGAATGATGTGAATCATATGTCGGGTTGGGATTGACCGTGATGTTGTTAGATCGATCTTTGTCGATCATTGGGTAAGTCTAAGAATGAGCCTCTGTGGAAATTATTTCCTTGAGGAAGACCCTGGATAGATAGACTTGACCCTAGTGACTAGTTGATGACTTACAATTTGTTGGCATAGCCGATAATGGCGATTAGTTATTCAGACTGAGTGGATACCCATAGGTTTGGGTAGAGTCCCTTAGGACTGTCGGTTGCTTATTGGCCCTGAGAATAAGAAACTAGCATGATCCCTAGTAGCCATCCACTCTAGGGGAGTCACCTGAATGATTAGGTTTAGCTGTCGGTATAGCTAACCATAGAGTCATGATTGAATAATAGGGTGACCATTGGCGACCGTAGGATAACCTTGTGGCATAGAACGAGAGATGGTGATGAGTATGACCTAAGAACGATATGTTATATGTATATGCTTCAATATGAATCTTAGAGATGTTTGACCCTTGAGGATTTTGTGTCGGCCTATAGCGGAAATGTTGGATCGGTATCTATAGTCGGGTAGCTGGGTTAATCTTGACTGTTGCATAGAATTATACCCTGACTCGGGTAATCGATAGTTGGTGATGTCGGATTGTATCTTTTAGAAAAGATGAATTGCCTCGGTGAAAAATATTGTTGGATTTGGGAAGGAATATGATTGCATGTGGTGAACTCTCGATATGATTGGCTCTAAGTTAGACCCTTGACGGAATGTTAAAAATATTATGTTTAGACAGAGAAATTAACTGAGTTGTCCCTGATGTTAAGTGTTGTGGCCTGGAAGATAGTGATTATGGAAAGTGAATAAAGTGATAAGTCAATTGAAGAGATGCTAAGTCGAATTTGGAAAAGAGAGTTATATCGTGGCTGATCGAATCGCACTAACATGGAAGCTGGCTGAAGTACATATGTTTTGGAACGCCTAAAATATATGTACGGATCCAGCCGAAGTGATAGGTTGCAACTGAGATAACATTATGGGAAGAATTTATTTCACTAGCACGGACTTTGGCTGAAATACATATGTTTTGGGGACGCCTGAAATATGTGTATAGATCCAAACGAAGTGATGTGTTGCGACCAAGATAGAATGCAAGGAAAATGTTGGTGAATCAATAAGAAGTTGTAAGTATTTAGAAAAAGAGAAAGATGGATTGAATCGTTGATGGATTAAAATGATACAGTTAGATAGCTATTTTGAAATGACCGAGCGTGCTGAAATGAATATTAAATTGAAGCTGCAAGAATAACTCGTTGAGACTAAGTGAATCTAGTAGATGAGTTGTGCCCTTAAGTTTCGAAGACAAAACTTTTTTTGAGTGGTATATTATGTAATGTCCCGCTCCGCACGAGGCATTTAGTTGGCTTGTTGGATGGGATCAGAATGTTAGACCGTGACTTATGTTGGGAATCAAAAGAGTTGAGACTGATGCAGTCTCTCTGAGCTGGCTAGACGGATTAAGTGTTGGAATGTGGCTCGCTAGTGGAGCTACGCTTAAGGGGAATGTGTGCAACAAGAATAAGAAGACCCTTTTATGCAGGCAAGTGGAACTGTCTCCTTCCTCCTTATTCCTGCATGCTTAATAAATGGAATAACGTAATGCTATGAATATGTCCCTAATGTCTCTTACCTTGAATGTTGAATAATTGTGATGCGATGCTTTAGTTGCTAAATCGATAGAGATGGATATACTGGAAATCATTGAATGAATAACACATGAACTTTGAATTGCTGAACGAATCATACTCGAACTGCTAATGTATCATGATACCTGAGAATGAATCGATAATGTCCCTTATGCTTAATGTTGATGAAATGAATGAATCACTAGAGTAATCGAGATGTTGCGTGAATGATACATGAGAAAAGAATTGAATATGCTATTGTTCCTATGAAATGAATGAAATGCTACAGGTCCCTTCGAAATGAATGAATGCTGTTGTTCCTCCTTAGAAGGAACGTAATGAGAAATGTTGCAATGAAACAAACAATAAGAATGATGAGGCTTGGGATCATGGAGATCACCAAGTAGAATGATGGTAATAATTAGTCGTTGAACACGGCTCGAAATTGAGATGAGATGTTGAACTGTTGGCTCTGCTTCCTTTCAGTTGCTTTACCATGCATTTGTGTTATCGAGTCGACACGCATTCGCATGGTCATGGACGTACTTGTACAAGTCTAAGTAAGTTTCCTCGAACAGTACCTGGGACACCGGGATCGATTCGACCCGGGAGAAAACATTGGTCGTGCTATGGTGGCACGAGGTATTACGGGACATTCGGCTAGGCATGCAACCTACCCTGGAATGGTGCGTCGTAATACCCGTTGGAAAGTCCTTTATGGTGCAGTTTCACCAACGACCATGTAGTCAAGATGCATGCTAACGAATGTTTTGTGCAGACAGAGTAAGTATATCATATTATCCTGTATTTTTATGCAGGTACAAGGAAGTTGGCTATCGGTAAGAAATCACTTAAACGTGATATACTCAATATATGTCTTGGCTTAACTTGCGTGCTTAACGTGCCAAGTAAATGATGCTATGCGTAGTCTTTCAATATGAGAACCTGCTTAACATGTTAAATTCATTATGCTAGAAAGATGCCTTGCTATGAATATTGCTCAAACATAACATACATGCTAAGTGATGCTTGAAGTGAAAATTGTCATAACATGTTTAAGCCGATAATGTTAACGATGCCTCAATGATGCCTTTGCATGATAACACCAAGAATGCTATAATGATTGTCCACATGAATGCTACTAAGAATATGTTTACATGCTTCACTCTGATTATTGCCCATGAACTGTAAACTGATGCTAGGCCCCAAGTAGAAAGACCATTCTATTAAATGCTTGCTAAAAATGACCAGTTAGTGTTGGTTTAGACGAGTGGGTTGGATTCTGCTCGTCAGTAAATAGATGATGTGCTGATCCACGTTTTTGTGGGCAGGTGCTCATGCTTGGGATGTTCTGCACACGAAGATTGGCTTGACCGGTCTCGCGGCATCGAAGATTTGTTGGGCATACAGAAGCTCTCCTTCTACAAGTGAGTTATAAGCCAAGTCGGTATATTGAGTTGTAATCTATTGTATCCAAGTATCAAATGTAAGCTTTGTAGCATTGTTCAGTTGGCTTTCAATGTAAAGTGAGATGTGTTGTAAGCATTGTACTTCAATACAAGTCTTGTACTCTTCTTCAATTATCAATAAAGAGAATAAAGTTCTATATATCTCTGTGTGACTTCAAGTTATCCTTTTTTCTCCGCTGCTATAAAGAAGTGATGTACTTCTATTCAATAAGAAAGATTGTCCTCATTAACTTTAATTTGTTTGCTTCTGCCGCTGCGATGTGTTTCTATTTGAAGATTATCACTTATGTACCATCTTTGCCTTGTACAAGTGAAATACCAGACTTGTACGGCATCACGCCCAAGCGAGGACGATCGATTCCAAGAGATAAAATATGTGAAGAAATGACTCTACGAATCAGGACGTGACAACAAGCCATTCTCCATTTCTCTAAATTTTTCGACTAATTGCCGGCTACGGACCCGGATAGTTTCATTGATTGCATCCCGAACCTCATCTCTGTGGAACAGAACCTGAACTTGTGCACGATTCCACTGGAAATCGAAGTCGAGTCTGCGGTCAATTTTCTCAACCCCAGGGAGCTCCCGGCCCGGACGACTTCACAAGAGTTTTCTACACTAAGTACTGGAGCATCATTAATCACGACCTGATGGCGGCTATCACATATTTCTTTTTAGGAATCCAGCTCCCTAATGGGATCACCGCGGCCAACCTAGTCCTCATTCCGAAGATCTCCAAGTCTACAGAAATCGAGGACTTTAGACCTATTAGCCTGAGCAACTTCTCCCGTAAAATTCTCTCCAAAATTTTGGCCGACAGATTGGCTGGCGTCCTCCCATCCATAATCTCTCGGGAGCAGTCGGGTTTTGTCAGAAGCCGTAGCATTCATGAGAGTATCAGCCTTGTCCACGAAATATTTGGGACCATCGACAACAATATTACTGGAGGGAATATGGCTATTAAGCTGGATATGTCGAAAGCCTACGACAAGGTGAACTGGAGGTTCCTGATCCGGGTCTTGCGCCAGTTTGGATTCAGCCAGAAGTGGATCGACCTTATTTTCAAAAATATCTCTAATTGCTGGTACTCGATCTCCATCAACCGAAAGACGGGTGGTTTCTTTCGATCTTCTAGAGGCCTGAGACAGGGGGACATATTTCCTCCGCCTTGTTTATCATTGTACATGACGCCCTCAGCAGAAAAATCTCCAAAATCTATCTCCATGGCCAGATAAAGCACTTCTCAGGCAGAAAAGATAGCCTTCCCATATCACACCTTTTTTACGCGGATAACAGCCTTATATTCCTCAACGGTGGCACTGACAGCGTGGACAATCTGCTGAAGACGTTAAAGGAATATTCCAAAACTTCGGGACAGGTCATTAACATGGGAAAATTGGCTCTGATTCTCCCAGAAGGACTATATTTCTCTTCGGGCTTCCAATACTTGGGGGTACCAGTGTTCGAAGGCTGGGCGAAAGCTTAGTACTTCTTCGACCTGACTGAGAAATTTGAGAAAAAATTTTTGGGATGGAGAGGAAGACTTCTTTCTTTTGGTGGCAAAATTATCCTTCTCAAGAGCGTTCTAACTGCCCTACCCATCCACTCTCTGTCAGTGATAAAAGCCCCTAAGAAACTCCTCCATAAATTAGAGAAAATCATGGCTGCTTTTCTCTGGAACTATAAAGAAAAATATCGTACTAGATGGATTGCTTGGAACAATGTGTGTCGTCCGATGACCGAAGGGGGATTGGGATTAAGATCCCTCAATCAGGTGATGATAGCTCTTTATGCGAAAAGGTGCTGGGCTCTAATCAAAGGTGAAACTGTGTGGGCCCACTATATACTTCAGAAGTACGGAGATCCTTCGACACCCAACTACTCCTCCCCCTTACTCCCCATCTTCGCTATGGCAATCAATGATGAAGATTTTTCATACTGTCTCTAGCAAGTGCCAATGGGTCCTGTGTCGTGGCAATATCCAGATTTGGGATGCGAATTGGTGTGGCACCCCCTCTTTCCAAACCTCCAGAATTCATTTATTCCCCTACCATTCGCCAAGTGGTGGCCTCCCCGTTGGTCCGCATCTCCCTGGATGAGGAGGTCAACATCCGAAATTTCCTCCCTGCTGAAGCTATCGACATGTTGGACAACATTACTCTTACCAACGAAAAGGATCAGGTCTGCTGGACCCTTAACCAACACGGGGACTTCACTACTAAATCATACTGGGATCATCACAGGAGGAAATACCCTACAAATAACTAGAGCGGATTCTGCTGGAACAAATATATTCAGCCTCGCATTGGCGCCTTCCTCTGGCATCTGCGACGGAATGCTATTCCGGTAGAGGCTAGATTGTTAACCATGGGGATAAACCTCGCTTCAAAATGCGTATGCTGTGCTAACCCGGACACGGAAACCAAGGACCACCTCTTCGTCTTAGGGGAGACGGCTAGTAACATTTGGCATCACTTCGCTGCCACCTTCCAACTTTCCACATCCTACACTACCGTCGATCAACTTGCTCAGGTATGGCTTCAAAACTCTTCTCCCTCCTCCCTGACGGACATCAGTAGGAACATTGTTTTTGCCTCATGCTTATGAAAAATTTGGAAGCAAAGGAACTCCATTCTCTTTGGCGGTGGGGGCAGCAATTATCTGGAGATCGTTCGTCGGGTGACCGTGCATCTTCAGCACATCTTGTCTGCCCATAACCTGGGGACGGACATGTTGTGGAGGCACTGTCACCCCCAGTTTTCGAATTTGGAGTATTTTCGTCATTTTCTAAGTTTTATGATTTTTAGGAATTTTATTTAATTTTATATAATTTTTAGGGATTTGTTTGATTTGGTTTGAATTTTATCCAATTCGGACTTAAGTTGGAGACCCGGGTAGCCTGGACACTAGTGGGACCCACATACTAGCTGGGCTTGGCCCACATACCATCCTAACTAGGCTAGAAACCATAAACCCTACTTCCATGGCTTAATTAGTCATTTTAGAGGCTTAATTAGTTAATTAGAGTCAAACCAAAACAAACCGAACCAAACCGAATTTATTTCAAACCAAACCAAGTCTATTGGGTTTGGGGGCTTATTGGATTACCACCCAAACCCAATAAACCCCATGGCCGGCCAAGTAGAGGAGCACTCCCCTTTGCTTCTTCACAAAGTAAACTTTCTCTCTCTCCATTTCTTTCTTTCTTTTCCAAGCTCTTCTTCAAAGGAAATCCATTAGGTAAGCCTATTAACTTCCCATTAATTCCTATATTTCACTTATTCCTTTACAATAAATGTAGAGGAGATGATTCTCCACACTTTGCCCATAAATTTCATAGGTTTCCCTAGAAATCTAGGTTAGAGATTAATTGGGGGTTTTCTAAATTATAGTGGTATATATGTATGTATATATATATATATATATATATATATATGTGTGTGTGTGTGTGTGTATATATAATTATATGAATTTGTGTGTGTGTAGGGGAATGGTAGTGGTAGTGTGTGAGAGTGTTTGTGTGTGTGTGAATGTGAATGTGTGAGTGTGTGTGTGTGTTTGTGTGTCATGAGAGTGGTGGTGAGAGTGCGTGTCATGAGAGTGAGAGTGTGAGTGTGTGTGTGTGTTTGTGTGAGAGTGTGTGTGTGTGAGTGTGTTAGAGTGTGTGTGTCTATATATATATATATATATATATATATATATATATATATATATGTGTGTGTGTGTGTGTGTGTGTGTGTGTGTGTGTGTGTGTGTGTGTATGTATTTATATACATATATAGAGATGTGTATGTATTTATATATATGTAGATATGTGTGTGTGTGTATATATTTACAAATAGATGAGTGTATAGATATATATATAGATATATAGATATATAGATAGATAGATAGATATATAGATAGATATATAGATAGATATATATATAGAGAGATAGGAGGAAGAATTAGAAGAAGTAGAAGAGGATGAAGAGAATTAGGAACAGCAGCAATAGCAGGCAGTAGGAGCAGCAGTTGCAGCAGTACCATAGCAGCAGCAGCAGCAGTGCTTAGCAGCAGCAGCAGCAGTGCAAGCAGTGGCTGCAGCAGCAGTTCCCCCCCCCCCCCCCCCATTTTGCCCAATTAACCCCTATAAACCCCCCCTATGTAGATTTATATGTATATATATATATATATATATATATATATATATATATATATATATATATATATATATATATATATATAGATAATTAGATAGTTAGAGGAAGGGAATAAGACTAAGAAGTTCAAGAAGAAGATTAGAAGAAGAATAGGAAGAGAATTTGATTAGAAAGAGAATGAGATTTAGAATAGGAAAGAATGAGAGGAAAAGTTAAGAAGAAGAATGAGAAGAGGATTAGAAGAGAATGGGAAAGGAGAATAGGAATTAGAGAAGGAGAATTTAAAGAGGAGGAATTAGAAGAAGAGGAATAGGAAGGGAGAGTAGGAAATGGAATTTAGAGGAGTTAAGTGAGTTGGAATGTGGTAAAGGGGTGAAATTGAGCCCCGAGCGTCGGAATGAGTTGAAACTTGGGGGAGACCTAGATTATATAAATTAGAATTTGCGGGTAGGCTCCCGAGTTGAAATCGGGGTTGTAGGACGACAGTATCGCGCCGTACCATTTCGTATCTTGAGATATTCAAGATATCGGCAATGGGCCGTAAGATGGACTAGACGTCCCCTCTACCTAGGTATCTTGGTAGGTAACGTATGTATAGGCTAGTATCCTACTATCCTAGGGAGCACGGGTCGAAATACCAAGCGTAGGTAGGCTAACTTGGTATTGACCTAGACTAGAAATTTACCTTAGAAAATGGTAAATTAAGATATTGGCCTACGGCCAAGATTTGAGTTTCGAAGTCCAAGATGGACTTGGATATGGGTTGTAAGGGTTGGTAATGATTAGAAATAGTCGTCTAGACCTAGTCTTGACCTTGGTTGACCACGGTTGACTTTTTAGACCAAAAGTCAACTATGGGTCAACACTTTACCCAATTTAATCCCAAATTCCATTAAACTTGGACAGTTGACCAAAAGTCAACTGTTAGTCACCATTGACCTAGGATTGACCTAGGGTTGACCTAGAGTTGACCAGTTGACCAAAAGTCAACTGTAAGTCAACCGTTGACTTAAATCGACCTAGATTAATTTTGTTTGACTTGTATTGACCCAGTTTGACCTAGCTAGGCCTAAAATGACTTAGATCGACCATGTACAATCTAGTTTGACCTTGTTTGACCTAGATTGACTTAGTTTGCCGTGTCTTGACCTATAATGACTTAAATAAGGTTTAATTTGATTTGACTTTACTTCCTAAACATAGTATTGATACGTCTTGTTCTCTATAGGTCCTCGAGACGCTGCTTTGGATTCCGTTGACATATTTCATCATATTACAGGCGAGTACATTCTCTGACACTTTTCTAATTTATGATGATTGTTATAATTCATGTAATTAGTGTAGATATGCTTGTTCTCGACACATTGGTCACACGGATTGATTTTTATGGATCTCGACATGAGATGTTATTTCTCGCTATCTTGGTATATCTTGTGCAAGCCCCCTTGTAGTTCTTGTGCAGTATATGGACACCGATTCTCGAGGAGACTTGCTCCCTTCTCGTAGAATCCCGTGTCGTAACGTGTCTTGCTTGGATCCACTCTATCAGTCGGCGACGGGGAGTACTAGTGTAGATGTGTGGTCAATACCCGTCTTGTATATATTATGAACCTTGTGAACGCCAATCCTACACCACACGTATGATTGGCTAGATCATAACCTTGTGCAGACCCAATCCGGCCACATATTATAGCTAGTACTCACACACTTAGTTAGATGATTCTTGATTCTTGTACATGCCATGATCAATTTACTTGCCTTATTCTAGCTCTAGATTTACAGCTTACCTTGCCATGATACTCACATGTACATTCCATGATTTCTTGTGTATACTCTCTATTTACAGTCTTATAGCTTTTGTCATATCTTGTGAACTGTTGTTAGTTGATTGTACTCGTTCCATTCTGTCACCCCCAGTTTTCAAATTAGGGCTATTTTCGTCATTTTTCAAGTTTTATAATTTTTAGGAATTTTTATTTATTTTATGTGATTTTTTGGGATTTATTTGGTTTGGTTTAGATTTTATCCAATTCGGACTCAAGTTGGAGATCCGGGTAGCCTGGACCCTAGTGGGACCCACATACTAGCTGGACTTGGCCCACATACCATCATAATTAGGTTAGAAATCATAAACCCAACTTCCATGGCTTAATTAGTCATTTTAGAGACTTAATTAGTTCATTAGAAACAAACCGAACCAAACCGAAACAAACCGAACCCAACCTAAGTCTAATGGGTTTGGAGGGCTATTGGACCCTACCCAAACCCAATAACCCCCCCCCCCCCCCCCCACTTGGCCGGCCACATGTAGGAGAGCCCTCCTCTTTCTTCTCCATTAAGAAAACTCTCTCTCTCTCTCTTTGAAAAATCCATTTTTTTTCAAGCTCTTCTTCCTCCAAGAAACCTTCTAGGTATGCACTTAATTCCTCATTTATTACTCCTTTGAATTTAGTTCTTTCACAATAAATGGAGAGGAGAAGATTCTCCACCATTTGCCCATAAATTTCATAGGGTTCCCTAGAAATCTAGGTTAAGGAAATTATTAGGGGTTTATATATATATTGAATGGTATATATATATATATATATATATATATATATATATATATACATATATATATATATTTATATATATAAATATATATAAAATATATATATATATATATATATATATATATATATATATATATATATATATATATATATATATATATATATATATATATATATATATATATATATATAATATATATATATATATATATGTGTGTGTGTGTGTGTGTGTATATATATAATTATAAGTATTTGTGTGTGTGTAGGGGAAATGGAAGTGGTGGTGGTGTTGTGAGAGTGGCATGGGTGTCATGAGAGTGGTGAGAGTGTGTGTGGTTGTGAGTGTGTGAGTGTGTATGTATTTATATATATATATCTATACATGTGTGTGTGTGTCTATATTTATATATATATATATATATATATATATATATATATATATATATATATATATATATATATATATATATATATATGTGTGTGTGTGTGTGTGTGTGGGTGTATTTATACATATGTAGATATATGCGTGTGTGTAATTATATATATATGAAGATAGATGTGTGTGTGTTTGTGTATAGGGATATATATATATATATATATATATATATATATATATATATATATATATATATATATATATATAGATAGGTGGTTATATATATATATATATATATATATATAAATATATATATATATATATATATATATATATATATATATATATATATATATATATATATATATATATATATATATATATATATATATATATATATATATATATATATATATATATATATAGGGAGGAAGAGGAGGAAGAAGTAGAAGAGGAGAAGAAGAAGAAGACACAGCAGTAGCAGCAGCTACAGCTGCTGTAGCAGCAGCTCCAGCTGCAGGAGCAGCCAGTTAATCCCCCCCCCCATTCCAGCCCCTTAAGCCTATGTATACCCCCCTATTTAGCCCCATTTTACCCCCATATATGTATATATATATATATATATATATATATATATATATATATATATATATATATATATAGTTAATCCCTCCCCCATTCCAGCCCCTTAAGCCTATGTATACCCCCCTATTTAGCCCCATTTTACCCATATATATATATATATATATATATATATATATATATATATATATATATATATATAAGTAAGAAGATAGTTAGAATTAGAAGAGAATAGGAGAAGAGGATTAAGGAAAAGATAGGAAGAAATGGAAGAAGTTGAGAAGAATTAGAAAAGAAGAAGAATTAGAAGAATAGGGAGAATAGGAAGAAGTTAGGAGGAAATTTAGAATAGGAAAGAATTAGAGAAAAGGGGATTAGGAATGAGAGGAAGAGTTAGAATAAGAGGAATTAGGAGAATAGAAATTAGAGAAGGGGAATTTGAAGAGGAGGAAATAGAAGAAGAAGAAAAGGAAGAAAAGTGAGAAATAGAAAATAGAGGGGATCGAGTTAGAGGGTGAAACGGAGCTCGGAGTGTCGGAATGAGATGAAACTTGGCGTGGAGTTAGAATACGTGAATTAGATTTTGCGGGTAGGCTCCCGAGTGGAAATCGGGGTTGTAGGGCGCCGGTATCGCGCCGTACCATTGCGTATCTTAAAATATTCAAGATACCGGCAATAGGCCGTATCATGGACTAGATGTCCACTTTACTTAGGCATCTTGGTAGGTAATATATGTATAGGCTAGTATCTTACTACCCTAGGGAGCTCGGGTCAAAATAACAAGCGTAGGTAGGCTAACTAGATTTCCACCTAGGCTAGTAATTTACCTTAGAAAAGGTAAATTAGGAAATTGGCCTACGGCCAAGATTTGAGTTTTGAAGTCCAAGATGGACTTGGATATGGGTTGTAGAGGTTGGTAATAGTTATAAATAGTCGCCTAGACCTAGTATTGACCTCGGTTGACCATGGTTGACTTTTTAGACCAAAAGTCAACTATGGGTCAACACTTTACCCAATTTAGTCCCAAATTCCATTAAACTTGGAAAGTTGACCAAAAGTCAACTATTAGTCACCATTGACCTAGGATTGACCTAGGGTTGACCAGAGTTGACCGGAGTTGACCAGAGTTGACTAGTTGACCAAAAGCCAACTGTAAGTCAACCGTTGACTCAAATCGACCTAGATTAATTCCGTTTGACTTGTATTGACCCAGTATGACCTAGCTAGATCTAATATGACTTAGATTAACCTCGTACAGTCTAGTTTGATGTGTCTTGACCTAGAATGACTTAATAGGATTTAAATTGTCTTGACTTTAATTCCTAAACGTAGTATTGATACGTCTTGTTCTCTATAGGTCCTCGAGAAGCTGCATTTGCTCCAGTTGACGTATCATACCATATTACAGGCGAGTATATTCTCTGACACTTTTTCAATTTATGATGATTGTTATAATTCATGTAATTAGTGTAGATATGCTTGTTCTCGACAAATTGGTCACACTGATTGGTATTTATGAATCCCGACATGAGATGTTATTCCTCGTTATCTTGGTATATCTTGTGCAAGCTCCCTTGTAGTTCTTGTGCAGTATATGGACACCGATTCTCGAGGAGACTTGCTCCCTTCTCGTAGAATCCCGTGTCGTAACGTGTCTTGCTTGGATCCACCCTACCAGTCGGGGACGGGGAGCACTAGTGTAGACATGTGGTCATTATCCACCTTGTTATTCTTGTAGACCTTGTGAGTGTTAATCATACACTCCACGTATGATTAACCAGGCCAGTAGACCTTGTGCAGATCCAAGCCGGCCACATATTGAAACTAGTACTCACACACCTAGATATATGATTCTTGATTCTTGTACATGCCATGATCAGTTTACTTGCCTTGTTCTAACTCTAGATTTACAGCTTACCTTGCCATGATACGCACTACCAAATTATAGCATTTTAGCGACGGCCATTTAGCGACGAAAAATTTCCGTCGCTATTACCGTCGGATCACCGACGGATTTGTGACGAAATACCGACGGAAAGCAGTGGACAATTTTTTTTATTTTTTTATGTCCATATCCGTCGCTACGCCGTTGATAGGTCGTCGGCCATGTAGCGACGGTTTTATATCCGTCGCTAGAACGTCGCATATTTTGGCGGGAAAAGCCTAAAATATTGGCGCAAGATTTGACTGACGACTTAGCGACGGAATAATTCGTCGCTACTCTGGCACGAGATTTACTGACTACTTAGCGACGGAATAATCCGTCGCTAATTTCTGTACCCTAACTTAAATTGAACCGACGGGGGGGAAATTTTCATTCCCCCCAAAACACTCTCTCTCTTCCCTCTCCCTCTCTCCGACGATCTCGCTCTCTCCGACCGGCGATCTCCCTCTCTCTCTCTAAGGTATGCTCTCTCTCCCCCCCTCTCTCTCTATCTTCCTCTCTCTCTCTCTCTTTTACGATTTGGGGGGTTGGGGGGCTGTCGTAGTGGTCGGAGAGGGTGTGGGGCAGGGGGGTTTCGGGTACGGGGTGGGGTGGTCGGGGCAAGGGTGGAGTGGGTGGTCGGGGGCAGGGGGGTCGGGGAGGGGGTCGGGCAGGGGTGGGGGGGTGGTCTGGGCAGGGGGGGTTCGGGTAGGGGATGGGGTGGTCGGGGCAAGGGTGGGGTGGGAGAGGGGGCAGGGGGGGTCGGGGAGGGGGTCGGGCAGGGGTGGGGGGGTGGTCTGGGCAGGGGGGTGGGAGAGGGGGTCGGGCAGGGGTTGGGGGAGGGTCGGGCAGGGGTTGGGGGGGGTCGGGGCAGGGGGGGCATGGGGGTGGGAGAGGGGGTCGGGCAGGGGTTGGGGGAGGGTCGGGCAGGGGTTGGGGGGGTCGGGGCAGGGGGGGCAGGGGGGTGGGAGAGGGGGTCGGGCAGGGGTTGGGGGGGGGGTCGGGCAGGGGTTGGGGGGGGACTTGGACTCCTAATTTGACCCAGAACTAGTCTAGTATACCATCTGCTCCTCTTTTCTTCCCTTCTTCTCATTCGACTATCTCGGCCTCCTATTCGGCCTACTATTCCGATATGCGTTTGATACGGTCTACCTAACATATATACTGATACTAATCTGATACTCTCTGATATTAAGTACATCCGGCTTACTAGCTAGCGGATCCACCAGTTACATGATTATATACTAATTATGTTAGATTGTGATACTAAGTAGCCTCGTCGTAGGCCTAGCGTGTTATCCACAAGTTTAGTTTTTCTGACGATATGAGTATCTGTATCGGGCTATTAATTCTTATGTTTAGTTTGTCTTACGATACAGATATTCTGACGGCTTCAGTACGAAGGATTCTGGTGTTTGCATAAGAGGCACAATCTATGACGACGAGCCGGACTTTGACTATTATGGAGTGCTTCGGGATATTGTAGAATTACAATATAGTGCCCCATTTGATATGCATATTGTTATGTTCAAATGTGAGTGGTTCGATACGACACCAAATATCGGTTGGAGAATCGATAAACAATTTGGATTCGTCGATATAAATCATCGCAGGAGGTATAGAGGGTCCGACACGTTTGCGATAGCAAGTCAGGCTGTTCAAGTCTACTATACAAGCTACCCAAGGCATCGTAGAGATCGCTTTGACTGGTGGGCAGTATGCAAGATTAAATCTAGAAATACATTCAACGTTGGAGACCCAGCATACCAAGAGGACCAGATCGAAAAGCCCTAATACTTGGGACAACAGTCTTGTGACATGGATGTTGAATTAGAGGTTGATATACCTCTTGCTGATGAAAATAGAGGGGAGGAAGAGGTTGATATACAAGACTTAGATGTCAACCAGGGGAGAAAGAGGCGTCTTGTCCCAAGTATTGAGACTGAAGAAGAAGAAGAACTTTATGAGGATGAGGATGAGGATACAGATGAATTCGACGATGAGGATGATGATGATGATGATGAGGCCGAGGCCGAGGAAGAGGACGATGACGATGATTAAATATCGCTATATTTTAGTTGTATCTTGAAGCACCCAATATCTAGTCTCGAATCCTAAATTACCCTATTACATTTGGATTTACAATTACAAGTCTAGTGGAACACAAGATGCCCTTTCATCAAAAGTTACAAGAATTGTAATTTGTTGTATTGGTGCGTGATTTTATCAGATTTTGTGTATCTAGCTTTTATTCGTACTTCACTTCTGATTGTAATATTTATTTCAGTTTGGGATATTTGCGTATTATTGTATGAGTTTCTTTTTGCAGATGGCACTCCTAGGCCTACTCGTCTGGGCGGCACTCATCGCCCTGCTGCTGGTATGGATATGTTTAGTTTTATATTCATTTATAAATCTATGTTGTCGGTATTTTTATGTGTTCTATTTACAGGGCATGGTTGCGAGCACCCGTACTGGTGGTGCTGGCCGTGGTCGTGGCGGTGGCGGCGGCGGCGGCGGTGGTGGTGGTGGTGGTGGTCGTGGGCGTGGGCGTGGGCGTGGTGGTAGCGGTCGTGGTCGCCAGCCGTATTCCCCGGATGTGACCTCCGATCCCGACTTGGAGAGCCCGGACACAGGCTCTTCCCGCCGTCATTCTTCCTCGGTGCTACCGACATCGTCGTCGAGGCCTGTGACTCCATCCGCTAGCGGATCCGTTCCGCCACCGGATGTACCAGCGGATGCAGCAGCAGATGCAGCAGGGGGCCCAGCAGTTACTGCAGGGTGGGCCTCGGAGTACCCCGGGATTCAATTTCATCCTGTTACCAGGGAGTACGTGCGCGGACCCGCGGATCCCCCGACGCCACCAGAGAGGCTGGTGGGCGAGTTCCGACGAGAGCTATGGCCCGCTGGTGAATCGTAAGTAAATTTAAGTTAATTTATTAAATTTGTTTCATTTATTCAAGTTAATAATCCAGTCGTTGCTTCTTTATAGGTTTTTTCCGTGGGATGCTGCCCGGATTCTAGGGCGCATTATCCGGGATAACTACCATGGCCCCTACCTCAATTTTTCTGAGGTGCCTCAGGACATGAAGTATGTCTGGCTCGACGAGATGAGGGTATAAATTCGTCGGTGAATTATTAATTATTCTTTAAATCATTAAATTTTTTATTACGTGATATTTGAATTTGTATGTCAGAGGACGTTCTGGTGGCCCCCCCATCACGAGGAGGCGATCCGCAGGACCTACAAAGCCGCCGCCGGGAAGAAGATACGGGATGCGGTGTACGACCTTCGTACGGCACATACGAGGAAGGACTGGATCCGGGCGGAGTACTATGAGCAGATGTTGGAGAAGATGGATACTCCGCAGTTCAAGCTGAAATCGAAGAAAGCTAAGGCTAATCGACAGGTCGCGGGTCTGCATACGGGGGGATCAAGGCCCCACGCATTGACGCGTGCAGATTTGGTGAGATAGCGCAAATTCAAATTTATTCTATTATTTAATTTCGTACTGTTAATATACGAAGTTAATTAAATTCTACGTATGCAGGCCCAACGGGCGGTGAAGCAGGGAAAAGAGGCGAAGACGGTCACCGCTCACGATGTATTCGTGCATACGCACAAGAGGCGGAAGGACGGGAGCTTCGTCGACGCGAGGGCCGAGGAGACTGATGTAAGTACTTACGTTTATGAGATTTATGTTAGAAATATAATTATTGTTAAGTTAATTAGATAAACTTAGGATTCAGACTATAAATTAGGGAAACATAGGATTTAGATTATAACTTAGGAAAACTTATAGTATAAACACATTCATTGGATAGGCTGCGTATCGTGAGGCACTTAGTCGGCTTGAGATCGAGCCCCCTTCCGAGAATGTCGGCAAAACGACGCCCACCCAGACGCACTCTTCTATGGCCGCTCGCTACGATGACGTGTTCGTAGAATCCGTCGGCGGCGTTAGGAAAGGGCGCGTCTACGGCTTAGGTTCCATGGCGCCCTCGTTGCAGCCGTCCCCGAGATATCCACCGCCTCCGCCTCCCCCAGCGCCCCCGATTGACGATGTGAGGGCGCAGCTTGCGACTCTGACCTCCGCGGTGTCAGATTTGCGGGCGATAGTGTTGGGGCGCTATCCGTCTGCTCCCGGTCCGTCTGCTCCCGGTCCGTCTGCTCCCGATCCGTCTACTGCTGCTGCCGGTGCTTCGGATCGACCTGGTCCTTCTTCCCCCGGACGGCTTTCGTTTAACCGCTCTGCGGACGCCCGTATCGTATCGGATAACACCATCTTGACGCTCCTTGACATGATGTCGCCAGAGCAGCTACGCGCGCTTCCAGACCATGTCTTGTCCCAAGTGCCGGCACACACGGTGGAGGAGTACATACGCAAAGCGGATGCGACGGCACGAGCACGAGACGATCCGACGGACGGGATTTGATTTTGTTTATGTTGTTGGTTTTGTAGACATTTGGATACTGAGTATGTTCGGATATTTTTTTTATGTTTGGATAATTTAATGTTAGATATTGGATATATTGTGTTGGTAATATTTTGTTGGATATTGGATACGTTGGATATTGGTGTCGGATATGGATATTTTGCATATGGATATATGGTGTTGGATATTGGATACGTTGGATATTCGTGTTGGATATGGATATATGGTGTTGTATATAGATATTTTGCATGTTTGATATTGTGTTGGATGTGTTGTATAAACAGGAAAGAGTCTGTTTGCAGTATTTTTTTTTCAAAAATTAGCAGTTAGCGACGGACTGGCGACCACTCAGCGACGGATAGTCCGTCGCTAACTGGAGAAACTGAGGTTAGCGACGGAGTGGCGACGGACTATCCGTCGCTACCTGGAGCATTTCAATAAAGCGACGGATTGGCGACGGACGATCCGTCGACCTGATGCTGTTTGATGTCCAGAAATTTTAGCTTTTGGGACGGATTGGCGACTAACTTACGGCGGACTGGCGACCACTCAGCGACGGATTATCCGTCGCTAACTGGAGAAACTGAGGTTAGCGACGGAGTGACGACGTAAAATCCGTCGCTACCTGGAGCATTTCAATAAAGCGACGGATTGGCGACGGACGATCCGTCGAACTGATGCTGTTTGATGTCCATAAATTTTAGCATTAGCGACGGATTGGCGACTAACTTACGGCGGACTGGCGACAAAGTCCCGACGGACTATCCGTCGCTAACTGTAGGAATTTAATGTATCGACGGATTGGCGACGTAATATCCGTCGCTACCTGGAGAATTTTACATTGAGCGATGGTTTAGGGACGGAATGTCCGTCGGTAATTGGGTATCAGAAAATCTCTGATACGCTTTTGTCGACAAAGTTACGACGGATTAGCGACGGATATTGGGTATCAAAAAATCAGTGATACGGTTTTGCCGACTGGTTAGCGACGGAGTTTTCCGTCGCTAACCCTATATCCTGATACATGTTTTGACGAAAGCTAGTCGGTAATCCGTCGCTATATATATTTAGATGCGCCGACAGGATTCCGTCGCTAAGTCGTCGCTGAGCGACGGAAGTAGCGACGGATATGTTTTAGCGACGAGGTTATTCCCGACGGCTGTTTTACCAAAATATCCGTCGGTAATCCGTCGGTATTTATTTTTGGCGACGGATTACCGACGGATAAGGCCGTCGGTAAATCCATGTATTTTGGTAGTGTACTCACATATACATTTCATGATTTTCTTGTATATACTCTCTATTTACTGTCTTATAGCTTTTGTCATATCTTGTGAACCGTTGTTAGTAGATTGTACTCGTTCCATCCTGACAGGATATGTTGACAAATATTACAGATGCTGACGAGGGAGATTATTGTACCTACTACGGTCCGGATGACGTAGTGGGCGTAGACTTGGAGACTTTGGTCCAGCAGGGCTTAGCTCCGCCTGACGAGACCTTACCACTTGCTTAGTTAGAGTAGGTCTTTTGTACTGGACTTTGTCTCCAGCTACTTTTGAGACTGTTATTACTATGGATTGTATTAGAGACTTGGACTTGTATATATTCTTGTGTTGGACTTGACAGGTTATTATTTTATTATCGTCTTGTTGTCTTTATCTTTCAGTCTTTACTTTATCATCTTAGAGTTGTGATTTGAGTACTCATATATATTCATTGCTTGTCCTCCGTTCGGAGTTGACCATATTCTCGACAGGTTTTGATATATATATATAAACTGTTTAGAGTAGAAAACCTACAGCGTTCTACGCCGTTTTTACGGTGAGGGCTAGGCGTTGTCACGCGCGCGTGCCCTTATAGCGGGTGCGGGTCGTGCCACATCCTGACTGGATATGTTGACAAAATATTACAGATGCTGATGAGGGAATTACAGTACCTACTACGGTCCGGATAACATAGTGGGCTTAGGCTTGGAGACTTTGATCCAGCAGGGCTTAGCTCCGCCTGACGAGACTTTACCTATTGCTTAGTTAGAGTAGGTCTTTTGTACTGGACCTTGTCTCCAGCTACTTTTGAGACTGTTATTATTATGGATTGCATTAGAGACTTGGGCTTGTATATTATTTGTGTTTGGACTTGACAGGTTATATTTTATCGTCTTGTTGTCTTTATCTTTCAGTCTTTACTTTATCATCTTAGAATTGTGATTGAGCACTCATATATATTCATTGCTTGTCCTCCGTTCGGAGTTGACCATATTCTCGATAGGTTTTTGATATATATATATATAAACTGTTGTTAGAGTAGAAAACCTACAGCATTCCACGCCGTTTTTACGGTGAGGGCTGGGCGTTGTTACGCACACGTGCCCTTACAGCGGGTGCGGGTGCGGGTCGTGACACGTTTTAGTGGTGGCCCACGCAGGTCCTGAAGTCACAATTAGTGCGATGTCGTGGCGGCACTCGTCTTAGAGTGTTGACTACGAGCCTGTGTTACATATAGGAGATAGTAGGCTAAGAGTACTCAATCACAGTAGGATCTTTTCTTGCTTATCTTACTTACCGTCTTTGATATTGATTTACTGTTTTCTAGCTGTCCTCCTTTGATATAATCCTTCTTGTGCCATATTGATATCTTTTTTATTTCTATCCTCAGGATGGTGCAGACCAGGTCCCAGCATCCTGAGTCCGTGGATGCGGAGAGGCCTGCTATGACTCGCGGACCTGATCCGGACACTCCTGCTGCAGTCGAGGTGTCGGCAGCAGCTCTTGGGGGCGCTCCTCCGCCAGTTACGAGGGCTGACCCTAGTATTGCTACGACTTTTCCGGCCGCAGTACCAGTGGTTGATACGGGCGCTCTTCCTCCTCCTGCGCAGCGGATTCCTCTGCTAGTTGCAGACGTACTTCCACCTCCACCTCCTCTGCCTACAGATATTGGGCAGATGCTTACTTTCCTCCAGCAGATGCTGGAGACTCAGGAAGCCCAGGCCGAGGCTCGGCAGAGGCAGACAGACGCGATGCGTCAGGGCATGGAGGATGCCCATCAGTTGGCCCTTGCAGCCGTGGAGCAGAGGGCTCCGCATCCGGGGACACGTACTAGGTACGAAGATATCCAGGACTTCAAGAAGCTCGGGCCCCGTGACTTTAGCGGGACCGAGGGTGTGGTCTATGCAGATGATTAGCTCGAGGATATCGAGCGGCAGATGAGGGCCTCCCGCCTGGCAGATGACCTGAAGGTCGAGGCGGTAGGTTTGCAGTTGCTAGACATTGTACGCACCTGGTTCAGGAATGAGCCAGCCCTAGCTGGAGAGGGACATACTTGGGCAGAGTTCAAGCTCCTCTTCAAGGAGAAGTTCTTTTCCCCCACGGACAAAATTGACCTGGAATGGCAGTTCCAGGATCTACAGTAGGGCGTTTATCTGTGGAGGAGTACGCCGCGGAGTTCAGCCGTCTGAGCCGATACGCAGAGTATATGGTTCGAGACCCGGAGATCAGGGCGAGCCGTTTCAGGGAGGGGCTGACTTGGGATATCAAGATCCTCATTCCCTCCTTCTATGAGACTTATACCCAGATCTACGCGGAGGCCCACAAGGTAGAGCGGGAGTGGGGCTTGAAGCCCAAGAGGGAGCGTGATCTTTTCTCGGGGGCTACTAGCAGCACGGGGGCTGCTAAGTGCCCTCAGCTTCAGCATCGTTCTTTCCAGCATCACCAGCCGCAGGTTCAGGCCAGAGCATCGGTTCAGCAGCAGGTGCAGCACACTCAGCAGAGACAGGCACAGAATGGGGCTCCTTACAACTTCTGCAAGAAGCCCGGTCACATCTGAAAGGTATGTCGGAAGAGGCTGGGCTTGTGCCTCTATTACGGGGAGGCTGGACATCAGTTGAGAGATTGTCCTACGAGCCATCGCAGGAAGGCCCGTGGAGCGGTAGCAGCTCAGGGGGCACCGGCGAGAGTACCTGCAGTGCAGCCGAGGGATCCACTTTCGACCCAGCAACAACGGTTTGTTCAGCACCACCAGCAGCGGGGTGGTCAGGGTAGAGCCTTTGCTCTTGTAGCCGAGGAGATGGAGCCTATTGCGGATGTTGTCGCAGGTTCTATTCTGCTCGATTCTTTTCCAGCTTTAGCCTTATTTGATTCTAGTGCTACGCACAGTTTTGTGTCTGTTTCTTTTGCTCTTAGGCACAATATCATTGCTGAGTATCTTGGTAGGACTTGTAAGATTATGACTGGAAATGGCATCATCCTGGTTAATAATATTTGCAAGGGGCGAAGAGTTTCTTTGAGAGGTCAGGAGCTGAGTGCGTGTTTGCTCATAATGCTACTTCCGAGTTACGATGTGGTACTTGGTATGGACTGGTTGAGCATGTACCACGCTAGCATCGACTGCAGGGGGGCATGATTCTATTTAGGCCGCCAGGAGAGCCGGAGTATGAGTTCACCCGGGGTGCAGCAGAGCAGGGAGATGGATTCTGCGGAGCGTTGTTGGCGGGGACGGTGTTGCCACATCCACTTATTGCTGAGTTCTTGGATGTCTTTCCCGAGGAGTTTCCCGGGATATCGCCAGATCGTGATATTGAGTTTTCTATAGACCTAGTACCGGGCGCTGAGCCTATCTTCCAGCACGTCTATAGAATCAACAACAGTGAGTTAGCGGAGCTGAAGAAACTGGTCGACGAGCTGGAGGACAAGGGCTTTATTCGATCTAGTTCTTCACCTTGGGGCATGCCAGTTCTTTTCGTCCCTAAGAAGGATGGTACGGTATGTCTGTGCATTGATTACAGGGCGCTCAACAACCTTACCATCAAGAACAAGTATCCTTTGCCAAGGATTGATGACTTGTTCGACCAGTTGAGCGGGACGAGGGTGTTCTCAAAGATCGACTTACGTACCGGGTACCATCAGCTGAAGGTGAAGCAGGATGACATTTCGAAGACTGTCTTTCGGACTCGCTATGGCCAGTATGCGTATACCGTCATGCCGTTTGGGTTGACCAACGCCCCGACGGTATTCATGAACTTGATGAACAAGGTATTTCATCAGTACCTTGACAAGTTCGTGGTGGTCTTCATTGATGACATTCTCATCTATTCGAAGACACTAGAGGAGCACGAGGAGCACCTGAGGATTGTGTTGGACACTCTCAGGAGGGAGCAGCTGTATGGGAAGCTGTCCAAGTGCGAGTTTTTCTTGGATCGCGTGGAGTTCCTAGGTCATGTTGTCTCTGGCGTGGGGATTTCAGTGGATCCGAAGAAGATTTCTGCAGTGGAGTCCTGGTCTACGCCGAGCTCAGTAGTAGAGGTTCGGAGTTTTCTGGGTCTGGCAGGTTATTACCAGAGGTTCGTACAGGACTTTTCCAGGATTGCCCAGCCGATGACCCGCCTTACAGGAAAGGACGAGGAGTTTGTTTGGTCCGAGAAGTGCCAGGCACCTTCGAGGAGCTGAAGGCGAGGTTGACTACAGCTCCTATCTTGACGCTGCCATCTGGATCTGGTGGTTATACGATCTACAGTGATGCTTCAGGACGGAGTTTGGGTTGTGTACTTCAGCAGCACGGAAAGGTGATTGCCTATACATCTAGGCAGTTACGTCCTCATGAGAGGAACTATCCTACCCACGATCTGGAGCTGGCAGCGGTCATCTTTGCTTTGAAGCTGTGGAAACACTATCTGTACAGAAAGCGAGTTGAGATCTATACTGATCACAAGAGCTTGAAGTACGTGTTTACTCAGAAGGAGCTGAATATGAGGCAGAGGCGATGGTTAGAGCTGATGAAGGATTTTGATATATCCTTACAGTACCATCCGGGGAAGGCCAACTTGGTCGCGGATGCTTTGAGCAGGTATCCCGTGGCCATGTGTTTGACGATGGATCGTCACCTTCTGGCAGATCTGGAGAGTTTGGGCATAGAGGTGATAGTTCCTGGGTTCGAGGCGCAGATGTGGGGTCTCCAGGTACAGTCAGAGCTGATGGACAGAGTCAGGGTAGCTCAGTTTGAGGATGAGGCTCTGAGAGTCATCGGGGAGCAGGTCCAGGCAGGACTGTTAGATGAGTTCTCTATAGCGGGAGATGGGTCGTTGAGGCATGGTACCAGATTGTAAGTGTCGAGCGGAGGACTTCGGGAGGAGGTTCTTCAGGAGATGCATCGTTCTCAGTACTCTATGCATCCAGGGGCCAACAAGATGTATAGAGGCTTGAGACAGCATGTTTGGTGGTATGGCATGAAACGTGAGGTGGCTCAGTTCATTTCGAGATGCTTGGTGTGCCAGCAGGTGAAGGCCGGGAGGCAGAGACCCGGTGGATTACTCCAGCCACTACCCATTCCTGAGTGGAAGTGGGAGCATATCACTATGGACTTTGTATCTGGGCTTCTGCGCTCTCCAGGAGGAAAGGATGCAATTTGGGTCATTGTTGATCGATTGACCAAATCGGCCCACTTTTTGTCTTTTGTCACTCCCCGTTCCCAAAATACGTATTTTATACAAGAATGCGTATTTTATATACATGTGCAACTCATGTATATTTATTTAGTATTTATCATGTATTATCCTGTATTTAAATTCTTTTAATTTTATGTTAATTAATTATTTGCTCTTTAATTTTCATGTTAATTATTTCCTGCATTTTATTTCCTGTATTTTATTTCTGCATTTTCTTCCTGCTTTTATTCGCTGCTTTGGTCTTATTGGGTTCGGCCATGGAGGGTTTTCGGGTTCATGGTGGACAAACCCGGCCTAAACTCCCACCTACCACCATCTTTCCTATTTAAAGCATCCTTCTTCTTCTCTCTCCTCATTACTTCTCCTCACCATTACTTCTTCTTCTTCTTCTTCCTCTCATCACTCTCTCCACCAACCACAGCAGGCAAGTGCAATCTTGCTTCTTGCTTGGAGAACCATTTTTTATGGTTCATTATTCTTCCTCTCATGATCCTGAGAGAGTTTACTGCTTAGTATTTTTGATTTCTGTGGCTGGTTTCTCCTAGATCTAAGTTGCTATATTCTCGGTTGTTCATGGGTTTGATCTCCCAACTTAGCGTGTTTTCTGGCTGGGAACTTCATTTCCTGGCTGGGACGAAGGCTTAGTCACGCTCACGTCTCTACGTGTCAGCGTATATTTTCAGTCACGCTCACGTCTCTACGTGTCAGCGTGTATTTTCAGTCACGCTCACGTCTCTACGTGTCAGCGTGTATTTTCAGTCACGCTCACGTCTCTACGTGTCAGCGTGTATTTTCAGTCACGCTCACGTCTCTACGTGTCAGCGTGTATTTTCAGTCACGCTCACGTTCTCATGAGCGTGCGTGTATTTTTAGTCACGCTCACGTTCTCATGAGCGTGCGTGTATTTTTAGTCACGCTCACGTTCTCATGAGCGTGCGTGTATTTTTAGTCACGCTTACGTTCTCATGAGCGTGCGAGTATTTTTAGTCACGCTCACGTTCTCATGAGCGTGCGTGTATTTTTAGTCACGCTAACGTTCTCATGAGCATGCGTGTATTTTTAGTTACGCTCACGTTCTCATGAGCGTACGTGTATTTTTAGTCACGCTCACACTGTGCATGAGTGCGTGTATTTCTTGTCACGCTCACACTGTGCACGAGTGCGTGAATTGTAAGTCACGCACACATCTTTGTATGAGTGCGTGTATTTTTAGTCACGCTGTGCGTGCGTGTATTACTTTTCACGCTCACTGTTCACGCTCATTTTTTATGCTCACTCCAGCTAGACTTGTTGGCGTGACTTCCTGACCTGGGTGTTTTATTTGCTCTATAATTTATTCCTTTAATAATGGCATGATGATTCTTCTATTAAATCTTTACGCCTTTTTGTATTAACTTGATAAAATCATGATATGTTAATATTGTTAATAACGATTGTTATGTGGAACGTGCTTTGTGTCATAATTGGTTTATAGATACCCAGCAGGACTGGAACTTGACCTTGAGAGTTGTAGACTCGACCCATGTAATACTAAATAACTTTTATGCCTTGTCACCATTGATAATGATTGTGACATGGACTAAATATTGATCATGCGTTCCTAGTTGGAACTAAGAGACTGGCTAGTCGTCTTATTGAATTGAATGAATGAGACACGTTCATGTAATGAACTATTGCAATCAATTAGCCGATCTCGAATATTGGCATACAGGCACATGCAGGCTTCAAATTATTTATTTATTTATTTAGTTATTTATTTATCTTACAAAAACAGCATGTGTACTTTACGGTCAAGGCATGATTACCCCGTGGTCAAATTTGATTGTTGCATCACGCTATGTAAGGCCTACAACCTAGCCGCACGGGTATCGTTGTAGAGTTGCGCATATCGTACCCCGTACGAAAGTACTCATTGAATGACCATGATCCACGGCATGGAACTTCACTCAACGTAGAGGCCATTAAGTCAAATAAAATAACGATGGCATGGAGAGAATGGATTCCCGAGTTCTTACATGGCAGCCCTCTTGGGACTATTAAGTGCCCGACAGGCCGGCTGGTTCCCACAGATACTGTAAATCTGTCACACGGGCAGGGAACGGTATCTGCTTATATTATTGTACATACTATAACGGCGGGCGTCCCGCTGGGACTCGTCTAACTACATGATTGGCGCAATTGATTGACTGGATAGACTAGCCTTGCTCGCACATAGTAAGAACTGAGGAATCCCTATTATGCATAATTCCAGGATAACTTGGGACTCACAATAGCAAGCCGTAGTAGTTGATTGGCCGTTCAAGATGATTTGTTTGTGTACTGTATCTACTCTGTCGCCTAACTGAGATGATCAGAACGTCAGGACATGACGGGCCAACTTCTGTCCTTGTTTGGTTGGAAGGTTGGTTCGAAGTGTCGTGACGTTATGTGAATCCTAGTGGAAAGCAGAGATCTATTATTATATTCTCTTACTTAATGGTTTAATCCTTCATATCGTCCTTCTTTGTGGTACTTGCTATTAGAGGTCTAACCTCTCTGGTTTTGCATGGCCAGATTTAGAGCCGATCCCCGAGGATCCAGCTTACTTCTACCTCCAAGATGGTCAATACTAGGGGAATGATCGCAGGAGGACTCGAGTGGGTTCCTTACTTCATCGCTCGTTTTGTTATTTACTTTATACTTAGCCGTTGGGCACCGACATGTTAGTCGGATCGTCTTGTACTTACTTTTGCATAATTGTAATTAAGTCAGACTGCAGCTGATAACAATTGTGTATACCTTGCTATACCATCTGGCTATGTTTTGTAAAGCCAGATCTCCAGAACATTTTGATTGAGCGTTTGGGATGTCTTACTGCTTTATCTTATATGTTCTTTATTACTGTTTCTTATTTGAATGATTGAGACAATATATGTGAAATGACCATAGTGAGACTTTCATGTAGTATGTACCCCCTCGTCTGGTTAGACAGCATTGATCGTATTATACGGTATTCATCTACCCGTAATACGTAGCTGGCTGAGTCATTCTTCTGCTCTCCAGTATTCTGGTTCTGGGGCGTGACAAGGTTTTAGTGGTGGCCCATGCAGGTCTGATTTCAGACTTGTGGGTTGTTTTGATTTATAGGATGTCTCAATCACAAGTGTTTCCCCCTTGATCTCATGATTCGTTATTCTCAACCCTTGCTTGACATTCCGGTATCCTTTGGCTTCATTGATCCTTTATGTCCGGTCGTTTGATTGTTCTTTTGTCCCTTTTCTTAGGGGCACTTCGTCCGCATCGGTCAGAGCTGGACAACAGCAGGAGCAACATGGACAACCTAACCCTGTTGGTTAGCAACAAGGGCCAGTCTCACCTCAGGAGGCTACCCAGGAAGAAGTGATAGTGGAACCAGCAGCTGGATCGCAGTATCCGGATGTTCCACCACCACCAACAGTTCCATCTACCCAAGTGGACACACCAGCCCTTCTGGAGATCATGAGAGGAATAATAGCTACTCAGCAGCATCAGATGTTGGCCCAGCAGCGCATGCACACTCAGCTACAAGAGCAGAATGTGCTGCTCAACCAAGGATTGCAGACGGCTTTAGAAAGAGGAGTGAGGACTGATTCAGGAGCATCAGCCAGGTTTTGCAAGTACAACCCCCGCCGTTTCGAGGGCACGGAGGATGCCATCTCAGCAGATGCATGGCTTAAGGATATTGAGACTATTCTGACAGCAGCTAAGCTACCGACAGCAGAACATGTGGATCTAGTGAAGTTGTTACTTCAGGATCTCGCACGTGATTGGTGGGAATCAGAGGAAGTGGGCATCAGACGTCATGTGGCTTGGCACGATTTCACAGCAAGATTCAAGACCAAGTACTATGGGGTTGTGGCGCAGTTTGAGCTACAACAGAAGTTCATCAGCCTCAGACAGGCCGGCAAGACTGTAGATGCTTATGCAGCGGAGTTCTGCAGATTGAGTAGATTCGCCCCAGAGATGGTAGCAACAGAGCGCCAGAGGGCCATGAGGTTTCAGCAAGGGTTTCATCTTGAACTCTTGTAATTGATAGAGGGGCATAATTACCAAACTTTTGATGAAGTATTGACAGCAACTCGAAGGCATGAGATCACCATTCAGAGGCTTGCGGTAAGGACTGGGGGTCAGAAGAGGTCCCACAGTCAGATTGAAGGAGGAGGGGGAGCAGCGCCCCGAACAACAGCACCATCCACTGGTATTCGTATCCACGATGTGGCGATACGAGGACCGACACCACCCAGGCAGCAGCAACAGCAACAGAGGAAGAACCAGCAACCCCCGGCGGGCTGTACTTATTGTGGAAATATGGGACATACTAGAGATGTGTGTCGGACATTGAATGGACTATGTCTGATATATGGAAATCCAGACCATCGGGTTACCACATGTTCCATGAATTCGAGGGCAAGAGGACCAGGGCAGCAGTTTCCTGCTCTGCCAGCACCAGGGGCAGGCCAGTATCGAGGACCAGCGGTGGCAGTAAGGCCGTTGGCACAGCGTCCGCAGGCTCAGATATTTTGGCAGCAGGGACTGCCGATGCAGCAGCACCAGCATAGACCACCTCAGCATCATCAAGGAAGGGGCCAGCAACAGCATCAGGTTAGGCCGCAGCATGGAAATCAGCAAGGAGGTCGAGGGCAAGCATTCACTTTATCCTTGGAGGAGGCATTGGCATCGGGAGATGTTGTGGCAGGTAACATTCTCGTCGCCTCATATCCCGCAGTAGCATTGTTTGATTCGGGAGCATCCCATTCATTTATATCTGCACAATTTGCAACACGACTAGGAATGGAGTTCGAGGCATTGCCAGGGAGGTTGAATATACTCACTGGCAATGGGCTCGTAGGGGTTAGTAGAGTTATTCTAGCGTGTAGCGTTGTAGTTTGCGGGCATTCCTTACCCGCCCGGTTGATAGAATTTCCTGTTGGAAATTTCGACGTTATCTTAGGTATGGACTGGCTGAAAGACAGTCATACGACAATAGATTGTCGTAGAGGGAGTGTATCTTTTGATATTCCAGGCATGAAGCGATTCACCTTAGTCAGATCAGTGGCAACTCAGCAAGAGCAAGGAATAGTGACGGCAATGGAAAAAGTTCAGATTCCGAAGGTAGTTGAAAAATTTCTAGACGTGTTTCCTGAAGAACTTCCAGGTCTACCACCAGTTAGAGATATTGAGTTCAGTATAGAATTGGCACCAGGAACTAAACCGATATCAGATCGGGTTTACAGAATGGCGGATTCAGAACAGGCCAAGATATATCAGCATATAGAGGAACTGAAGGAGAAGAAGTTCATCCAAGCTAGCGTGTCACCATGGGCAGCACCAGTTGTACTTGTGGGAAAGAAGGATGGGTCATCCAGATTGTGTATTGACTACAGGAAGCTTAACGCGGCAACAGTGAAGAACAAATACCCATTACCCAGGATCGACGACTTATTTGATCAGTTGAACAAAGCTAGAGTTTTCTCCAAGATAGATCTTCGTTCAGGGTATCATCAGGTGAGGGTCCGGAAGGAAGATATTCCCAAGACAGCATTCAGGTCGAAGTATGGGCATTATGAGTTCTTAGTAATGCCGTTTGGTTTGACCAATGCTCCAGCAATATTCATGGATTTGATGAATCGCATCTTTATGCCATACTTAGACCAGTTTGTCATTGTGTTTCTTGACGACATTCTCGTATACTCTGCTAGTGAAGAGGAGCATGAAGACCACCTCAGGAAAGTGTTACAGGTTTTGAGAGAGAACCAGTTGTATGCCAAGCTCAGTAAGTATGAGTTTTGGTCGGATCACATTTTATTTTTGGGTCACATCATATCAGGAGCTGGAGTAGCAGTAGATCCCAAGAAGATAGAAGCAGTAAAAAGTTGGCCAGTACCCAAGACCGTAAAAGATGTGCGGAGTTTCTTAGGATTAACAGGATATTACAGAAGATTTGTGTCAGACTTTGCGAGGCTTTCAGCACCCATGACCCGCTTGACCCGGAAGGATGTACCATTCGTTTGGTCGGCAGAATGTCAGACATCATTTGAGACTTTGAAGCAGAACCTGATATCAGCACATATTCTTATATTGCCAGTTGGACCCGAAGGTTTTACAGTATATTGTGATGCGTCAGGTAAAGGACTTGGATGTGTCCTTATGCAGCATGGAAAGGTGATAGCATATGCATCTAGGCAGCTTCGGGACCACGAGAAGAATTATCCGACTCATGATTTGGAGTTAGCGGCAGTAGTGTTTGCTCTGAAGCTATGGAGACATTACTTATATGGTGACCGGGTGGAGATGTACACAGATCATAAAAGTCTGAAGTACATCTTTACTCAGAAGGAGCTGAACATGAGGCAGAGAAGATGGTTGGAGTTGATTAAGGATTATGACGTGGAGATTCAGTATCATCCAGGCAAGGCTAATGTAGTAGCAGACGCTCTCAGCAGGAGAGGCGGCACATTTATGTTAACAACACAGAAGCATATCTTAGAAGACCTTCAGGAGATGGGCATCGAAGTTATACTTCCTAGTGATGTAGGAGTTCTAACAAGTCTGCAAGTTCAATCTGACTTAGTAGACAGGATCAAGGCAGCTCAGGCACAAGACCCA
Source organism: Iris pallida (assembly GCA_029216955.1). NCBI lineage: Eukaryota > Viridiplantae > Streptophyta > Magnoliopsida > Asparagales > Iridaceae > Iris > Iris pallida. The sequence continues at coordinate 3,032,409 of JANAVB010018197.1, forward strand.
AGGATTCAGAAGCTTAGGGTAGAATGTGAGTCAGGACTCAGGAAGGAGATGAGAATTCATGAAGATGGTACACTTAGGTTTAGATCACGTCTATGTGTGCCTAGTGGAGACATCAGACAGGAGGTTATGGCAGAGGCTCACAGTTCTCAGTATTCTATTCACCCTGGAAGGACCAAGATGTACCAAGATATCAAGCAGCATTTCTGGTGGAACGGGATGAAGAGGAAGATAGCTAGATTTGTTTCCCGTTGCTTAGTATGTCAGCAAGTGAAGGCAGAACAACAGAGGCCAGGTGGGTTATTGCAACCGCTTCCTATTCCGGAATGAAAATAGAAGCATATTACAATAGACTTTGTGACCGATTTACCGAGATCACCAAGTGGTAAGGACGCTATTTGGGTGATAGTAGACCGGCTTACGAAGGTAGCACACTTTTTTTCTTTCAGAGTAGGACAATCTACAGAAAAGTTGGCAGAGTTGTATATGCAACAGATAGTCAGGCAGCATGGAGTCCCTGTCAGTATTGTGTCGGATCGAGATACCCGTTTTACATCATATTTCTGGAAGAGCTTACATCATAGTCTGGGTACCAAGTTAAGATTTAGCACGGCTTACCACCCGCAGACAGATGGGCAATCAGAAAGAACGATTCAGACTTTAGAAGACATGTTGCGAGCTTGCACTCTAGATTTTGGAGGGTCTTGGGAGAGTCACCTGCACTTAGTCGCGTTCTCATACAACAATAGTTATCAAGCCAGTATCCAGATGGCGCCATTTGAAGCACTATATGGTAAGAAGTGCAGGTCGCCGCTCGCATGGGATGATATCGGAGAGAGGAAGATGTTAGGCCCAGAAATGATTGTTCAGACGGTTGAAGTGGTTAAGGGAATTAGAGAGCGACTTTGAGTTGCGCAGGACCGGCATCGTCATTGGGCGGACCAGCATCGTAGGCCGTTAGAGTTCTCTGTTGGGGACCACGTATTCTTGCGGATCTCACCTACTCGTGGGGTCATTAGATTTGGCGTTCGCGGAAAATTGAGTCCGCGGTACGTAGGCCCATTTGTTATCCTTGATCGGATAGGCGATGTTGCTTATCGTTTATCCCTCCCACCTTCGTTACGAGAGGTGCATGACGTGTTTCATGTATTTCAATTACGTAGGTATGTATCGGACCCAAGCCATGTCCTCGATCACTCTGAACTGGTTGTTGGTACCAACCTGTCTTACAAGGAACAGCCTGTGCCTATTTTGGACCGAAGAGAGAAGATACTCAAGAATCGAACAATTAGTCTTGTCTGTGTTGCTTGGGGTCATCACTCCTTGGGAGAGTCAACGTGGGAACATGAGGATGATATTCGATCCCGGTATCCACACCTGTTTGACTCACAAGGTATATCTCTTTCTGTATACCTTGATTGTCCTGATTCTTCATGCTTATCACCTTATAGGTAGAGCTACTTGATATCATGGATAGATGGATTTACATATATGGTACTTGCTTTTGATATGGTAAAAATAATTGCTTGCTCACTAGAATTGCTTGTATTAGTTTAACTCCGATATTTCTACCTGCTTGGATTTGAAATTCCGAGGACGAAATTTTTCTAAGGTGGGTAGAGATGTCACTCCCCGTTCCCAAAATGCATATTTTAGACAAGAATGCGTATTTTATATACATGTGCAACTCATATATATTTATTTAGTATTTATCATGTATTATCCTGTATTTAAATTCTTTTAATTTCATGTTAATTAATTATCTGCTCTTTAATTTTTATGTTAATTATTTCCAGCATTTTATTTCCTGCATTTTATTTCTACATTTTCTTCCTGCTTTTATTCGCTGCTTTGGTCTTATTGGGTTCGGCCATGGAGGGTTTTCGGGTTCATGGTGGACAAACCCGGCCCAAACTCCCACCTACCACCATCCTTCCTATTTAAAGCATCCTTCTTCTTCTCTCTCCTCATTACTTCTCCTCACCATTACTTCTTCTTCTTCCTCTCATCACTCTCTCCACCAACCACAGCAGACAAGTGCAATCTTGCTTCTTGCTTGGAGAACCATTTTTTATGGTTCATTATTCTTCCTCTCATGATCCTGAGAGAGTTTACTGCTTAGTATTTTTGATTTCTGGGGCTGGTTTCTCCTAGATCTAAGTTGCTATATTTTCGGTTGTTCATGGGTTGATCTCCCAACTTAGCGTGTTTTCTGGCTGGGAACTTCATTTTCTGGCTGGGACGAAGGCTTAGTCACGCTCACGTCTCTACGTATATTTTCAGTCACGCTCACGTCTCTACGTGTCAGCGTGTATTTTCAGTCACGCTCACGTCTCTACGTGTCAGCGTGTATTTTCAGTCACGCTCACGTCTCTACGTGTCAGCGTATATTTTCAGTCACGCTCACGTCTCTACGTGTCAGTGTGTATTTTCAGTCACGCTCACGTCTCTACGTGTCAGCGTGTATTTTCAGTCACGTTCACGTTCTCATGAGCGTGCGTGTATTTTTAGTCACGCTCACGTTCTCATGAGCGTGCGTGTATTTTTAGTCACGCTCACGTTCTCATGAGCGTGCGTGTATTTTTAGTCACGCTCACGTTCTCATGAGCGTGCGTGTATTTTTAGTCACGCTAACGTTCTCATGAGCGTGCGTGTATTTTTAGTCACGCTCACATTCTCATGAGCGTGCGTGTATTTTTAGTCACGCTCACACTGTACATGAGTGCGTGTATTTCTTGTCACGCTCACACTGTGCATGAGTGCATGAATTGTTAGTCACGCACACATCTTTGTATGAGTACGTGTATTTTTAGTCACGCTGTGCGTGCGTGTATTACTTTTCATGCTCACTGTTCACGCTCATTTTTCACGCTCACTCCAGCTAGACTTGTTGGCGTGACTTCCTGACCTGGGTGTTTTATTTGCTCTATAATTTATTCCTTTAATAATGGCATGATGATTCTTCTATTAAATCCTTACGCCTTTTTGCATTAACTTGATAAAATCATGATATGTTAATATTGTTAATAACGATTGTTATGTGGAACGTGCTTTGTGTCATGATTGGTTTATGGATACCCAGCAGGACTGGAACTTGACCTTGAGAGTTGTAGACTCGACCCATGTAATACTAAATGACTTTCATGCCTTGTCACCATTGATAATGATTGTGACATGGACTAAATATTGATCATGCGTTCCTAGTTGGAACTAAGAGACTGGCTAGTCGTCTTATTGAATTGAATGAATGAGACCAAAGTTGGCCGTTCGAATTCTTAGTGTTGTACTTGTTAAATTCCATTTTTGAACCCGGGACTCCGGATTAAATTTCTGACACCACCAGTAGACTCGTGGCGTCGTTCTGGTATGTTTTCATATAAAGTTTGCTTGATTTGGAGAACGTGGGCCATGGCACGCATTTCGGTGCAAAGCGGGTCCCACTTTCTGAGTCAACGGGTCAATTTGAGATCGGCTCATCGGAATCCAATTCCGGATATACCATTGAGTTCGTATCGTCATTCTGGACTCGTTGACATATAATTTGTTAGGTTTTAGTGGACGTTGGTTCCGGCACGTATTTCGGTGCAAGTCGGATACCGATATCCGGATCAACGGGTCATTTTGAGTTCGGCTCATCGGAATCCAATTCCGGATATACCGTTGAGTTCGTATCGTCATTCTGGACTCGTTGACATATAATTTGCTGAGTTTTGAGGACATTAGCTCCGACACGCTTTTTCGTGCAAAACGGAATTTCAATGTCCTGGTCAACGGACCAATTTGAGATCGGATCAACAGAATCCAATTCTGGATATACCGTTGGGTTCGTATCGTCATTTTGGATTCATGGACATATAATTTGTTAGGTTTTGTGCACTTTTATTTTGGCACATTTTTCGGTGCAAAGTGGGTCCGACACGGACATCATTTTGGTCCGAAATTACCCTTTTTTCCCCTGTGTCCAAATTGGACCTTTGGACAGGCTATCCTAGCTAATTTGACCATTCTGGACACGTTGGTAATATTTATTTTATCATCCGACAACATCTGTAGGTTTTTACCCTATTATTATAATCTTTCTCCTTTTGTGGTATTTTGAGTTCCATCGATTCCGGTGATTCCACAATCACTGAAATTGATATGTTGACCCTGTAGATGTTTATAGAGACTAGCTTTGACCTTGTTGACCTTGGTTGACTACTTTGACTGAACGTCGAAGTAGAGTCAACATTTGACCTAGGTTAGACTAGTTTTGACCCTGGTTGACCACAGTTGACTTTTTGACCAAAAGTCAACTGTAAGTCAACCCTTGACTTAGATTAACCTAGTTTGACTTGCCTTGACCTAGTTTGACTTGGTTTGACTTCTTGTGACCTAGTTGACTTAGTATGAGTTGATTTTACTTCTAAACCCTTATATTGATACAGTATTTCACCTATAGGTCCTCGAGGCACTGTTCTTGGACCAGTTGACATATTCCACCAGACCTCAGGCGAGTACATTCTTTGATAATATTTCTGTTTTATGATATCGTCTATGTTTATTTAGTGTAGATATCCTTGTTCTCTTGACACATTGTTCACATGGATTGGTATTTCTCTGGATCCCGTCATGAGATATTATTCCTCGCTTTCCTTGGTATATCTTGTGCAAGTCTTTCTTGTTCCTTGTGCATTGTATAGACACGATTTCCGTGAAGGCTAGCTACCCTCTCGGAGAATCGCATGTCATGATGTGTCATGGTTGGATCCACTATACTAGTCGGGGATGGGGGGTATTAGTGTAGATGTGTGGTCATTATCCACCTTGTTTATTCTTGTAGACCTTGAATGCTAGCCAATCCTACACTCCACGTATGATTGGCCTGATCAGTAGACCTTGTGCAGACCTAAGCCGGCCACATGTTGAACTAGTACTCACACACTTAGACAGATGATTCTTGATTCTTGTACATGCCATGATCAGTTTTACTTGCCTTGTTCTAGCTCTAGATTTACAGTTTACCTTGCCATAATACTCACATGTATATTTCATGATTTTTTGTATATTCTCTCTATTTACTGCTACATGTTCAATATCGTCTAATTAGAACTGTTATTTGAGATTTGTGCTCGTTCCATCCTGACTGGATATGTTGACAAAATTTTAGGAGTAGTTGTGCCACATTTGTTGGACTGCAGGATGATTTTAGCTGAGGTGGTTCACACTGTTCCTCTATGTGAGTTGCCTGGTAGTTATTCCTTAGTTAGTCTTGTTGTTCCTTCATTATCTTCCTGTCTTATGATCATTGTAGATTCTAGTTGTTCTAGTGATATTGTTATTATTTCTTGTCTTATCTTCCTTAGTTTCGTGATGTGGCATGAGTACATTTCTAGTTATGGATTCTTAGATGTTGTAGTTAGTATAGTACACTTGACAGCGTTCTACCGCCGATACCGCGGCGTAGGCTGGGCGTGGCCCACGTATTCGTACTCATATATCTGGGTGCGGGTCGTGACACGTTTTTAGTGGTGGCCCATGCAGGTCAGTCTTTGCAGTTAATGCGAAGTCGTGGTAGTACTTGAGCTTATCTGTACTACTGCGAGCCTGCCCTAGGATTAAGGTTGAGTCATGGAATATTTTAGAATTTTGGTACCCAGTCACATATTAGGAACTCTTGGTAGATTCCAGGGATGACCCCTGGGAATCTTATTTCGAACTTTTCGAAACTTTTCCCATTCATTCCTATCCGTCCTGATTCCTTAAATATTTGTCCGTATCAAACTTTATTCTTTCTTGGAATGAGTTTGTGGATCCCAGAGGGAAGGTATAAGTTGAACTTATATATCTTCTAGGTTGAGACGGGAATATGATTTGCCAGTCTCATATCAGGTTGAGATTGTTTTAAATTATATTTCCAATGATTTCTTTTATTTTGACCTAGATCGTACCTTTGGGACTTCTCCTGAAAACTTTTCCTAAATCCTGTCTCGGAATCTGTTTTTGCTAGTTCCTATTTACTTATCCTTGATTCGTCGTAGAAATTTTAAATCTTAATATTCGTTGTTGACCTTTGATTTTGTTTTGGATAATTCTTTTAAGAATTGAGTTAAGATATCCTGATAAACATATTTTGGATGAGGACGATGAGAACGGTAAGTGTCTACTTTATTTATGGAGTTTAGAATTTATCGCAGTCATACTAGCTAGCACGACAGGAACATAGAGCCTGATTTTGGATATACTATCCTAGTTATAGAATTTAGATTTTCTTGCAGCCATACCGGTTGGCGTGGTAAGGAATCTAGATGACATGATTATAGGGTGTATGCCTTGGTTATGGACTCTATCGTTTATTGTAGCTATGTTTACTGGCGTGGCGTAAATTCTGGCAACATAATTTTGGATAGACGTGTATGGTTATCAGGTCGTATCTTAAATTGATTCACTTCTTTTTGACCAAATGATGAGGACAATTCATACCCTTATTTCTCGACTTATCATTCATTTCTTTTCTCATCGTATGATGATTTTCTCATCTTGCCGTCATTTCCTTTGCCTTGTTTAGTTATGTCTTGATTATACAAATCACCTATCTCATATCTACATCTGTCATCTACACTTAAAAACTCTGAATTTTTTTTGAAATTTTCATATCTCAATTGTTTCTTAAATTTCGATACTGTTAAGATTTTGATTCCCTTCTGTCCATGACCAATAAATTTTGGTCGTCTTGTTTATCGTGCCAAAGAGTCTTGGTTGCTGACTAGACTCTAGATGACTTCAAATTTTTTTTGTGACTTGGGTTCCTTCCTAATTGTGCTTTTAGGACTTTGATTTCGAATTCATGATTTTATAGTCTTTCATAACTGAACTTGGATCTTGATCGTGCTTATGTGACCTATAATCCGATTTCTATCAAATCTATCTCTCAATCGTGCTATTCTCAAATTTTTCTCTCCATTTGCTTCTCTTAGCCCTGTTTTAGATCATGACTACCCAACTTTGATTTTCATGATCTTGATAATCTTAACCCTCAAATCGTGCCAAGTGAACTTAGACTATTTTCGATTTTTATCGCGTTCGAACTTGGATCGTATTTCATAATTTTATTAATCATACTCCTTAATCTTTGATCGGGCCTATATGACCTTGACTTCGATTTTGTTTGTGTCTGAAATTTCATCTCAACCATGCCAAATCTTATTTTGGTCATGGTTAGCTTTTCATCTTGATCGGGCCTGTGCGACTTTCGGGTTGATTTTCATCAACCTAAGTCCTATGGATCATCCCGTACTTGAACTTCATGTATATCTTCGATTATCCTTATCGTCTCTTAAATCGTGCCCCAATGACTTGACTTATTGTGAAATCATGCACATATGATTTTGTTCATATCATGATTCTATCGGGCCAAAATCTATCATCGTGCCTGAACAATTTTGAATCGATTATCTTGATTGTGCAAACTCGTCATTCTTGAATCGTGCCTAAAATATTGCCTACATCTTCTATCCTGTTTTAACCCCCACTACCAACCTTTAATTTCGAGGACGAAATTTTTATAAGGTGGGTAGGATTGTAAGCCCCTGAATCTAGGACTTATTTTTTTTAATTTTGTAAATCAATTATTTTGACTAAATATTATTATTTGATTATTATTTAATTTAATGCTCTTTACCATGACTTGGAATTCTAGAGCATCAGGGATGCCAGTCTCTGGAAACTTCCTTCTTGGAGTTTGTAGTAGACGAGATTATCTTCATTTTCATATATCCTGTCCCACTTGAACTCGTTCCCTTGTGCTCTTTTTGCTTCGCACAAGTTCGGGTCAAATTAGACCATTTTAATTATTAATTGAACTCCCACTCTTTTCCTTGATCATCATATGCACGTTGCCGTGATTTTTAATTTAGGAGCACCAGACTAGTCATTCTCTCGAAACCAACTTATCATGCCTATTCTACTCGAGACGCTCTTCACCCATGACCTTTGTGTCCCACTCATACACTCCATTTTGTGCTCTATTTCCTTCGCACAACTTTCGATTCAAATTAGGCCAATTAATTATCTACCGTAAAACCTGATTTATTTTCCAATTTAATTTCGGGACCTGACATCGACCCAACCTAGTCGACCCCAAATATGGACATGGCTCCCATGAAGCCTACTACCCGTCTGACACTTGTGTCCCATTTATTTGAGTCCCCGTATGTTATTTATTTGCCCATGATTATAAACACCCATTTTAATTCGAATATTGCCTCCTGTCCGATTTTGGCCCGACCCGGCTCGACCGAATCCGAACCCAAGCTCCATATTGTTTTCTCGTGACGCCCAAATACCCCACATAATTTTCCTATTTTTTTTCCTATTTTGAAAATATCTACTTTTCTCTCTCTCCACTTTATAAAATATCCTATATATATATATATATATATATATATTTTTTTTTTCCTATATATATATATATATATATATATATATATATATATATATATATATATATATATATATATACATATTTACAAATATCTCTCCCTCTCTCTTGACTCCTACACACAAACACACAACCCCAACCCCTCCACCTCACAGCCGACCACATCACCCATGTGGCCGAACACACAGCCCCCTCTCTACTTCTCTTTCTCTCTCTTCCCCACATAATATCTCTCATTTACTCTCTCTTTTTTAAAAACTACACATACACATTTCTTTCTCTCTCTTCCAACAAACAAACACACCACACCACCTCACCCCTCTCCCGTACTGGTACAGCCCCCCCTCTTATTTTCTTTACATCATCATTATCATCTCTCTCTCCTTCTCACTCTCCTTCTTCTTAGTCTTCTTCTTCTTCTTCAAAGAAGAACACCACCACCACTCTTCATCATTGCCATCACCATCACTACCCATCAACACCACTCCACCCGAGCTCCACACAGCAGCCATGGCCGAGCCCCCATGCCGAGCTCCACCACCCCATCACCATCTCTCCACCACACTCTCTTCCTTCCTCCTCCATCATCAAAACCATTCTCACCTCCACCATAAACACCATCACCATCATCTTCACTTCTCCTCCTCCAAACCGCACGCCTCCGCCACCAAGGCTGCGCCGCACGCTACCACAGGCCGGCGAGCCTTCCCCCGCCGTCGCGCCTGGCCGCGCGAACCACAGCCGCGCGCAGCAGCAGTTGCAGCAGCAGTGGCAGCAGTGAGCGGCGGCAGCAGCTGCCATGGCAGCGGTCGTAGGCGCCGGCGGGAGGCCGCGCACCACCGCGTGGCCGGCCACCCATGGCCGGGCGACCTCGGGCGAAGCCCCCCTTGCCGCCTCCGTCGTCCCCGATGCGGGAAACAGGCTATCCGTGCGTTTTGCACGAGATCCCGCTGTGACGCGCGCGGGAACGGAGTGCAATTTTGACGTTCGGGACAGCAACTTCACGCACGTTTTCCGGGAAATCCGACCGTTGGATCGACAAACGTTTTGCTCCGTCGCAATCTGGGTATATACCCCTTCATCCCTGTCAAATTTCATCAGTTAATTTTGTCGTTTGATACATCAAAACCGGTCACCAAGTTGACATTTTAATTTGTACTATTTTTTTATAGTTTTGCGACGCCAACTTCGCGGGTTCGTATCTTCTCCATTGCAGCTCCGTTTTGTGCGCTACCAGTTTCGGTGCACAGCTGGTATAACCCTCTTCCTGTCCCCTTTAGATTTTATTTCAGTTTGAGCTTGTTAGGTCGGTCGAATTCGACGCCAAAGTTGGCCGTTCGAATTCTTAGTATTGCACTTGTTAAATTCCATTTTTGAACCCGGGACTCCGGATTAAATTTTTGACACCACCAGTAGACTCGTGGCGTCGTTCTGGTATGTTTTCATATAAAGTTTGATTGATTTGGAGAACGTGGGCCCTGGCACGCATTTCGGTACAAAGCGGGTCCCACTTTCTGAGTCAACGGGTCAATTTGAGATTGGCTCATCGGAATCCAATTCTGGATATACCGTTGAGTTCGTATCGTTATTCTGGACTCGTTAACATATAATTTGTTAGGTTTTAGTGGACGTTGGTTCCGGCACGCATTTCGGTGCAAGTCGGATACCGATATCCGGATCAACGGGTCATTTTGAGTTCGGCTCATCGGAATCCAATTCCGGATATACCGTTGAGTTCGTATCGTCATTCTGGACTCGTTGACATATAATTTGCTGAGTTTTGAGGACATTAGCTCCGACACGCTTTTTCGTGCAAAACGGAATTTCAATGTCCTGGTCAACGGACCAATTTGAGATCGGGTCAACAGAATCCAATTCTGGATATACTGTTGGGTTCGTATCGTCATTTTGGATTCGTGGACATATAATTTGTTAGGTTTTGTGCACTTTTATTTTGGCACATTTTTCGGTGCAAAGTGGGTCCGACACGGACATCATTTTGGTCCGAAATTACCCTTTTTTCCCCTGTGTCCAAATTGGACCTTTGGACAGGCTATCCTAGCTAATTTGACCATTCTGGACACGTTGGTAATATTTATTTTATCATCCGACAACATCTGTAGGTTTTTACCCTATTATTATAATCTTTCTCCTTTTGTGGTATTTTGAGTTCCATCGATTCCGGTGATTCCACAATCACTGAAATTGATATGTTGACCCTGTAGATGTTTATAGAGACTAGCTTTGACCTTGTTGACCTTGGTTGACTACTTTGACTGAACGTCGAAGTAGAGTCAACATTTGACCTAGGTTAGACTAGTTTTGACCCTGGTTGACCACAGTTGACTTTTTGACCAAAAGTCAACTGTAAGTCAACCCTTGACTTAGATTAACCTAGTTTGACTTGCCTTGACCTAGTTTGACTTGGTTTGACTTCTTGTGACCTAGTTGACTTAGTATGAGTTGATTTTACTTCCAAACCCTTATATTGATACAGTATTCCACCTATAGGTCCTCGAGGCACTGTTCTTGGACCAGTTGACATATTCCACCAGACCTCAGGCGAGTACATTCTTTGATAATATTTCTGTTTTATGAAATCGTCTATGTTTCTTGTATTTAGTGTAGATATCCTTGTTCTCTTGACACATTGTTCACACGGATTGGTATTTCTCTGGATCCCGTCATGAGATATTATTCCTCGCTTTCCTTGGTATATCTTGTGCAAGTCTTTCTTGTTCCTTGTGCATTGTATAGACACGATTCCCGTGAAGGCTAGCTACCCTCTTGGAGAATCGCATGTCATGATGTGTCATGGTTGGATCCACTATACTAGTCGGGGATGGGGAGTATTAGTGTAGATGTGTGGTCATTATCCACCTTGTTTATTCTTGTAGACCTTGAATGCTAGCCAATCCTACACTCCACGTATGATTGGCCTGATCAGTAGACCTTGTGCAGACCCAAGCCGGCCACATGTTGAACTAGTACTCACACACTTAGACAGATGATTCTTGATTCTTGTACATGCCATGATCAGTTTTACTTGCCTTGTTCTAGCTCTAGATTTACAGTTTACCTTGCCATGATACTCACATGTACATTTCATGATTTCTTGTATATTCTCTCTATTTACTGCTACATGTTCAATATCGTCTAATTAGAACTGTTATTTGAGATTTTTGCTCGTTCCATCCTGACTGGATATGTTGACAAAATTTTAGGAGTAGTTGTGCCACATTTGTTGGACTGCAGGATAATTTTAGCTGAGGTGGTTCACACTGTTCCTCTATGTGAGTTGCCTGGTAGTTATTCCTTAGTTAGTCTTGTTGTTCCTTCATTATCTTCCTGTCTTATGATCATTGTAGATTCTAGTTGTTCTAGTGATATTGTTATTATTTCTTGTCTTATCTTCCTTAGTTTCGTGATGTGGCATGAGTACATTTCTAGTTATGGATTCTTAGATGTTGTAGTTAGTATAGTACACTTGACAGCGTTCTACCGCCGATACCGTGGCGTAGGCTGGGCGTGGCCCACGTATTCGTACTCGTATATCTGGGTGCGGGTCGTGACATTGAGCCCCGAGCGTCGGAATGAGTTAAAACTTGGGGGAGACCTAGATTATATAAATTAGACTTTGCGGGTAGGCTCCCGAGTTGAAATCGGGATTGTTGGACGACGGTATCGCACCGTACCATTTCGTATCTTGAGATATTCAAGATATCGGCAATGGGCCGTAAGATGGACTAGACGTCCCCTCTACCTAGGTATCTTGGTAGGTAACGTATGTATAGGCTAGTATTCTACTACCCTAGGTGTCACGCCCCGATTCCGTAGAATCGATAGTCGTCCTCCGGGCGTGATGCCGTGCGAACCTAAGTTGCGATCGCACAAGGCATAGTCATAAGGTTATCCGAAACACAACATCAAGTTAGAGTACGCAGAGAAATTGAATGACACATTTGGAATAGAAATAGACTTTTTCATTGATGATAATAAAACTTTACATGGACTCCTTTACAATCATTGTCGCGCGGGCTACAACATGACTCGACTTACAAAATGAACGCCGATGAGATAGGTCGTTCCATACATTACATCCCCTTTTTACAAGCAAATATATAACATCTTTCCACCTGCTATCGAGGCGAGTCGAGCCGCCATCTTCTTTTGGACTGAGTGCGGGTCTTCTTCAAAAGGAAATCCAGAAAACAAGCCTTTACCCGCGGACGAGGCTTCAAAAGGGTTCACTTCGCCTTGAGCTTTCAGGTGGCACGCCCTTCGGAGTTCGGGGTACCTGCGTGGAGAGCGAGGATCAGTATATTACACTTTGTACTGGTGCGTGGCTATTTAAGTTCCAAGCTCTCATTTGGTTGAAGAATTTATATGACTTAGAGTATGAATGTTTCTAACCATCCTAATGAATTGCAAACAAGTAATGACAAGCATAGTGACATTTACGTTGAAACTTACCGACGGCGGCCTAGCCGCGCCTTATGAAACTTACCAAGTTCTTCCCTGTCAATTGTTATCATTTCCATACAAGTGTAATATTTCGTGTGTTGGTCACTGGCTCCCAGAGCCATCGTGGACTCCTTTTTGCTTTTATTAGACAAGGCCCTTTCAGCGCGAGTAGCGAGCCCCGCTGCAAGTCCTCGCCTAACATTGTGCCCAGCACAGCTTATGAAAATGTTTTCTTCTTGGCCGCATCGGTCCCGTGGCCCCGGGTTGCCGTACGGGGAAACTCTACCTTGTCGACAAGTTGTCCAATGACCGTGCAAAGACCATTTTTTTCTTCTTTTAGTTATTAAGACATAGCCTACATTCTCTTTAAAACTCAATCTTTTTACCGTGCCCGTGCCTTTGCATTTATACTTTCATTCGCAACAACACTATCGACTTTGCCTAAGAAGGGGGTCGAGAAGAGAAGGGTCAGCCACTCACCTTGAGTTTACTTCGGCAAGAGAACTTGCTGGTTGCGCTAGACGTCGCCTACGCGATTACGTGAAATCGCACAAGCAACCGATTAGAACACTGCATTATTCAAGGAGTTCGATAGGAAATGCGAGTTCGAAATGCAAGCCATGAAAACCATCGAAAACATTCACGAAAGCGCACTCAGAAAACAAAGCCAAAACCAACGCAAGCGGCGTGAAAAGCAGAGCAACGAGAGGTCTCTCCCGACTCAGCCGCAGAGTCAATCCTCGAGGCGCAGCCCGCTGAATATGGGACTTGGTTCCGAAGAAGACATTCCATAACGAGGAATGGGTCTTAATTCAACCGTTCCCGTTCGATCGACTCGGCCGATCCCGACCTATCGGTCCCGACCGAATCGATAGCGACAGTGTTCCTTTCTCGTGCACCCCGTGGGCAAAGTACGGGGCACGATGTAGGGATGGGGCACTACACCATAACCAACTAAGAAAAAGTTTCATCCTCGAAACTTAAGAATAGAACCTACCTCTACGAGAACAATGAAGGGAACTTCTCCTTCATTTCAGACTCAAGCTCCCACGTCGACTCCTCGACCGAATGGTTTCTCCAGAGGACGCAGACTAGAGGAATAGCACGGTTGCGGAGAAGTTTATCCTTGCGCTCCAAGATTTGCACCGGCTCTTCGACATATGATAGGTCCGCCTTCAGGTCCAGCTTGCCCAACTCTACCACATGCCCCGAATCGTTCACGTACTTCCGCAATTGCGAGACGTGGAAGACGTCATGTACCTCTGACAATGCCGGCGATAAGGCGAGTTGGTAAGCTACCGGGGCGACTCGCTTCAATATTTCGAATGGGCCAACAAATCTTGGGCTCAACTTTCCTTTCGCACCGAACCGGGAAACTCCACGCATAGGCATCACCTTCAGGAATACATGGTCGCCTTCCGAGAACTCGAGGGGACGTCGGTGTGTGTCGGCTTAGCTTTTCTGCCGGCTTTGTGCTATCTTCAATCTTTCTCGTATCAACTTGACCTTCTGCACAGTCTGCTCCACCAGCTCCGGACCAAGTATCTGCCGTTCCCCGACTTCATCCCAGCAAATGGGCGATCTACACTTCCGGCCGTACAAAGCTTCATACGACGCCATTTGGATGCTGGACTGATAGCTATTGTTGTATGCAAACTCGGCCAGCGGTAGATGGACGTCCCAACTTGACTTCAAGTCGATCGCACAGAGTCGCAACATGTCTTCGAGAATTTGGTTCACCCGCTCTGTTTGGCCGTCAGTCTGAGGATGATAAGCTGAGCTGAACTTCAACTTGGTCCCCAGTACTGAATGTAGACTACTCCAGAAGCGTGCTACGAACCGTCCATCCCGATCCGAGACGATAGAAACTGGGATCCCGTGCAGCCGAACTATTTTATCAAGATATATCTGAGCAAGGCGGTCGACGCTCCAAGTAACTTTGATGGCGATAAAGTGCGCTGACTTGGTTAGTCGATCAACGATGACCCAGATGGCGTCGTTTTCCCGCGGCGTCCTCGGCAAGCCAACAACGAAGTCCATAGTGATGTGATCCCATTTCCACTCTGGAATGGCAAGGTTCTGCATCTCCCCGCCCGGTCGCTGGTGCTCGGCTTTGACTTGCTGACAGGCCATACATTTTGACACAAAGAGCGCTACATCCCTCTTCATGCCGTGCCACCAAAAGACAACGCGGAGGTCCTTATACATCTTGGTGCTTCCAGGATGCAAGGAATATTTTGCATAGTGTGCCTCCGTCATTATCTCTTTTCTGAGTTCTATGTCGTCCGGTACGCATAGCCGTCCCTTCACGCGCAACACTCCCGACTCGTCCTATGCAAAGTCAGACGCTTTCCCTGTCGACATCAGCTTCCGCATCTTCTCCAGGTAGGGGTCGTCCTTCTGTGCAGACTTGATCCTCTCCAGTAGTCTAGGTTCCACCCGCAGTTGTGCCAGTTTCACGTCTCTGAAACGAACTCGAAGCTCGATGCCCATTCCTTCCAAGTCACGCAGCAGTCGGTCGTTGATACATAATGAAGCCAAGTACTTCCGGCTAAGCGCATCCGCTACCACATTTCCCTTGCCCGGCGTGTAGTCGATCGACAAGTCGTAGTCTTTGATTAGTTCAAGCCATCGCCTCTGCCGCAAATTCAATTCTTTCTGGGTGAAGAGATACTTGAGGCTTTTGTGGTCCGTATAAATCCTGCACGCAACGCCATAGAGATAGTGACGCCACAGCTTCAACGCAAACACAATTGTCGCTAGTTCTAGGTCGTGCGTGGGGTAGTTCTTCTCGTGCGGCTTCAACTGCCGAAAAGCAAAAGATATTACCTTATCCCGCTGCATGAGCACACACCCCAAGCCCTGGCCAGAAGCATCGCTGAAGATTTGAAATCCCTCCGTCCCGTCAGGAAGAGCAAGTATCGGGGCCGAAACAAGCCGTTATTTGAGCTCCTGGAAGGAAGCTTCACAGTCGTCTGACCACTTGAATGCGACTCCTTTCTGGGTGAGGCGAGTCAACGGCGATGCGATCTTCGCGAAGTCCTTCACAAAGCGTCGGTAGTATCCCGCCAAGCCTAGGAAGCTTCGAATTTCACTAACTGATGCGGGCCGTTTCCAATCAGCAACTGCCTCGACTTTCTTCGGATCGACTGCGATGCCCGCGGCGGAGATGATATGCCCAAGGAATGAGACGCTGTTCAGCCAGAACTCGCACTTGCTCATCTTTGCGTACAACTGATTCTCTCGAAGGGTCTGGAGTACCGTCCGTAGATGCTCTGCATGTTGCGCTCGATCCTTCAAGCAGACGAGGATGTCGTCGATGAAGACTACTACGAACTTGTCAACGAACGGACGAAACACCCGATTCATTAGATCCATGAAGACGGCAGGGGCGTTTGTCAGACCGAATGGCATTACCAAGAACTCGTAGTGGCCATAACGAGTGCGGAAGGCAGACTTCGGCACGTCGTCTGGCTTGACTTTGAGTTGGTAATAATCCGATCGTAGATCAATCTTCGAAAACACCGTTGCACCTTAGAGCTGGTCGAACAAGTCGTCGATGCGGGGCAGGGGGTATTTGTTTCGGACGATGGCTTTATTCAATTCCCGATAGTCGATGCAGAGTCGCATCGATCCATCTTTCTTCTTCACGAACAGCACGGGCGCACCCCACGGCGAGACACTCGGACGGATAAACCCTATGTCGAGCAATTCCTGAAGTTGTGCCTTCAATTCCTTCAATTCTGCAGGGGCCATTCTGTACGGAGCCTTCGAGATCGGCCGAGTGTCGGGGAATGTGTCGATAGTGAACTCTATCTCTCGATCGGGCGACATGCCGGGTAGCTCGTCCGGGAACACGTCTGGGAATTCTGCCACAACGTCGGTCTCTCCCGCGTTTGTACCATCCTGTCGCATGTCTCGAACGGAAGCTAGATAGCCTTCGCACCCGGAATGCAGCATCCGTCGAGCAGATATCGCGGAGATCACCATGCAGGTCGGCGACGCCTCACCACACGAGTAGCAGAATTCAGGCACTCCAGGCATGCGGAATGTGACCCTCTTTTCAGCGCAGTCTATGGTTGCGTTGCACGGCCCGAGCCAATCCATTCCCAGAATGATGTCAAAGTCCTTCATATCAAGAACTATCACATCTAGACCGATCTTTTGACCGCCGATACAGATAATCCCGCCGGTGCAAGCTAAGTTTGTGAGAATAGGTGTGCCCGAAGGCGTGCTTACGCTTAGGTCGAGATCTAATGATATTACAGGAAATTTGTGCTCGGCGGCAAAGTCCGCCGATATAAAACTATGTGAAGCGCCTGAATCAAATAACACACGAGCAGGCACATTATTGAATTTTAGTATACCTGACACCACGGTATCTGACGCCATCGCTTCGTCTCGAGTCATGGCGTAGACACGGCCCTGAGTGTTGGGGCGACGATCTTGGCCATTTTGTGGTGCAGGTCGAGTGGGCGGAGGAGGTCGAGGCGCCTGCCCCCGATTCTCTTGGCGGTACTGTTGTGGTGGTACGTTGCGAGCCAGTCTGGGGTTCGTGCAATCTCGAGCAAGGTGTCCCCTCTGTCTGCAAGCGTAGCACTCTGTCTTGGCGAAACAGTGGTCATCAGTATGCCCAAGCTGGTGACAATTTCTGCATCGTGGTAACGGGTTCCAGCCTTGGTAGCCGCTAGTGTGTGGCCGCTTTGACGTGTAGTTGTTGCCTCCCGTATGGCTAGACGTTTGTGATTGGAGTGGCGCACAACGTCGTCAGCACCGGAAGGATGCAAGTTCTCAAGGCGGAGCGCGTGATTCAGAGCCTCGCCCACAGTCTTGTACTCCGGGACCCCGACATGAGCACCGATAGAGTGTCGCAGACCCACTTCGAACCGTCGCACACGGCACTCTTCAGTCGGCAGAAACTGGCCAGCGAACTTAGACAACTTGTTGAATTCCGCGGCGTACTGTTCCACTGTCCGGCTCCCTTGCTTCAACTGTATGAATTCATTCTCCTTCGCTTGAAGAACGGCTGACGGAAGGTACTGGAGTTCGAAAGCTTTACGAAACGTGGCCCAAGAGATCGGCGCGGTGGTGTTGTTCGGTCGGATCGCTCGCTTGTGTATACCCCACCAGTCGTGCGCGTTCAACCGTAGTTGAAGTTGTGCGCAGGCGACTTGCTTAGATTCTTCAATGCCAAGAAGCTCAAAGTGATCTTCCAGTTCCTCCAACCAGTCTATCGCCATGGAAGGGCCCTCGGTGCCGCTGAAGGAAGTGCGGCACGCCTTCTTGAATTCTGACACTTCAAAGTTGTACTTTTTCGGTGCCGCTGGTTGACGCTCGGGATCCTCCGTGTCGACATCAATGGGTTGGATCGCCGGCACGGTGACGGTAGGCGTAGTCGTAGAATTCCCGTTGGCCGCCATTGTCTGGACTATCTGCTGCAGGGTATCTAGCTGCTTTTGCTGAAGCTTGGCATGTGCATCAAAACGAGCTTCGAAGCGAGCTTCGAACTGGGCCTGTCGTTCCTCTACCTGCTGATGCCGGTTCTCGGACTGGTTTCGCTGCGCCTCCATCATGCACAGCATTCTTTCGATTGTATCGTTAGAAGGTCCGGCCTGCGGACGATGCGAACTACTAGAGCCGCTTGAGGCGCTCTGTTCTTGCTCGGCCGTAGGTTCCGTCACTTCTGCGATACGAAGGCAAACGCATCAGTCACAAATTATTACGGACTCATTGTATGGAACAACTTATCTCATCGATGCGAGGTCAAAGGTTTGGAACTCTAGACGCGAGGCCAAAGGATGTAAAGCCGTGCTCTGATACCATTATGTCATGCCCCGATTCCGTAGAATCGATAGTCGTCCCCCGGGCGTGATGCCGTGCGAACCTAAGTTGCGATCGCACAAGGCATAGTCATAAGGTTATCCGAAACACAACATCAAGTTAGAGTACGCAGAGAAATTGAATGACACATTTGGAATAGAAATAGACTTTTTCATTGATGATAATAAAACTTTACATAGACTCCTTTACAATCATTGCCGCGCGGGCTACAACATGACTCGACTTATAAAATGAACGCCGATGAGATAGGTCGTTCCATACATTACATCCCCTTTTTACAAGCAAATATATAACATCTTTCCACCTGCTATCGAGGCGAGTCGAGCCGCCATCTTCTTTTGGACTGAGTGCGGGTCTTCTTCAAAAGGAAATCCAGAAAACAAGCCTTTACCCGCGGACGAGGCTTCAAAAGGGTTCACTTCGCCTTGAGCTTTCAGGTGGCACGCCCTTCGGAGTTCGGGGTACCTGCGTGGAGAGCGAGGATCAGTACATTACACTTTGTACTGATGCGTGGCTATTTAAGTTCCAAGCTCTCATTTGGTTGAAGAATTTATATGACTTAGAGTATGAATGTTTCTAACCATCCTAATGAATTGCAAACAAGTAATGACAAGCATAGTGACATTTACGTTGAAACTTACCGACGGCGGCCTAGCCACGCCTTATGAAACTTACCAAGTTCTTCCCTGTCAATTGTTATCATTTCCATACAAGTGCAATATTTCGTGTGTTGGTCACTGGCTCCCAGAGCCATCGTGGACTCCTATTTGCTTTTATTAGACGAGGCCCTTTCAGCGCGAGTAGCGAGCCCCGCTGCAAGTCCTCGCCTAACATTGTGCCCAGCACAGCTTATGAAAATGTTTCCTTCTTGGCCGCATCGGTCCCGTGGCCCCGAGTTGCCGTACGGGGAAACTCTACCTTGTCGACAAGTTGTCCAATGACCGTGCAAAGACCATTTTTTTCTTTTTTTAGTTATTAAGACATAGCCTACATTCTCTTTAAAACTCAATCATTTTATCGTGCCCGTGCCTTTGCATTTATACTTTCATTCGCAACAACACTATCGACTTTGCCTAAGAAGGGGGTCGAGAAGAGAAGGGTCAGCCACTCACCTTGAGTTTACTTCGGCAAGAGAACTTGCTGGTTGCGCTAGACGTCGCCTACGCGATTACCTGAAATCGCACAAGCAACCGATTAGAACACTGCATTATTCAAGGAGTTCGATAGGAAATGCGAGTTCGAAATGCAAGCCATAAAAACCATCGAAAACATTCACGAAAGCGCACTCAGAAAACAAAGCCAAAACCAACGCAAGCGGCGTGAAAAGCAGAGCAACAGGAGGTCTCTCCCGACTCAGCCGCAGAGTCAATCCTCGAGGCACAGCCCGCTGAATATGGGACTTGGTTCCGAAGAAGACATTCCATAACGAGGAATGGGTCTTAATTCAACCGTTCCCGTTCGATCGACTCGGCCGATCCCGACCTATCGGTCCCGACCGAATCGATAGCGACAGTGTTCCTTTCTCGCGCACCCCGTGGGCAAAGTACGGGGCACGATGTAGGGACGGGGCACTACACTAGGGAGCACGGGTCGAAATACCAAGCGTAGGTAGGCTAACTTGGTATTGACCTAGACTAGAAATTTACCTTAGAAAAGGGTAAATTAAGATATTGGCCTACGGCCAAGATTTGAGTTTTGAAGTCCAAGATGGACTTGGATATGGGTTGTAAGGGTTGGTAATGATTAAAAATAGTCGTCTAGACCTAGTCTTGACCTTGGTTGACCACGGTTGACTTTTTAGACCAAAAGTCAACTATGGGTCAACACTTTACCCAATTTAGTCCCAAATTCTATTAAACTTGGACAGTTGACCAAAAGTCAACTGTTAGTCACCATTGACCTAGGATTGACCTAGGGTTGACCAAGAGTTGACCAGTTGACCAAAAGTCAACTGTAAGTCAACCGTTGACTTAAATCGACCTAGATTAATTCCGTTTGACTTGAATTGATCCAGTTTGACCTAGCTAGGCCTAAAATGACTTAGATCGACCATGTACAATCTAGTTTGACCTTGTTTGACCTAGATTGACTTAGTTTGCTGTGTCTTGACATAGAATGACTTAAATAAGGTTTAATTTGATTTGACTTTACTTCCTAAACATAGTATTGATACGTCTTGTTCTTTATAGGTCCTCGAGACGCTGCTTTGGATCCCGTTGACATATTTTATCATATTACAGGCGAGTACATTCTCTGACACTTTTCCAATTTACGATGATTGTTATAATTCATGTAATTAGTGTAGATATGCTTGTTCTCGACACATTAGTCACACGGATTGGTTTTCATGGATCCCGACATGAGATGTTATTCCTCATTATCTTGGTATATCTTGTGCAAGCCCCCTTGTAGTTCTTGTACAGTATATGGACACTGATTCTCGAGGAGACTTGCTCCCTTCTCGTAGAATTCCGTGTCGTAACTTGTCTTGCTTGGATCCACTCTTGTAACACCCAGTTTTCTAAATGAGGGTAATTTTGAAATTTTGTATTTTAATTTATTTAATTATGATATTTATTTAATAATATGATTTTTGGTAATTTTTAATCATTTTTTTTAAACCATTTAAATCATGACTTGTGATTTTGGTGCATTGACTAGTGTAGCCTTAGACTGATGACCTAGAGCCTAGTCATTGTGATTAGGATATTTGATTAGTATATTTTAGCCTAGAGGATATTTTGGTCATTTTAGAATTTATTGGAATTTTTAGGAATTTTTAGAAATTATTTTGGAATTGTTTGATTGAAGGTTGACTAGGTTGACTTTGACTAGCTTTGACTTTGTGACCTAACCCTAGTTAAGTTGGACTTGACTAGATATGAGATCCTAGGATAAGTTAGGACAACCATACTCTAGTTAGTGCAAACATTTGAGAATATTGAGTTTTGAATGGAGAGATTTAACCACAAGTCATGACATTTGATTTTTAAGTCATTTGTTTAAAGGCTAGGCCCAAAGCCCATTAGCCAAGTGCCCAACCCTAACCCTAACCATTTTGTCCAGCCACTTAACCCTCATTGGGATTCCCCTCTTATAAATATTCTCTTGGAATTAGGGCTAGCCTCTAAGGAAGAACAAGCTTTAGGAAGAGGTAATGTCCCTACTTCAAAAATCTCTAGAAAATCCATTTTGGCTCCTTTTTCCTCCAAACAAATTGCAATAGGTTTTAATCTGAGTATTCTTGCTGTTTTGATAACTTATTCTCAGATTCAAATCAATTTGGAGGAGTTTGACTCTCAAGAGGAACCCCTCTCTTTAGAGCTTTTTGGAGATTTTGATACATAGAGGTAACTTCCTAATCTCACCATGAAATTCTAGTTTGTTTGCATATTTGGAAAGCCCTAGGCCTAACCTAACTGTAGGAATAGGAAACCCTAAAATTTGGGTCCATTTCGTGTCCTATTTGGACACGTATCAGTGTCCCTTTGCATGTGTTTGATAAAATGCCACAAAGAATATTTTTGTCTTATTTTTGAATTCTTTTTGAACATGATTGTAGATCTAGGTGTATGTTTTAATTCTTGTGAAGTGTCCATGGTGTTTTAGTGTCTGTGTCGGGTGCACGTAGGGTCGGACACGCTCGCACGTGCGGTTGGGGCTTCCCCTGCTACTCGGGTTGGATTGCACTCTGGACACGGCGATTCAGGACACGCCACTAGACACGTGGGTGGGGGCAGTGTCTGACACGGCCCTCCCCAAGTCTCGAGTGTCCCTATTCCGTGTCGAGCGAGCACGAGCTCGTGCACTGGTCGCTCGAGCTGCTGCGCGCGAGTTTCAGTCCCCTCTGATACGGGCTGTTAGTGTGGACACGGCGACACGGTGTCGCGTTTCAGGCTGACACAGACCTAGGGTGACCCTAGGCGAACACCCCTGTGTGAGCACGAGCCTCGAGTCGCACTGTGTCGCGTGCACGACATGTGTGCACGCGTGCACGATGCGGTGCTATTCCTGTGCACTGTAGGTGTTTGTTTAGTGTTCTTGGGCTAGGACACGCGCTGTGTCGCATCGTGATGGACACGAATTGGACCATAAGACACGGGCACATGTTTATCTTCATTTACCAACCATTATTTATGCATTTTAGTTTGTTTTTAATTACAAATTCTCATTTACCCAATTCCTAAACTATGTATCAGTCCTTAGCATTCCAGATTTTAAAATACGAACTTTGTCATCTAATTAATCTATCTAATGCTGTTAACAGATTGGTTTTAGTCCCAAAATAGGTTCTCCTATATATAATCTAGTTGTGTGTCAGTTTTGGTGTTAATTGGTGGTGTGTGGAGGATCACAGGGAGATGTATAAAAACTGGAAGTTGGGGATTTCGATTCCCTGTCCACTGTTAGAGTGACCAGTGAACTCACTGATACACTACTGCTTGAACACAGGTTCCTCACCCCTATCACCTTGAACTCCTCACACACAAAAATGTAAACTGAGACTGTTATGATAACTGTTGATACTGGACACTGACACTCCCATACTTCACTCATGCAAGACACACACACACAGGAAATTTAAGATGTAAACTGAGTTTTATATGTTCCATGCATTTGAAATCTTTTCCTGCACCTTAAATTTGAGATGACACACCATTGCATTAACCTATTAGCCTACATCATTAGCTACATTGCATGTATATATAGCCTTGATAGTTGCCTTAATAGCTAACCTACTCTCATTAATGCATTACACTAACCTGAACTTGCTATGGCACCCACACATAACCCTTCACCCTTGACACACACTTTGATTTCCTACCTCTATACATATATGTATAGATATATTGTGATGTGCCTATGTAGATATATATGTATGTAGGCAAGTATCTATGCATTTTGAGTATGAATGCAATGTGTATATATATAAATATGTGATATGTGAGATTGATGGCTTGACTAGCTTGTATAGCCTTATTTAGACTTGTGATGTTGTGTGGTGGTTGGAATAGACTAGTTAGACTTGGTAGGCCTATTATAGACTTAGCTAGACTTGATTGACTAGTTAGGGCCTAGAATGACTTGTTAAACCTAGATTTGACTAACTTGGACTAGGCTTGATTAGACCATAGTGACCTAGTATAGACTAATGTAGTTTAGTATAGACTAGTTGACCTAATTTAGACTTGGTTAGACCTAGTTTGACCTAGTATGACTTCTAGGGTTGACCAGAGTTGACCAAGAGTTGACTTTGGCCTAGTTTGACCTAGATTCATGTAGAATGCATAGTAGAGCTTCAGTTTACCATTTTTTTAGACTTGTTGTGACTTGTGCTGTTCTATAGGAGACAGACACCACTCCTCGGACAGTATATTCTCTTTAGACACTCAGACTATCAGACGAGTACATTCTCTGACCGTTTCATACTTGTATGGATATACATTCTTGCTCTAGATTACTGTACTTGATGCTGACACGACCGTTATCACGGATTGGTACTATATGGATCTCCTTTTGAGATGTTATCTCCTTGTATTCACTAGATACATATTGTGACATGCGTTTCACTTCCATATTGTATTTATTGAATACCCATATCCTTGTATACTCATTGTGCATATTGTACTCTCATTATCACATGAGCCCAGGGATAGACCATTGTACACTATTGTATAACATTGTACATCCATTGTATAACATTGTACACTATTGTATAAGATAACGTAACTGGAGAAGATCCTTGTGTATTGATTGGGGAGGGGGAGTAGAATTGGTTATGTACTCAAATCCTATTGTACAACATTGTATAACTATTGTATATGTCTATTGTACACCCACGTACAATGGAGTTACCATTGCATTTTCCTAGCCCGTTTACATAACCAGATTGTACTCTAAAATCACATGTTTCTTACAGTTCTTACTTATCGTATTTAGATATTTCCTGTTATCAAATCTCTACTGTTTTTCATATATCTTCTTCTTTCAGCGTTTCATGTACTTTACTCTATTGCATGCTTTATATTTCCTAACTCGATATGAACTGCGTGAGATGTTTTGTGCTCGCTCCCGTCCTGACTGGACCTGTTGAAAATTTTACAGAGGATGAGGAGGAGGCCGGCATAGACACTTACTATGGGACAGCTGTAGATGACTTGTGTGACCCAGATTTCCAGCCTGATCCACTAGCTTAGAGACTGTGGCTCCCTAGTCTAGGTTACATTTTCTGTCATTTTGAGATCTGATTGTATATTCCTTCATTTCAGTATTAGAGACTTGTATTGAGTTGGATATTCTGTTTGTATGTCAGTAGACACTTAGACTCTTTCTCTCTGATTGTATCCTGTGGATCCTTATTCCAGTATCTATCTATCTTTTATTTTCATCATTCTGCCTTAGATGTGATTGAGACTGTATATTGTTATGTCACCTCCATTCGGAGTGTTTATACTGTACAGGTACCTTTATATTGTTAGATGATTGACCTAGGACAGCGTTCTACCGCCGACACTGCGGCGTAGGCTGGGCGTCGTTACGTTCTCGTACCCTCACAGTGGGTGCGGGTCGTGACACGTTTTTAGTGGTGGCCCATGCAGGTCGAGTTTATGTAGTGGTATTCGAACTAGAGTATCACTACAGCCTGCAGTAGGATTAGGATATTTTTTTAAAGGTACTCAATCATACTAGGGAAAACTCATATCAAATTCATACCATCTCAGTTCTTGCTGATATTGTTCTCCTTGAATATAACTGTCCTCCTTTGCTATTTTGACTCATTCTCAGCAATTGTTGTTTTGATCTGTCTTCAGGATGGTGGAGACGCGATTACAGCGTGCCATTCATGGAGACACTGTAGAGGGGACTGCTACCTCTCAGCCAGTTCAGCAGGGTCGGGAGGCTACAGCTCCTGCCACCTCTGCTCATATTGGGATTTCAGCAGTAGCAGCAGCAGCTGAGGGTATGCCTTCACCAGTTCGGAGGCAGGACCCAGTCTTTCCAGAGGATCCTTTCCAGCCGCCACCGCCTCCAGGACATGTGGACGCAGCTCAAATGTTCGCATATTTCCAACAGTTCATGGACCGACAGCAGGCTCGGCAGGACAGAGGCATGGAGTTGGCCGTCACGACAGCCGCAGCTCGACCAGTGGTTCAGCAGCCGAAGACACCGGGGATCGAGCAGTTTCAGAAAATGAGCCCCCGAGACTTTTTGGGGACAGAGGGGATCCTATATGCCGATGAGTGGATCGAGCATATGGAGGAGATCTTCCGCTTGGCCAGGATTCCAGCAGACCTTCAGATCGAGGCAGCAGCTAGCCGGATGCGAGATCTTGCTCGCACCTGGTATCAGTCGGACCCCAGGGTGGGAGTACCAGGGCAGACTTGGAAGCAGTTCAGGGGCTTCTTCAAGAAGAAGTTCTTCCCAGATTCAGCAGTCAGAGCCTTGGAGACGCAGTTTGAGAACTTGGTCCAAGGGAGCCTCTCAGTAGAGGAGTATGCGGGAGAGTTTGGCCGTCTTGGCAGGTTTGTTGAGGGGTTGAGCGAGACGGCGAAGGCCCAGAGGTTCCGGAAGGGTCTGGTCAAGGAGGTCAAGTCCCTGACCAAGGGGAACAGAGATGCTACTTTTGAGGAGATTTTGACAGGAGCCTTATTGGCGGAGGATGATCTTGAGCTTAGGCTCAAGGGAGGACGAGACCCAGCTGGGGGCAGCAGCAGCGGAGGACCGGCCAAGAGGCCGCACGTTCAGCATCAGATACAGCAGCAGTATCAGCAGCCGATGGCCCATTTCCAGCAGCAGCAGCAGAGGCCTGTTCCGTATCAGGGACAGAGACAGGTGCAGTATCAACAGGCACCCAGGCAACAGCAGAACACTGTGTGCAACTTCTGCAAGAAGCAAGGCCATGGGTGGGACGACTGTAGGAAGAGGCTGGGCATGTGTTTGCTTTGCGGATCAGTGGAGCATCAGTGTAGAGAGTGTCCCAAGAACCCGACACCATTGGCTCAGGTAGCACAAGGAGCTAGAGCTCCGGCAGGGCAGCAGAGGGGACCACCATTGCAGACTCAGCAGCAGAGGTTCGTCCAGCATCAGCAGCAGGCCAGGGGAGGCCAGCCAGGGAGAGATTTTGTCATGACAGCCGAGGATGCTCAGGCTGTTGGAGATCTAGTCGCAGGTTCTGTTCTTTGATTCAATTCCGTAATTCCTGCCTTGAAAATTTAATTCCATCTGTTCCTATCGGTTTCTTCATTGTTGATAAGTTTCGATCTGGTGCTTCTTTATGATTTAATTTTCTTCTGAGATAAGTCGTATGGGCTAGGTCGCCTCGATTATGAGATTTTAGAATCCTCTAGGGTCATGCTAGCAGGCATAGTGAAGACATATAGTCGGACTATGGATGTATTTCTCGGGTGTGGGAATTTAAGGTTTTCGCTGCCAAGCGCGCGGCAATGCGAAAATTTTAAATACCACAATTCTAGAGGTATGTACCATAGTTGAGGACTCTGTGATTATCGTAGCCTTGCTCACTGGCATGACAGAGATTCTGAGTATCATAGTTTTGGACAGACGCATATGATTATCTGACGGTATGTTTGAGACTCTGATTGTGGGGTGTTTGACCTAGAAGGACTACTACCATTTTAATTTCGAGGACGAAATTCTTCTAAGGTGGGTAGACTTGTAACACCCAGTTTTCTAAATGAGGGTAATTTTGAAATTTTGTATTTTAATTTATTTAATTATGATATTTATTTAATAATATGATTTTTGGTAATTTTTAATCATTTTTTTAAACCATTTAAATCATGACTTGTGATTTTGGTGCATTGACTAGTGTAGCCTTAGACTGATGACCTAGAGCCTAGTCATTGTGATTAGGATATTTGATTAGTATATTTTAGCCTAGAGGATATTTTGGTCATTTTAGAATTTATTGGAATTTTTAGGAATTTTTAGAAATTATTTTGGAATTGTTTGATTGAAGGTTGACTAGGTTGACTTTGACTAGCTTTGACTTTGTGACCTAACCCTAGTTAAGTTGGACTTGACTAGATATGAGATCCTAGGATAAGTTAGGACAACCATACTCTAGTTAGTGCAAACATTTGAGAATATTGAGTTTTGAATGGAGAGATTTAACCACAAGTCATGACATTTGATTTTTAAGTCATTTGTTTAAAGGCTAGGCCCAAAGCCCATTAGCCAAGTGCCCAACCCTAACCCTAACCATTTTGTCCAGCCACTTAACCCTCATTGGGATTCCCCCCTTATAAATATTCTCTTGGAATTAGGGCTAGCCTCTAAGGAAGAACAAGCTTTAAGAAGAGGTAATGTCCCTACTTCAAAAATCTCTAGAAAATCCATTTTGGCTCCTTTTTCCCCCAAACAAATTGCAATAGGTTTTAATCTGAGTATTCATGCTGTTTTGATAACTTATTCTCAGATTCAAATCAATTTGGAGGAGTTTGACTCTCAAGAGGAACCCCTCTCTTTAGAGCTTTTTGGAGATTTTGATACATAGAGGTAACTTCCTAATCTCACCATGAAATTCTAGTTTGTTTGCATATTTGGAAATCCCTAGGCCTAACCTAACTGTAGGAATAGGAAACCCTAAAATTTGGGTCCATTTCGTGTCCTATTTGGACACGTATCAGTGTCCCTTTGCATGTGTTTGATAAAATGCCACAAAGAATATTTTTGTCTTATTTTTGAATTCTTTTTTAACATGATTGTAGATCTAGGTGTATGTTTTAATTCTTGTGAAGTGTCCATGGTGTTTTAGTGTCTGTGTCGGGTGCACGTAGGGTTGGACACGCTCGCACGCGCGGTTGGGGCTTCCCCTGCTACTCGGGTTGGATTGCACTCTGGACACGGCGATTCAGGACACGCCACTAGACACGTGGGTGGGGGCAGTATCTGACACGGCCCTCCCCAAGTCTCGAGTGTCCCTGTTCCGTGTCGAGCGAGCACGAGCTCGTGCACTGGTCGCTCGAGCTGCTGTGCGCGAGTTTCAGTCCCCTCTGATACGGGCTGTTAGCGTGGACACGGCGACACGGTGTCGCATTTCAGGCTGACACAGACCTAGGGTGACCCTAGGCGAACACCCCTGTGTGAGCACGAGCCTCGAGTCGCACTGTGTCGCGTGCACGACACGCGTGCACGCGTGCACGATGCAGTGCTATTCCTGTGCACTGTAGGTGTTTGTTTAGTGTTCTTGGGCTAGGACACGCGCTGTGTCGCATCGTGATGGACACGAATTGGACCATAAGACACGGGCACATGTTTATCTTCATTTACCAACCATTATTTATGCATTTTAGTTTGTTTTTAATTACAAATTCTCATTTACCCAATTCCTAAACTATGTATCAGTCCTTAGCATTCCAGATTTTAAAATACGAACTTTGTCATCTAATTAATCTATCTAATGCTGTTAACAGATTGGTTTTAGTCCCAAAATAGGTTCTCCTATATATAATCTAGTTGTGTGTCAGTTTTGGTGTTAATTGGTGGTGTGTGGAGGATCACAGGGAGATGTATAAAAACTGGAAGTTGGGGATTTCGATTCCCTGTCCACTGTTAGAGTGACCAGTGAACTCACTGATACACTACTGCTTGAACACAGGTTCCTCACCCCTATCACCTTGAACTCCTCACACACAAAAATGTAAACTGAGACTGTTATGATAACTGTTGATACTGGACACTGACACTCCCATACTTCACTCATGCAAGACACACATACACAGGAAATTTAAGATGTAAACTGAGTTTTATATGTTCCATGCATTTGAAATCTTTTCCTGCACCTTAAATTTGAGATGACACACCATTGCATTAACCTATTAGCCTACATCATTAGCTACATTGCATGTATATATAGCCTTGATAGTTGCCTTAATAGCTAACCTACTCTCATTAATGCATTACACTAACCTGAACTTGCTATGGCACCCACACATAACCCTTCACCCTTGACACACACTTTGATTTCCTACCTCTATACATATATGTATAGATATATTGTGATGTGCCTATATAGATATATATGTATGTAGGCAAGTATCTATGCATTTTGAGTATGAATGCAATGTGTATATATATAAATATGTGATATGTGAGATTGATGGCTTGACTAGCTTGTATAGCCTTATTTAGACTTGTGATGTTGTGTGGTGGTTGGAATAGACTAGTTAGACTTGGTAGGCCTATTATAGACTTAGCTAGACTTGATTGACTAGTTAGGGCCTAGAATGACTTGTTAAACCTAGATTTGACTAACTTGGACTAGGCTTGATTAGACCATAGTGACCTAGTATAGACTAATGTAGTTTAGTATAGACTAGTTGACCTAATTTAGACTTGGTTAGACCTAGTTTGACCTAGTATGACTTCTAGGGTTGACCAGAGTTGACCAAGAGTTGACTTTGGCCTAGTTTGACCTAGATTCATGTAGAATGCATAGTAGAGCTTCAGTTTACCATTTTTTAGACTTGTTGTGACTTGTGCTGTTCTATAGGAGACAGACACCACTCCTCGGACAGTATATTCTCTTCAAACACTCAGACTATCAGGCGAGTATATTCTCTGACCGTTTCATACTTGTATGGATATACATTCTTGCTCTAGATTACTGTACTTGATGCTGACACGACCGTTATCACGGATTGGTACTATATGGATCTCCTTTTGAGATGTTATCTCCTTGTATTCACTAGATACATATTGTGACGTGCGTTTCACTTCCATATTATATTTATTGAATACCCATATCCTTGTATACTCATTGTGCATATTGTACTCTCATTATCACATGAGCCCAGGAATAGACCATTGTACACTATTGTATAACATTGTACATCCATTGTATAACATTGTACACTATTGTATAAGATAACGTAACTGGAGAAGATCCTTGTGTATTGATTGGGGAGGGGGAGTAGAATTGGTTATGTACTCAAATCCTATTGTACAACATTGTATAACTATTGTATATGTCTATTGTACACCCACGTACAATGGAGTTACCATTGCATTTTCCTAGCCCGTTTACATAACCAGATTGTACTCTAAAATCACATGTTTCTTACAGTTCTTACTTATCGTATTTAGATATTTCCTGTTATCAAATCTCTACTGTTTTTCATATATCTTCTTCTTTCAGCGTTTCATGTACTTTACTCTATTGCATGCTTTATATTTCCTAACTCGATATGAACTGCGTGAGATGTTTTGTGCTCGCTCCCGTCCTGACTGGACCTGTTGAAAATTTTACAGAGGATGAGGAGGAGGCCGGCATAGACACTTACTATGGGACAGCTGTAGATGACTTGTGTGACCCAGATTTCCAGCCTGATCCACTAGCTTAGAGACTGTGGCTCCCTAGTCTAGGTTACATTTTCTGTCATTTTGAGATCTGATTGTATATTCTTTCATTTCAGTATTAGAGACTTGTATTGAGTTGGATATTCTGTTTGTATGTCAGTAGACACTTAGACTCTTTCTCTCTGATTGTATCCTGTGGATCCTTATTCCAGTATCTATCTATCTTTTATTTTCATCATTCTGCCTTAGATGTGATTGAGACTGTATATTGTTATGTCACCTCCATTCGGAGTGTTTATACTGTACAGGTACCTTTATATTGTTAGATGATTAACCTAGGACAGCGTTCTACCGCCGACACTGCGGCGTAGGCTGGGCGTCGTTACGTTCTCGTACCCTCACAGTGGGTGCGGGTCGTGACAACTCTACCAGTCGGGGACGGGGAGTACTAGTGTAGATGTGTGGTCAATACCCGCCTTGTATATATTGTGAACCTTGTGAATGCTAATCCTACACCACACGTATGATTGGCTAGATCATAACCTTGTGCAGACCCAATCCGGCCACATATTGTAGCTAGTACTCACACACTTAGTTAGATGATTTTTGATTCTTGTACATGCCATGATCAGTTTACTTGCCTTGTTCTAGCTCTAGATTTACAGCTTACCTTGCCATGATACTCACATGTACATTCCATGATTTCTTGTGTATACTCTCTATTTACAGTCTTATAGCTTTTGTCATATCTTGTGAACTGTTGTTAGTTGATTGTACTCTTTCCATCCTGACTGGATATGTTGACAAAATATTACAGATGCTAATGAGGGGGATTACAGTACCTACTACGGTCCGGATGACGTAGTAGGCTTAGACTTGGAGACTTTGGTCCAGCAGGGCTTAGCTCCGCCTGACGAGACTTTACCTATTGCTTAGTTAGAGTAGGTCTTTTGTACTGGACCTTGTCTCCAGCTACTTTTGAGACTGTTATTATTATGGATTGTATTAGAGACTTGTGCTTGTATATTATTTGTGTTTGGACTTGATATGTTATATTTTATCGTCTTGTTGTCTTTATCTTTCAGTCTTTACTTTATCATCTTAGAATTGTGATTGAGCACTCATATATATTCATTGCTTGTCCTCCGTTCGGAGTTGACCATATTCGCTACAGGTTTTTGATATATATATAAACTGTTGTTAGAGTAGAAAACATACAGCGTTCCACGCCGTTTTTACGGTGAGGGCTGGACGTTGTTACGCACACGTGCCCTTACAGCGGGTACGGGTCGTGACAGGCACTGCAGGCCAGGTGGTGTTGCATGTACGGAGACGACTAGTCGTTGGGTGGCCCCGGGGGTAGGGTGGAAACTGAACATCGCTGCGACATCAGGAGAAGCAATTGGCCTTTCGTGCGGTGAAATTGTCAGAGATTGCCATGGCAACTTGATCGTCGCCTTCTCCCTGTTTATGGCGGATGCCTCGAGTCCCATGCCGGAACTTGACGCCATCCTCCTGGCGATGCAATGGTGTAACAATCAAAATATTCGTATCGCTGAAATTGAAACATCGTCGGACCGAACTTCAAATATCATCACCAAAAAGGCTGCTCCCCCATGGACCCTGACATACAAGACCCGAAAAATCCAACAACTTCTTAATCCCCGTATCCGATTTGTACAAGCGGAGACTGGTGCGAATGGTGTGGCAAAAGCTCTGGCGGTACTGGCTCATGATTACAGACGGAATCTAATCTTCTCCCATACCTCCGACTTTCCGACGACGGCTGCCATCGCCCTTCGTAAGGACCTCATCGGTTCTTAGAAGGATCCTCTCTTCTTTCATTTTGTTCCCTTATTTTGTTTACCCTCGGAGCTTTCCGGGGTGGATAGTTGCTTTTTGCTTTTTCGTCTAGGCTTTGACCTGACGTGTATACTACTAGGACTGTAAAACGATTCAAACCGTTCGCATTCGGCTCGTATTCGGTTCGGTCCAAGCTCGACTCGAATCAAACTCGTTCGATAGTTAAGTCAAACCAAGCTTGAACACTCTTTGTTCGAGCTCGTTTGTTCGATTTTCAGTCCTAGCTTTGATCAGACTGACTTTGAAGTTTCTTCTCCTTTATTTATGTATATGCTATCGGAATATACTTGCATCATTACATTTATATGTAAACTGTTTGATACTCCTATTAGTTTCTTAGAAGAAGAAAAAATAAAAATACTTGACCTGTTGCTTTTGTAGTTCGTTTTGGAGGCTGTTGCTTGGGGGTTCTGGGAGCCCAAACACTTCCGATGCTTTTTTAAGGTAAACTTTGACATTTTAGCATAGGTTATGATATAATGAGTACTATTCTGGTGGCAGTGATGGGGAGAGGCTAGCTGAAGCTTATTTTCACGCACGGGTTACTTGTGCGGGTATTGGGCGAAGGAGCTTACTGGCTTTGTTCTGGCTAGCTGAGAAGTTTGTACAGATGGTTTGCCTTAGCTTACCTCTGAAGCTTGCTATATATTCATTCTGATATGATCAGGGCCATGAACAAACCAAAAAAAGAGAGTCCAATTATAAAGGCACTTCATATATTACTTAAGACTACCTAAATGTGGGTTTGATTTATTACAAGTTTGCTACTTGAAAAATTACTCGAAATTGTTCAAATTTTTGGTACTTCACTTTTAGGACCGTCCAAATTTCTGGCACTCGTACACATGATGAGGAGTACCAGAAATTTGGGCAGTCCTAAATGGCTTGCTGGCAAAGTCCATTTTAGGATTGCCAAAAAAAATTCGGCAGTCCTTGATAGTGTGCAGAACAGTCAAAAATTTGTGCAGTCCTGCTAAATTTTCAGGTCGCGGAAGAAGGGGAGGAGGAGAAGGAGCAGTGACCGGCGTCAACGGCTACGGATAGCGCACCTCGGACCCCTCTTCTCCCTCTTCGTCGGGTCGATCAGGACAGCGTCCTTGAACCTCACTGCAAGGAACCGCGTCCTTGAACCTCACCGTGAGGAACCGCGTCCGGCCGCACGACATCATCCTCCGGCGGTCCCCAGACTCGACCTCGGTGCTGCTGACGTCGTCCTCATCAGGGGCGTGCCGCTTCTTGGGAGGGGGAGCCTCGCGGCCGGCCAGCGAGGATGAAATAGACGGGTTGTCGGAGATGAGGAAGACGGAGGTGGTGGAGAAGAAGAAGTGAGCTTGGGTTGGGGACAACCCTAAGAGTATAAAATGGACTACCTGAGTAATTTTTTTTCAAATCTGGACTACTCCTGAGTAAATATTGAAGTGCCCTTATAATTGGCCAAAAAAGCTTTTTCTGGCATTTTAAGGGCCCATGTTAATGTAACTTTCTAAAAAAAAAGAGAGTAAGAACTAAATATAAATGAAGATTTTACATTAGCAATATATACAGTTATTAAGAGAAATTTTGAGTGGCACCCCACTTTATTTTATCATATTTAAGATGCATCCCACAAGTTTGCACAAATGTAAGTTACCTTCCACTTTGGACGGTAACCGACGAAAAAAAAAATTAGACCAAAATGCCCTTTACATGGTCAATCTTCAATGGCACCTGTGAGTCTCCTCCTTTATCCAGCAGCTCCAGCATCACGTACAAGAAATCTCTTGGTCCGTCTCCTCCTCCTTTACCAGCATCCATCTTCTTCCTCCTATCTTCTAATATTGAGTCGAATATGCGAAAATAACAGTCCCCGAACCTCACGAACTGCTTGGCAACTCCCTGAATATCTAAAGGCGCGAGTATCGGAACTGCTTGGCAAATGGCAACTCCCTGAATATCTAATGGCACCAAAATGCCCTTTCCAAGAAATTTTGTTATGCCGTCCATGGCCTCCTTGAATTCATTCCCCACACCCTCATCGTCCACTGTCCCTCCCCAAAGCATGCCGAACATCACACTCAGTCGAAGGGTCTGCAGTCGAGGCGGATGGTCATGACAGGTCCATAGGTGCGGGACAGATCTGCGAAGCAACGGTGGAGGTCGGGGCTCAGGAAGGAAGGTTTCCGAGCTGGATAAAGGAGGAGACTCACAGCAGCGGCGGCGGCGCGGTGCGACGGGCAGTGGGGGGGGGGGGGGGGGGGGGGGGGGGAGGCGCGCGCGTAGCGGAGATGTTATGGAGAAGGGGCTCGGGTAGAGAAGAGGACATTTTCGTCAAAAAAAAAGAATCAAAGGAGTTGAACGTTAAAGAAGACGGATTCCGTCAAAAGTGGAGGGTAACTTATACACTTTAAATATGATAAAATAAAGTGGGGGTGCCATCCAAAATTTTTCTAAATTTTTTGAGACCTTATGTTATTCTGGATTTCTGTACGATCGCACAAATTATGTTCAGAAATAGCCCCTGACTCATTATGTTATTTATCATCCTACTGCACACGCATCACATGGTTTGAAATTTATCATCCTAAAGTACACGAATCGCATAGTTTGAAGTTGGGAATAATAAGTTTCAAAGGGTTACTGTAACTTGCACTAATAAGTTTCTGCTAACCACCTTTAGACTGTTGAATACTTGGCGGCGTGGGAATCACCCACCATTTATCTATCTATTTCCGGATGTACGGGCGAAGAGATTGTTGAGGTCAACCGGATTAAACTATACCAATTAGCTCATCCTCAATAGGTACTTTTTTAGGAATTAGTGATATTTTAATTGTAACAATCGTTGTAGATGGGCCTTTCGGTACACCCATATTCTGAATGAAGTTCGATCTGGACGGTGGAGATTGTAGTAGGTAGTAGGTTCATGATGTATATAATGACAGAGATATTTCTGAGGTTAGGGGTGGGCTCCACCCACATTTTATTTTAGGTTAATTTTAAAGGCATTTCAAATTTTACTTAGGACTAGTCCAGTCCTATGACTACCGACTTATTGGCAGTTCTAACATAAAGTATGACTGCCAACAAAATTGGTAGTTCTAAAGAATTTGAATATTAAAATAGACTGTGAACGAACAATCCTCCTTAATATTAGAACTGTCAATTTTGTTAGCAGTTCTAATAGACGGTCCTAAATTAAAATATGGAGTGCTTTTAAAATTAGTCTTATTTTAATAGCGAGACTGAATGATCCGAGCATTGACTGGGAACATAGCAATCTACTTGTAGTCGTAGTTTTTTAGCCCAGAAACCAAAATTTCTCCTTCTGGTGTGAATTTTGCTTAGCTTAATTGACACTGAGCTTGCTTGGGCCGTCACAGCTAACGCGCCGGGGGGGGGGGGGCGCTGATACGTTGTTTTCAAAATATGTGTTCCAATTATATCCATTCTCCTATGCATTCAATTTCATATTTTTTATTAAAAAATTAAATATTTATGACAAAAATTATATGCATAGTAAAGAGAACATAGTTATAATAAAACATCCATTTTGAGTACATCAAATTTGCTTTCTAAAACTTGGTGGTGGAGTGATAATTTGGTTTATTAGTTCACGTGGCAGAACGATTTAATGATCCAAAGGAGGTATCCTTGTTAGCAATTCGGCGAACGAAAAAAAATCGGAACAACAAAAGTACGAGTATAAATCGACGCAGTGCAAGTAAAATACATTAAAAAAATTGGTCAAATATTCCTCAAATGGAAATATTGAGGTTAGAAACTTCACATGCTTAAACAAGTTGTCAAATTTGATTAATTAAATATATTTTTAT
Organism: Iris pallida; assembly: GCA_029216955.1. Taxonomy (NCBI): domain Eukaryota; kingdom Viridiplantae; phylum Streptophyta; class Magnoliopsida; order Asparagales; family Iridaceae; genus Iris; species Iris pallida. The sequence goes on from JANAVB010018197.1 coordinate 3,069,126, forward strand.
CACTTTTTTTTGCCATATGTTTCAATAATTCATACATGACACGTTTAAAACTCCGCATGCTTAAAATTTGTATATTAATTCGAATATGTCAAAAGTATGCAAGTATTATACGTTTCTGAAAGATACAGAAAAATTTGCGTATAATACGAGTTTTATTCGGGTGATTGCTAACAAGGGGAGGTATAGGCGTTGCAAAATCAATTGTATGTAAAGATGTGTGGTAGTAGCTTTGTTCTAAAGGTCGTCTAGAATGTGGTAGTAGCTTTGTTCTGAAGGAGTTCTAGACGTCGCAAAAACTGAACGCAAGCCCATATTGTGGATTAAGGTTAAAGGCTTAACTGTCGTTTGTAATTTATTCAGTAGAAGAGAATATAATTAATCTAGTTCTCTAGGTTGAATATGTCTAAAAGAGGAAACAAAAACAAAATCAATAGAAAAGACTGTCTCAAATTAGCCTAATTAATTATGTCCGTAACTAATCGCCTTAATCGGTTAATTTTGCGTTAAACCAGTCACTATTAGCTTCCATATCTGAATTATTGCTGGTTATGGATAAAGTAGTAACGTCCACGGAAATAAAACCCGATCAAGTTAATGATACAAATTCTTGCATGAAATTAATTATAATAAGAGGGAGAGAAGAAATGCATAAGTAGCCGTCCTTCCGTTCCTTCTTCAACCATACACAACACAATATTAGAAGAAGAAAAGTCTCGAGAGAGAAGGAAAAGTGTAACTTTCCATAGCCAAATCCCCAAAGCTCCAGAGGGAGAGCCCTCCCTTGACCCGTTGGCGATGATATGACGAGCGAAGTTCCGATGCTGAGGCTGACCTCGTCGGAATGGAGAGCGTGGGAGCAGGCGGAGTACGTGGAGAAGAGGCAGCTGTTCCTCAGGAGCTACCACTTCTCGCGCAAGAAGAGCCGGGCGCAGAGGGTCGGGTCCTACGCCGTGAGGGTCAGGCGCCTCATCTGCGCCCGCCTGCGCTCCGCCAGGAGGCTCCCCAGGCGCCTCTGGTACCGCCTGCGCGCCTGGTGCTCCCGCAGGAGGCTCCAGCGCCACCTCCACGCCGCGGCGCAGCCGTACCGCTCCATCATCTGCAGCGGCGGCAACGACTGTTCATGGTAGTATGCTCAGGGCCGGCACAGGAGTAAGCGAGACAAGACTTCGGGTTTGGACAACTCCCTCTGCTTGGGGCAACTTTCATACTCATCGTGATCCCACAAGAGCTCGAAGTCGCTTGTGACCCTCCAGGATCGGTCTGCGCTCAAGGGAGCAACTAAAACTAGTTCTGGATAGGACAACCCAACCCGTGGCCGGCCTGTGTATACTGAATTAATATTGTTAAAACTTGGTTGCTGTCCCGTGCAAATTATATAATTATATATACACAGATATGTTTGTGCAGTTTTAATAGATTGTGGTGCTCCTTTTCTCATCTTTTCTGAAAATTTTCTTCAAGTTTTAGAAGAACTGGAAAAAAAAAAATGCAGTAGACCAGTGGGAAATGAGTGAGGCAGCTGGCCAGGCATCGTAAATGACTGCTCTTACTCCCATGTCGGAAACTTATTTTGTGGGTGAATTACTCGCTATTTCTGAGTTTGTCTCCACTTTTTTTAATTGGGTGTCATGTGACAAAGGTAAAATTATTCACATAGTAGTAGTAAATTTTGAGTCCCCACCAATAGGATTGTGATGTACTTTGTTAACTAGTTTAGTAAAAAATATATATATATATATATATTTTTTTTTTGAAATGTCCGACGATACACATAATTTTATGCACAATATTGTACGTTTTTTTGGGTCCATGTTCTATTTACTAATTTTTCTGTCACCGATAATCACAAGAACTATTCGAATTCGATTGTGTCTTGCTTCTATTGGAAGGAACTTACTCATCACTACTTCACTGCTATATGATGTGGCCGTCCCTTTCAGTAATTTCTCATGTGACAACAACGGAACAACGGACGTCTGGATTGAAGATTTTCAACGCATGGCTGCTATGAAAATCTGTACCGAGTCGTGTCGATTCGGATCCATATCAAATTAACGTGGTAGAAACAGTTCAAATTAATATTGTGTCCCTGTTCTAAGTATTCGTACTGCTTCATGTGCTGGTAACATCACCACCATCCATTTCACACTCGAAATCTGTGGTCGTTTACCTTTTGGACATTTCTCTCTCCAGCATACACATTTTAGAAACTCAGTTAGTCGGTTAGGATATGGTAACAGTAGTGGGAATGGAGCAAAATTTTAATCCTTTCTAGTCAATGAGTTTTAAAATATAGTAACTTAGCATAGGATTAGATTTTGGTGTAATGACACACATGACATGTCGCTAGTGATCCGGTTACATCATTTCATGATTTGGTAAATCTCAAGAGTATATTTCAATATTTGAGCTATCATGTATTGAGTTGTACACATGGAGTGTTAACTCAAGTGTTTGTATGGTGGAAGATTTTTCTAGGGGACAAGATTCAAATTATACAAGAAATATTTCTTTTTGGTCACCATTTTTAAGAGGATTTTCTTTGAAGTTAAGTCCCAAAGCGACTCGGAATCGAACATGGACACAAGACGCAAAGTGGTGCTTTGATGATGCACTTTGTTCATACGCATCAGACGTCGTGGCTTGGATATGTGGCGTTCTACAGCTTGCAAATTTCCGGAAATACTTCTATGTTGTCGATGTTTTGCTACTAATGTGACGGTTCAATTTTGTTAGTCCTATTTATAGGGAGTTACTGTTAGTAACTATGAACATTATAGGAATTGATTTTCTGGTTTTCCGTCCACGTTTGTAGTAGATGGATATGACTGCTAGGAGGTGGCTCTCCCTGTACAAAGTTCTTGTTTTTGCTCTCAATGTAGCAAACGTGAGACAAAAATGATAAAAAGAAAGTGCGGCAACAGTGAAATAGAAGGCCTTGTCCGTGCACTATCCGACGTACAGGCGGTGACAAGTTTGAGTGTTCCAGAAGTTCTTCCGCACTTACACTTCGCACGTACGCATCGGATGTCGTGACTCCGGTACGCGGCATTATGCGGTTCTTGGGTTCGCGGGATTGCTTCTCTACTGGCGCAATTTTGCTACTAGTGGGACACTTCAGTTTTATAACTGTCCTATTTATATGGAGTTACTGCTGGTAATCGCCCACAATATGGAAATTGACTGACTGGTTTATTGCCCATGTTAGTAAAGCATATATTATTGCTGCTAGGGGTGGCTCTCCCCTGTACAAAGTCCTTGTTTTTGTAGTCAGTGTAGTAGATAAGAGATCGAAGATATAGACAGAAAGTACAGTACCAGTTGCAGTAGTGGAAGAGAGGGCCTTGTGTCCGTGCTATGTCCGAGTTCCGGTGGTGACAACTTTGTACGTTCATAAGTTCTTACAGACTTGTTCTACCTAGTCAATGAGTTTTAGAATATGAAAACTTATGTCATACCTACTTAGATACTTAGGATTAGATTTATATGTATCGACACATATGTTGGTGTTTTATTCTATGTGTTGTGTGTTCACAACATTCTATTGTTAAAAGATAGTCCCACATCGGAAAATCACACCAATATGTATCTCTATATATTACTTATGAAGGAATAGAGAGATGCACATGGGTTGAGACCCAATGGAGGGTGCCATGTGGGGGGATTTTACATAGAGGTGAGAATAAGAAACCAACTTTTGGCCAAATGAAAATAGAGTTAAATCTATTGGAGCTAAGCCTCGAAGGGGCTTAGCGACTCGGACTCGGACTCGGACTCGGACTCGGGCTCGGGCTTGGGCTAATGGACTTTTGAGGCTTAATGTGGCTTTTTTATGGCACTTTGCACTTAGCAAAATTCGGATCTGGCATTAAACCAGGGCGTGCGTTCAGAATTTGAAAAGCCCATCTCGTGCCTATAATATCAGAAGCATCTCCTCTCGCCAAGGTTACAGAAAATACTCAGAAATTTTTCCAGAGAGAGAGAGAAGTGCTGCTGCTATTCCGAGGAGTCGACATTTTTGGCCAGCGTTCTAAAGTTCTCTTCGAACTTGCTGGTTCCTGGAGGCTTGTCCGTAAGGCGGATATAGCTTTGAGCGCCGGTGATCTTTCACCCCAGCAGTTTTTCTTCTTCCTCTGTTGCCTTCGAGAATACTGTGGCTTCTCTTTAGAAGTTATACAGTTCAGTTGCCTTTGAGAATTATTACGAAATCTTTTTAGATTCTCGTAATACAACATCACCTTCTTTAGGGTGTTGTTGTTGGAAACATTGTCTTTACAATTGTTTCTGAAATCGAGTTTTTCTATCGATTGTTCGCCAAGGGACTAACAATCTCAAAGCTATATCGAAAAGATGGATAACTCACGTGCATCGCTCGTCAATACCGACTTTAACAAGTTGGAGAAATTCGACGACGAACATTTCCAAATCTAGAAACGAAAAGTAACCTTAAACATTCAACTCGTGGAAGTTGACCACGTGCTGAATGAGGAAGAACCGATCGTTCCAACAACCGGAACCGCAGAAGTTATTGCCGCTGCTAAATCCAAGCAGGCAAAATGGATTAGAGAAAACAGTATCTGTAAACTGTTGATTCTCAATAGCATGGAAGACTCTCTGGCAGAGTCCTATTCCAAGAAGAATTCTGCCAAAGAGATTTGGGACTCCTTAGGGAAATTGTATGAAGATGACGAGAATCGGTCCAAGATCTTCTTGGTTGAAAGATACCACAAGTGGACCTTCGAAGATGAGAAGGCTATGCTGTCCCAAGTAAAGGAGTTTCTGAAGCTGCGCCAAAAATTGGATGACGAGAAGATGCCTCTTGTCGACAAGTTTGTCGTTGGAGGAATCGTCTCTAAACTTCCTGCGGGTTGGAGCAACTTCTATGCAAGGATGCACCGCAAGAAGCTGGACATATGTATGGAAGATCTCCTGCAAGAGATCCATGTTGAGGACGAGATGCGCTCTCAACAGAAGATGGATTCTCTGTCCAAACAACTGGCGAAAGCAAATCTGGTCCAAACCAGAGAGTACAAGGGGAAGCAGGCGGCTTCTCCTCATAAGAAGAAGAAGGACTTCACTAATCTGAAAGTGAAGAGTCCTTCATTCAAGAATCAGAAGTCCAAGTCCCATGTGACTTGTTACAAATGTGGCAAGAAGGGCCACTACAAAAGTGACTGCAAGGAACCAGAAAAAAGGTGAGCCTAGTAAGGTTTCTATGATTACTAATCTGGTTGCAATGATAGCACAGGTTGCAAATATGGGGGTTGACTCGGACTGGTGGATAGACACTGGTGCGACATGTCATGTCTGCTCAGACAAGGAATGGTTCGACTCATATGAGCCAACTTCCGAGAAAGTCATAATGGCAAACCAGGCACAAGCTGAAGTACTGGAGATCGGGACGGTGGAGCTGAAACTCACATCGGGGAACACTCTGACGCTTCAAGGAGTGAAGCATGTTCCTGCAATTGCTAAGAACCTGATCTCTGGGAGCCTGCTTTATAACGCAGGCTTGAGGATAGACATCAATGCTGGCCAGATGGTGATGTCCAATGAGGATAGACATCAATTCGGAAAAGCTTTCCAGACTGAAGGAATGTACAAAATTCAGCTTGTTGTAACCCAGCAAAATGATATTAATGCTATTTCTACTTTGAACTATTCTTTTGAGTTGTGGCATAATAGGCTAGGACATGTTCATTGTAAAAGAATTAACAAAATGTCTAGCATAGGACTTATCTCCAAGTGTGGGAGTAAGGTAGAGAAATGTGAAGTGTGTGCTCAGACGAAGATCACAAGGAAACTCTTTCACATGGTCCATCGAAGCACAGATCTTCTGGAGTTGGTTCACTCAGATATCTGTGATTTCAAGCAATTCTCTACAAAAGCCGGGATGAAGTATTTTATTACTTTCATCGACGACTTCTCAAAGTTTGCTTTTGTCTACCTGCTCAAGTCTAAAGACGAAGCATTCGAGAAGTTCAAGGAGTTCAGGGCCGAGGCTGAACGGCAAACTGGACAACAACTCAAAAGGCTAAGGAGTGATCGAGGCGGGGAGTATCGGTCTCATGATTTCTCATCATTCTGTAAAGAACATGGAATCATAAATGAGACGACGGCTCCGTACTTTTCTCAATCCAACGGAGTTGACAGAGATGATGAACTCTATGCTGTTGACTGCGGGTCTTCCAAAGAGCTTCTGGGGAGAAGCTGCATTAACGGCTACTTTCATTCTCAATAGAGTATCGTATGCAACTTCGGACATAACCCCTCATGAACTCTGGTTCAAAGTCAGACCTAACTTGAATGTCATTCGAGTGTGGGGGTGTCTGGCTTATGTGAAGCTCCAAGATCTGAAGATTCAGAAGCTGGGGACTAGAACTACTAAGGCTATCTTCTTGGGTTATGTCGAGAAGAGTGATGCTCGGAGATTCCTTGATATAGAAACAAATCATATCATTGAATCTCGCGATGCTGAATATTTTGAAGACAAGTTTGCAAGGCACAAAAATATTGTTCTCGCGGATCTTCCGGAGAATGATGAGAGTGCAAAGCAGACAGAAGTCCTTAACGAACCAGTAGTCCAAGAAGAAGCTATTATCGAAGAGACACCAGTTGAACCAGAACTCGCTGAGCCGTCAACTAAGCGAGTAAGGAGACCGAAAGACTTCGGAGATGACTTCGTCACCTATCATGTGGAAGCAGATCTGCTTACCTATGATGAAGCGATGAAGACCAGAGATGTTGTATTCTGGAAGGAGGCGATAGACAATGAGATTGACTCAATTACCTTCAATAATACATGGGTATTAGTTGACCTGCCAGAAGGAGCAAGACCCATCGGATGCAAATGGATTTTCAAGAAGAAGATGAAAGCATATGGAACCATCGACAAATTCAAGGCCAGGCTAGTGGCCAAAGGGTTTGCTCAAAAACAGGGGATCGACTATTTTGATACTTATGCTCCAGTAGCTCGGATGACAACCATCAGATTGTTAATTGCTCTAGCAGCAATACACAAACTAGTGATACATCAGATGGATGTGAAAATGGCATTCCTTAATGGCGAACTAACCGAAGAGATCTACATGCAACAACCAGAAGGATTTGTCGTCAAAGGTCTGGAAGACAAAGTCTGCAAGTTGATGAAGTCTCTATATGGTTTGAAGCAAGCTCCCAAAATGTGGCATGAGAAGTTTGACAAAGTGATAAGGTCAAATGGCTACAAAGTCAGTGAAACAGACAAGTGTGTCTATACTAAGTTTGCTGACGGAAGAGGAGTTATCGTTTGTCTATACGTAGACGATATGCTAATCCTAGGTACGGATTTAAGCTGTGTCACAGAGACAAAGAAATTTCTCTCGACCAAGTTCAGTATGAAGGACTTGGGGGATGCCGACGTAATCTTGGGGCTCAAGATCATCCGGATAGGCACTGGAATAGCACGGTCACAATCTCATTACATTGAAAAAATGCTCACTCGATACGGGTATCAAGATCTTCCTATAATTGATACACCGTACCGGAGTGATCAGAAGCTGGAGCCAAATTGGAGAGAGAGCGTCAAGCAGTTGGAGTACGCCAGCGTTATCGGAAGCTTGATGTACGCTACTACTGCCACAAGGCCTGACATAGCTTTTGCGGTGGGAATGCTGAGTCGGTTCACTAGCAACCCAGGCGTTGAACACTGGAACGCTGTGAAGCGTGTTATGAGATATCTAAAAAAGACTCAGATATTTGCACTATACTACAGCGGAGATCCGTCAGTAGTGGAAGACTTCAGTGATGCTAGCTGGTGTTCAGAGGTGGAGAGCGAGTATTCTACAGGTGGATTCATATTCGCTTTGGACGGAGCTGCTATATCGTGGAAATCGAAGAAGCAGACAATGTTATCTCGCTCTTCCATGGAATCTGAATTCTTTGCATTGGATGCTGCTGCAGATGAAGCAGAGTGGCTTCGGAAGCTCATGTATGATCTTCCAGTGGTTGGAGCTCAGATACCGGCAATCCCGATATACTGTGACAACCAGGCGGCAGCAGCAGTAGCATCAAATGAACTCTTTAACGGAAAGAAGAGGACTGTGCGGTTAAAGCACAGAGCAGTGAACGATCTCATCAAACGAGGCATCATTGCAGTGATCGATGTTCGGAGTCAGGAGAACCTGCGGATCCGTTCACGAAAGGCCTCAAACGACAGCTGGTCGAGGACACAGCAAGGAAGATGGGTTTGAAGGCATTCTAATATTGTGTCATTATAATCCTATCAATAAATTTTATGTTATTGGTTCAAAAAGAAATCTACCAGATATCTAATTTTTTGATTCAAGGGAGGACTATTGACTAAAAAAATATTAGTTAACAGTGGGTACTTGTTCTGCAGAACATGGAAGGGTTTCAGACCCAGAACCACTGTTGTCTACTATAAATTTTCTACGGAAAATTGATCCTGTGGGAAGGATGGCATAATGCCTTAATGAGTTCTCAGACTGAGTGAAGGTCTGTTATGCTTTACAGAAAGCATGGTGGCGCAACAACCACAAAGGAGTGTTACAACTCCATGCTATAGTGGGGTGACTCCACCATGAGGTTCCCAGGTAGGGGTAATGTCTCGGCTTTGTTAGCCAAGTCACAGGCGGCGTAGCACCGCATATAGGCAGGTCGCCTAATGTTGCATAATCATAAAGAGGTGTAGACAGCACTACAAAGAAGACGGTATCCTCATATTACAATGGCATGACACCACGAAGAGGTACCAGGTAGGGTAAATCCTCGACTTTGCAAGCCATGTCACAGCGGCGTAACACCGCACGAAAGCGCAAGGCTTCATGCTGAGTAGTTTGGCACTACAGAGAGGATTGTGACCTCATGCTACAGTAGTATGACACTACGATGAGGTACCCAGGTGGGGTAAAGCCTCGGCGTTGAGCCATGTCATAGCGGCGTAGCACCGCAGAGGAGCGCAATGCTTCATGCCATGACTCTTTATAAAGAACTCACCTATAATGTATGGACAGAAAAATAGGCCGTCTCTTGAGGGTAAATTTGTAGACGCCCAAAATACATACATTGAAATCCAGGCTGGCACAAGGCCTTTAATGTGCAGCCAGAAGCACAGATAACTACATTATGTGAGTGAAAAAAATTACAGCTGTGGTACAGAATTCAAGGCGTAGTCCATTCTTGTATCATACTGTTGTTCAACCCATGCGGGAAGATTCAAGTCGTCAGCGACATCTATCCTAATGCATAATGGACAGTTATTATGTGGAACGCTTAACTCATATATATAGAGATATGTGGGGAATTGTTGGTATTTTATTCTATGTGTTGTGTGTTCACAACATTCTATTGTTAAAAGATAGTCCCACATCGGAAAATCACACCAATATGTATCTCTATATATTACTTATGAAGGAATAGAGAGATGCACATGGGTTGAGGCCCAATGGAGGGTGCCATGTGGGGGGATTTTACATAGAGCTGAGAATAAGAAACCAACTTTTGGCCAAATGAAAATAGAGTTAAATCTATTGGAGCTAAGCCCCGAAGGGGCTTAGCGACTCGGACTCGGACTCGGACTCGGACTCGGACTCGGACTCGGGCTTGGGCTAATGGACTTTTGAGGCTTAATGTGGCTTTTTGATGGCACTTTGCACTTAGCACGACAGCTCGTCGCAAGGCGCATTGTGCGCTTTAGTTGCGCTCGTGCGCGAGCCTCTGCGCGGTCCTGCGTGGCGAGCGGGGCGTACGGGACGTACTGAGCGTACTGAGCGTACGGGACGTACGGGTCGAGCGGGTCGAGTGGGCTGTTCAAATTATGTAACGTCCGTGGGTCTTGTGGGCTCAGATCCAGAAAATCCGGATCTGGCATTAAACCAGGGCGTGCGTTCAGAATTTGAAAAGCCCATCTCGTGCCTATAATATCAGAAGCATCTCCTCTCGCCAAGGTTACAGAAAATACTCAGAAATTTTTCCAGAGAGAGAGAGAAGTGCTGCTGCTATTCCAAGGAGTCGACATTTTTGGCCAGCGTTCTAAAGTTCTCTTCGAACTTGCTGGTTCCTGGAGGCTTGTCCGTAAGGCGGATATAGCTTTGAGTGCCGGTGATCTTTCACCCCAGCAGTTTTTCTTCTTCCTCTGTTGCCTTCGAGAATACTGTGGCTTCTCTTTAGAAGTTATACAGTTCAGTTGCCTTCGAGAATTATTACGAAATCTTTTTAGATTCTCGTAATACAACATCACCTTCTTTAGGGTGTTGTTGTTGGAAACATTGTCTTTACAATTGTTTCTGAAATCGAGTTTTTCCATCGATTGTTCGCCAAGGGACTAACAACATAATATGCTATATAGATGGGGTCTAGGGTTCCTTGCGTGATAGATCATTGTGCTCACCACCAATAGGTGGAGAGAGAATGAGAGGGAAAAAAAAAGAGGTTGAAGAAGAGAGAGATTGAATTTCTCATATCTTTTTAGGTGTAGTTTCTAGATTTTTTTTTTTTTTGATTCTCTTCATATATTTTCTCTTGTATTAGGAATTGCGAAGTTTGTAGCAATCTTGTAAAACCTTGTAACTTTATTTAGTAATGACGGCAGTTTTTATCTATTTCTGATTCGATTATTTTATGTATTTTTTATGATTAAAATTGAAAATTGAAAATCGAATAAGACTTACACAATTATATAAATACTCTCTATTTTATGTATATTTTGTTATTAAAAATGTTTATATTTTAAAAACAACATAAACTTTGAAATACGACAAACTTGTGTAAAAAATTGTATTAATATTTAAACAATAGAAATAGTCCAACGGAATAAACTGAATCGATTATCGGTTTGTTTTCGGTTTTGCATATTTGGAATTTCAGTTTATTTTGTTTTGCCTATTTCTGATTCCGTTGAAATTGAATAAACGGAACCCTGATCTCTGTAGTCGATAGTTCGAAGTCTTCTCTACTCTTAACTTGCGGCATCAATATCATATCTAACTTGTCCAGTTTTCCAATTTGTGTAGTGTACACTTCGTCAGGTCTCAGACTAAAATTAACATGCGTGATCTGTACATGGCTGTAAAATGAGTAGGTGTGTCATAACATTAACATCCAGATGTGGCCATTCATTAATTGGATGTCGATGGCAATATTGCGACTGAGATTGGCCTGCGTAAGCATGTAGGGTCCTACTTGTCTTCACGCAGAAGTTGTGCAGCCAGTCAAAGGTGGGGTGCTACGTCGATCCGGAATGACTCGCCAACCTAACTTTAACAACTGTGACCTCTGACTGTGACGCTTCTATGCTGATCATCTACAAATAGCAGTCAACTGGCTTTTAGGAGATTAACAATCGGTTATTCTTCTCCTTGGGCCATCTGTGCCTTAATTTTCATTCTTAAGAGGATGGTGAATCTGTGAATTCTCTTCCTACATTTAACTCCTCCTCAAATGAAACAAAAGAAGTTTTTGGAGGATTCTTATTAATTAAGGTTAATTAGCGTTTAGATCCTGGACTTTATACGAGCTTAGAGTTAGGGGGCGGATCCAAAGTTGGCTTTCTATATAAATTTTTTTTGATTTTTTTTTTTTTTATGGATTTATCTACTTCTAGTCCATCCCAGCTATAATTTCTGGATTCGTCTCTGCTTGGAGTTTAAGTCTAGACATGTCCAATTAGACAGTTTGGACCCTGAATTATTTTTTTTTAGTTTTTTTTTTTCCATTATACCCTCCTTAATCTGTCTAGGAAAGTTTCATTATCAGGCATGAGAGGGAGGACATAATGGAAAAAAAGAAACAAAAAATAAAAATTCAGCATCTAAAATTTCTAATTGGCCATGACTTAAACTCTAAACTAGTATAAAATTTAGAGTTTGAACACAATTAATTACTAGCAATCTAACAGTTGATATTGGAGTGAGCAACTATGTCACTGCAGGCTATGTGATTCACTGGTTCTCTAGCTTTAAGGTATTATTTGGGAAGAGATGAGCGAGAGGAATTTGGGAAGAAAAAGTTTCTTACACTAAATTATAATTTGATACGCTCAAATATTACAAATGTTAATTTTATACCTCAACTTTGATAGGCCTCAATCAGATACCCTAAAATTTTAAAATGCCTAAATTACCCCCTCCATCCCCCTCCCCCACCGGCTGCACCCCCAAGCCCCACCCACTCTTTCCGTCACCGGAAGGGAGGGGGCGTTACGCTGGGAGGAGGGTGGCGGGAGGTGCAGCCGTCGGGAGGAGGGGGCAGAACGCTAGGGAGAGGGGGACGAGGGTGCAGCCACTGGTAGGAGGCGCAAAGTTGCAGCCGCCGGCATGGATAAGGAGGAGGGAGGAAGGAACAACGGTAATATGGTAATTTTTTATTTTTATGGTATCAAGTTGACAACTATCAAAGTTGAGGGTATCAAGTTGAAAAATTGAAGCACTTGAGAGTATGGAATTGGAATTTATCCAAAATGTTATATGGACCCACTCAAAAGTGAGAGGAAAAAATTGGAGAGAGTTGAGAGAATTGTGGAAGAAATTATTCAACTACCATTCAAAAAAATAAGTATCAATTATGATTTGAAAAAATCAATAACTAAATGGTAATTATATCTTTATCTAAAAACAAAAAGAAAAAATTAAACTTTTCCTTCTCCTATTTTTTTTTCATGAAAATGCAAATAATTGATGGGAAAAAAACTTTTCCATCAATTATTTTCCATGGAAAATATTTTCATCACAAATTTTCCACCAATTGTAGTGTTTGATAGCTTATATTTTTCATGGAATTATTTTTCAAAAAACTATCATTTTCCATATTTTCATCTAAAATGGTGAAAAATGAAACTTGTCCAATCCATAGGAAAATATCATTTTTCATGAAAAATAACTATTTTCTGTGTAAAACAATCAAACGCCCAAATAAAGTTTTTCATGGAAAATTTTTAAAATTCCTTGGAATTATTTTCCTAGGAAAATAATTACATGGAATTAATTTCTTTTCCATATATTTTTCATCTTGCAATCAAACGCACCTAGTGAAGTTTGGAGAGAAAAGAAGAAGAAAAAAATAAGAAAGAGAATATGAAAAAGGAGATTGTAAGGAATTGAAATCTTAGGTTACATCTCATATGTATTTATATTGATATGCAATACATCCACAATTATTACTATGCCATCATAAAATAAATAATAACAATAATTCTAACTACCTTCATTTTACTTTTATCCATTGTCTTTTCCGTCAAAATTTTCTTTTCCTCTTCAAAAAAGTTTTCCAATACAATGCAAGATTGACCGTACTAATTTGGACCAAGTCTAAAAAAGAAGCTGATAGTTTGTAATGGTTTCAAACAATTCGGTCATAAATTCTGCTCCGTGTGGACCAGCAATGGAGTCCTGAATGGAAACGCGAAGTTGGAGATCTAATCTATCATTCTCCAACTAACCCAAGAAACTATATAGCAAGTAATCACATGCCCAAGTTATCCAAGTTATTATTTTTTGGTATTACAAGTGAGAAGAAGAAAGTCTTTAAGGAACATCTAAGGAGAGGCTTGGGTCCGTTTGGTTATTAGTTTTTCTTTCATATTTTGAGTTTAAACTTCAAAATGCATGCAAAGAGTGTTTGGATGTTAAAATGTCACATTTTAAAAAAAAATTTGAAAAACCAAAGTTTAAACACAGGTTTCAGAGTGAAAGGAAAAGAGGTTTTGTGAGTGCCAATTTTAGAGTGGAGGGAACACACGTGGTGGGCTCCACTTTCTGAAAAAAAATCAGGGTCCTCCCACCTCTCTCTCTCTCTCTGTTCACGTTCTTCTCTTTCCTCCACCTTTTCTTCTTCTTCTTCACGATCTTTCTCGCTCTCTCCCTACACTCTCAGAGCCCTCTACTCTTTATGAAAAATAAATGGAAGAAACCAAGAGAGGAAGAAAGGGTGAAGAACTTACCGGAAACTTCGAGACCTTTTCGGCAAAGGATTGTCAGATCTCGTCGACGGTCAAGGGTGCACGTGGCCCGGTATCGAATCCTCGGAAAGAACGACCGTCGGGGATGCTGCTGTCGAGCGGCTCCGGGAGAGGCGAGGATCTGCAAGTGACGGCCAGAAGTCACCGATCGACACCGAGTAGATGCTCGCGGCGCTGCTCGCCACCGCGGCCGCGGGTGAGGCGGTGGCGGTACTCGATCCGGTTGGCGGCGTCAGATCTTACCAACGTCTGGAGTTATCTGGTGTCATGGTGTACTCGATTTCGTCGGCCGGCTGCGGATGTTTGTGTCCGGTGTCAGGACTTGTATTGTGTCCTCGGGGTCAGACCCAGGACACAGGAAATATTTTGATTTTCTGTTGATTTTTTTGATTGTTCTTGTATCTGACACAGGAAATGGGTGTGGACACGTCAGAGTTCGGATTCGAGGTTGGACACACGGCTGACACGAAATTTATATCGGATGGACACAACAAGGATGTTGTAAATTTTTTAACATAACTAAAGTTATTTTATAAAATTTATAAAAAATTATTTTCTAAATTTTTTTTACCAAACATAATCTTCAAGTTTTGTTTCTAAAATTATTTTTCAAATGAAAAATAACCAAACGTAAACTCAGAAACTCTCTACTCAGAAAACTACTTTATAACTTACTTTCAGAAAATTATTTTCAGAACAAAATTTGAGAAAATATATCCAAACGGTTCCTCAACTATCTTAAAATCAGTAGTACGAGAGAGACAGAAAAACTCGTAAGCTAATATGCTTTTTTTGTGGCAAATTGGGTTAATTATTTCTATATTTTATACTCATTACAAAAATTATTTCTGTTTGAAACTAATTATATACATGGACTATTTCTATAGTTTATTGTTTATGTTTTCTATAAAACTTATAACACTAGCTATTCCTATGTTTAAGAAAAGGCTGATTAGTGTAATTATTTTGGAATATAAATAGTCATCGTAATACTCATGAATCATAGGGGATCAATGTTTTTTTTTCTCCAAATAATGTCGCAAATCTATGTACTATCTTTAAGATTGGCTTCCGAATATCCCTGTCAACTTGTTCTGTTTGGTTAAGAAATTTTTTAGCTTAGAACCAAAACTTTTTTCATGTTGGCACTCTCCTTTCCTTCCTCTACACTTTTGCACCAAAGTAACAGGCTTTGGGTCCTAAAATTTTAAATATTTCTTAGAGCATCATTAGTAAGGCCCATCCCATTTTTTAGATTTTAGATTTAGAATGTAGGAGCTCATTTTGTAGAATAATAAGTCTCATCCCTAGTCCCAATTTCTACAATTTCGGTCCCAACCCATCCATGGGTGCTAAGGGTTGGGCCTCCCAATTTCTAGAATCTAGATTGTAAAAACTCGTTTTGTAGAATAGTAAGTTCCAATTTGGAGCCCAACTTTCTATATTCTAAATTTTATATTATTTTTTTTCTACATTAATTTTTGGGACCGGAGCTCACTTTATCATTTCCTACTATTCTCATACAAACCCAACCCATTCTACATTTACCTTTTTTTGAAATTTTGGGCTCCAAATTGCATTGGAGAGTCCCAACTACTAATGATGCTCTTAGGGCATCATATTTGTAGGATAAATTTATACTGTGTCCAATCTATTTGATTTTAAACGTAGCTTTCGTTTTATCTTAAAAATCCATTCCTTCTATATACGTGTTGTCAAATATTCTGCATATTTTCTTAGCTATTGTATTTCGGATAACTTTATGAATGTGCCTTGTATGAGCGCAACATAAGCTCGTACGGCATCACGTCCGGAGGGCAGGCGACTATCGATTCTTTAGAATCAGGACGTGACACCTCGCTCTGATACCGTTTGTCACGGATTTAGTATTTTAGGTTACACTTCGACTCGTGCGACGCACAAACTTCCTACTCGAATATCCGTGCCAGCCTTTCCGAGCCCGCTTAGCTAGATCGCTAAGGCATAACCCCGCTCCGTGGATTATTCATGAGTCTACCAGAGGATTCCAATCTTATAAATATTCATAGTCTTCCATAGGATTTTACCATCTTCTAGAAAGTTCCGGAAGCTTCCAGCATAATCCCACTCCGTGTAGAGTTACATAAGTCCGTCTCGGTGGGACGCAAACTTTTGTACGTGACACTACGCCCCTGATCACAACTAAGTTTTAGTGACATGTACCCAACCAATGCGAATCTAATCATTATTCGTACTCGAAGTGAATCTCACTTAACAGACAAAATTTGATTCGAACCCAATGTCAATCTTATCCGAAATCGAACTATACCTGACCCTCACCTGATCCCAAACCAATCCTATGCGACATGGACCCGAGTCAGTTCTATCTGGACCCTAATTCGATTCGGCTGAGTGTGATCCAATGTGGACTTGGTCCCACCTACCTGACATGAACTCGACTAGGACCTAAACATAATCCTACACAATCTAGATCCTATGACAAAAAAATTATAATACGAACACATGTAATAATGATTTGGCCATTCTTACATTCCGTGAATCAAAAAATGAGAATGAAACAAAAAAATTGTACCATACTCACCTTATATCTATATCAAATAAAAGAGGAAAATAAATATCACATAAAAATCTCACTATTTGATCTCATATAAGATTAGTTATTAATAAAATCCATGATTGCTCAAAAAAATCCATGACAACCCTCTCTACTCTACCCAGATATATGAATTCATAGAAAAAAATAATAAGAATTAAAACGTTGATACCTAAACAAACCTATTTTTTCTAACAATTGCGGGTGACACTGACACTGGGTAACCTCACCCTGCAGTAGGGGTGAGCATTATTCAGTTTTGAACCGAAAACCGAACCGAATCTAACCGAATAAGATTCGGTTCGGTTTTAAAAAAAAAATCGGTTCGATTTCGGTTTTGAAAATACTAAATTTTGTTATTCAGTTTTGATTTCGGTTTTGGGTTTCGGTTTCGGTCTAAAACCGAAAACCGAATAAGAAAATTTTAGTTTATATATATATATATATATATATATATATTAACAAAAAAAAAAAAAATCCAAAAACCGAATAAACCGAAAACCGAATCGATTTAATTCAGTTCGGTTCGGTTCGGTTATTGACCAATTCGGTTCGGTTTTAGTTTTGCTTATTCGGTTTCGGTCCAATTCGATTTTCGGTTATTCGGTTCGGTTGGAACCGAATAAACCGAATACTCACCCCTACCCTGCAGACTAAAATTTGAAGTGGATCAGCATAGATGTTCCCGCGCACAAATAAACCTCTATAAATGCGTCCAACTTCAAATTTCAAACACAGATCAATTCCCTCTCTTCAAAGAGAGTGCAAAGAATCCAAATTCTTGCAGGTATGGCTCTTCGTGATCTAGATTTCCCGCCAAATTTTCCTCGAATGTCACCTCTCTTTTTTTTTTTTTGATTTCTCGTTGTTCTCCTCTAGATTTTTCATGAATTTAGAGATATTGATCATTAAATTTCTAATTCTGAAAGCATAATCCATCACAAATCATTAGATCTGGTAGATTTTCTTACGATTTTGACCTAATTTATGGTTTATCTCCAATTTTGACCTAATTTGCTAGAATTTCTTACAATTTCTCGGTGTTTTATTATATAGACGGACTGCTAATTCATGAAATATGCTGAGTTCGGAGTAATATGCTACTTACATAGTCTAATAGAAGTAAAATTCATCAAGAATCACTAAATCTAGTCGATTTTTTTATGGATTTCAAGCAATTTCTCACTTTTTTAATTCAGAAACATCGAGTGATTGTAAAAAGTTTGTAGTCCTATAGCTCGATTGAAGTAGAATCCGTCGTAAATCGTTAGATCTGGTAGATTTTCTGTCAATTTTAAGCGATTTCTCCCCTAATTGTCGATTATATTTTCTTCTTGGAGAGGAGACCGTCAACTGAGTTTCCGATCGATTTGTCCAATTTTTGACCTAATTTGCTCGATTTTTTTAACGATATTTTTTATTTATCCATATCCTTCTCGAGATTTGAGTGCTAATTCATGAAATCCATCAAAAGTCATTAGATCTAAGTAGTTTTTCATCAATTAGAAGCAATTTATTCCATATTTTTGTTTGTTTGTTTGCAGGAGAGCATCGATCGAGTGAGTTCTTGATAGGAAAGAGAGAGAGAGAGAGATGGAGGTGTTGCGTAAGAGAATCAGAACAACGGTGGGGGTTTCTTCTTTCTTTGAATTCTCTCTCTCTTTCCATTGGCATTAGTTGTTGATCGTCGAGATCATAATTTAGCTGTTCTTTGTTGTTTGATTTGATGCAGGAGGAGGGAAGTGAGGGCGAAGGTGGAAGTGGAGGAGAAGTGGCTGAGGTCGAAGAGGAGGCGCTGGAGGCGAGCATGGCGTCCGGATCCGAAGAAGTGGAGGCCAAAATCCAAGCCATTCTCGAAAGGATTGAACAATTCACTCAGCAAGTAAGGAATTCCTCACTAGCTTCTTTAGATTTAGCATTCCGTGGGAATTTGCAGGAAAATGTTCAAATATTGATAATTTTTACAGTATTTTGGAGTGTCTTTGTTGTGTCAAACACAAACCCTTTAATTGTGCAAGTAATGAATAATTTTTAGTGTTATTATTGTCCTCAGAATTTTCAATATTTGCATCAGTGATTTGGGACTGAAACTTTCAAGAAGTCCACTGTTCTTGAAATCTTACTTCTTAGTTCCTCGGATAGGAATAGGAAGTAGAATATTTGTGAGTTCAGTCCACGGATTTTGCACGGTGGTTGGTGATTGAATCTTTGACAATTCCATGGTCCACTACCTGGATATGTAGTTCTTAGTACTTAGTTCCGGCCGCTTGCCAATTGTGGTCGGTAACTGACATTATGGTAGTAGTGTTGTCTCGGGAGAGTATTGGACTAGTAGGAATCACGGACACTCCGTACATCGCATCAAATAAAAAGGTTTTACTTCACATCAAATAAAGGAGATTCTTTTTACTTAAAGTCGTCTTCTTTTTTTCCAGACTTTATTAAAGTTGCTTTTCTAAAAACAACTTTCTTTTTTCGAGATGTCCGAAAGATTTTTTTTCTTTAAGCTCTATATACACGACTCTTCTTCTCCTTAGAAGATCATCCCGAACATTGTAATAGACCACCTTGTAATAGTTTTTGAAGTAATCTTCCTTTCTGAATAAACTTGAACCTATATATAGTTGTATTGGATATGATGCAATGCAAACGACGGACACAGCAAAATCAATGACTTATAGTTCCTATATAGTAAGCCACATACGTATTGTATTGAATGATATTGGTTGAAACACAACTTTTGTTCAATTTATATTTTGGGTACTCTTAGAATCTCAGGACACAAAAAAGTGTGGTCTCTCGATAGTTGGCTAATTTGCTATACAGTAAGCCTTCTAGGCCCTCTGTTCTTCTGACCACACCTGTGCTCGATGGAAGGTTTCAGACCTGCTTGAAGCTGGGAAAGCGATGTTCAGCAACATGAGCGCACAATTTGAGGAGCGTTTGATCTCGTGAGGATCTTCACTTATGTATTCAAATTATAGTCTTGGAGCAGAAAAACAAACTCTCAAATATTTCCTTTTCGCTGCTCAGAATCCACAGGGAGAATGTTGACAAGTGGCAGGAAGAGATCAAGGAGCTGCGCACCCAGGACTCGTCGCACGAAGCAGGTCGTGCTCATCTGCAGAATGCACAGATGCTTCTGTTTCAGAGCTTTGCTCAGGAAGAGCGTTGAGTATGCTGCAGCCCCTACATTCACTTTTATTCATATGCCACTTTGCTTAAACTTCCTGTTAAGTCGTCCAGAATTATATAGTAGAACGAAGTAGTGAACCAATTTCTCATCGGGTCAGTATGGTTTTTTGTCTGTTCAATGAAAAACTATGTAGTTAGATTCGCTGATCAATTGAAATCATAGAACTCGTGTAAAATTGCAATAGATTTTTTCTACATTACTAAATTTGTTGGCATACATCTGAGAGCTTCTTCTGGACACAAATTACACAGTTACAAACTGTATTTGTATTCTAGACAAAAATTATGGAACTGTCTTCTACAGCACAGAACTTTCAAGTTCATATGCAGAAGGGACATCGTGAAGTGGATGCCCCTTCTGGTTTCTGTCCATGATTCTCTTGGCAAAGGAGACTTGTTTGCCGACGACAAACACGTAAGCTTTCCCTTTGCCTCCGGCACCACGAGCTGTCCTTCCAACGCGGCGTACGTACTCACTTGGATCCCTGGGGAAGTCGAAGAGCACCACATGGTCCACATTTGAGAAGTCGATGCCCCGTGATGCTCTGTAAGAGAAAGGTGAGAACACATAAGAAACATGAATATGACCTACCAAGGAATGTCTATGCGAACAATATATGGCTTTGTGAGTAGTAGTGACTATTTTTTAGGCATATTATTATGCTCTGTGAAGGAAAAGGTGAGGTCTAAGTAAGAAAATTAATCTATAATGGTCAAGTATATCGAGACAAATGGGCAATGACCAAAATTATACACATAAAGGGTCTACATGTCAATAATGTGTGGTGTTGTAACTAGAAATAGAGAAGTTTGCAAGCATTTTTTGATAAAAAAAATTGTTTGATCGTAATTCAGAATATTAATAAGACGAGCGTTAGTCCTTGATCCACAACTGTTCTGTCAGGGTTAATGCATGCCCCTATACTGAAATTATATCAAAATTCGTCCAACATTCTTTGGAATCTAGCTCATGTACTCTAGTTTGTTGAGGGCGTATTAATCTGTTAATACAAAGTGAAGCTGAGAATACTTATGGCAGAAAACATGTTCTTTTATTGACAAAAAGCTATCGTTTTCTGTAAATATCCATAGAAGCAGGACATGTTAGGATACTACTGATGAGAGGTATTCCTTGCAGTTACTACCAGATCTAGGTCGTGCTATGCACATTGTAGTATCGTACATAAACCTTCCTACATGAGCCCTTCTATACGCATCGCTACTTTATATATACTAGATGGAGGCATGTGTGTTGCACGTGCTAGTATCTAAGATCATAACTTGAACTCTAGGCTATCGTACATAAACCCTTCCTACATGAGCCCTTCCAGGGAATTTGATTCCTAGGATCTGATTCTAGGCTATATAGCATTCCGCACACGAAACGCAACCCATGGGTCTAGGATTATGAAAAAGTCTCTAAATAGGGTACACATGGAAAGCCAAAAGCTTTTAACATAAGAGCAAAGAATAAACAACAAAGAGGTGCATCTTGTGTTTAAACTATGAAGATGTATAATTGTTTTCCACCTTTTCACAAGACAACATGTAGGTGGATGCAAAATCATCATAATACAGCAATAAATACAAAAATAGCAGTGTGTATACAAACTATACCTAATGATCATATGGGAGTGGATACATGAAAGCTTGTTTTATTATGTTCTAACTTAGAAGACAATACATAGATTTATTTTCCACTTTTTCATAACATGTATAGGTTTATGCAAAATCATATAACACAGCAATAAATACAAAATGGAAGTCCGTATACAAAGTATACCTAATGATCACATGGGAATGAATACATGAAAACTTGTTTCGATTATCAACTTCTAACTTTAGAAGACAATACATAGCTTTAAATCAAAAGCTGGTGTTAGAAGGGGTCTTCATAATATATCAATAAATACCATATTCACTTTTTAGTTACTTTTAGTGTTCGAGGGAAATGTAAAGTGCAGAACATCGAGGACCCCGTAGTGGCCGGAGTTGCAGTAGCAGTGGCCAGAGAGTAAAGATTCGAAATAGATGAAGATACAAACTGGACACATTTTAACCAAATATCCCATTTGAAGTAAAAATACAGGAATCCCTTCATACTTAGAAATTGCTTCTGATTACAAAGATTATTTTTTCTGCGATTATTCTAAGCTAACATGTAATAGCCGAAAAAATTGAAGTATAAACTATCATGTAAGCATGAGTCTGAAATTTAACTAAACATATGACAACAAGCTTCTGAGTGAATGACATATATAACATGTTTTAAGTACATATTACCAGCATTATTCATCATATTACCTGTCAGTGCATATCAGAAACATGGAATCTTTTGTTTGCGACTTAAGAAACTCCTTCATGTTGGCAAGCCGTATTTCTTGTGCTAAGGCAGCATGAAATGGCAAAACTTTGATGCGAAACCCTTGCCTATCAAATCGGTTCAACGCATTTTCCACTTTTCTGCAGGTTTCAATCTGTAATCATAAGAATAAAAACTGTGAAAATACTACTTGAGATGATAAAAAACGGAGGAATTTGTTAAACTAAAAAATTTGCACACAGGAACCCAAAATAGTATAGCTCGATAAAGAAAATAAACTACAGCAGCTAAGTAAAATAAGCACATAGAGGATATCCTACTCCCTATGCATAGTTACATTACAAAAGGAAATAAAAAAAATTATCATATTCATGTTACGGAAGTGGATGCTATTTGGAGAAAGAAAAACTTTGAATTCTATGTTTATGACTATCTATATAAGCTTCTGATCTAACATAAGGATAGGGGGGAAAAAATAAAGAGAGGGAGAGAGAGATGAACATACTTTATTGCAGAAAACAATAGTTTTTGACACTGGAGATTCTTCTGCAAGCCGCAGCAGAGCAGTTTTCTTGTTTAGGAAAGCTGTATCTGGATTCTTCTCTCCTCTGTCATCTCCACTGCAATCCACGAGGACCTGCAAATAACTCAACCAGTCACTGTAAAAAAAGGTTCAAAACAGATAACATACTGGTCCCTACACTATCAAATTCATGACAGAAGATAGTAACAAAATAACCTCTTCAAGGCCCGAGCTTGTACGGTGGATGCCAGGTCCCATAGTTACTTCACAATCAGGAAAGACTTGTACTACCTTGTTGTAGATATCTACTGGGAGAGTTGCAGTGACAAATAGATACTGTGCTTCCATAGGTGCAGAACTGATCAACCTTTGAAGCACTTGCTCAAATCCTTCATCTCCATATAAAATGTCTACTTCATCTAGCACGACACTACACAACCAAAGGAACAATCCATCAGTTTCAACCAGAGAAGCAGAAGGCAAAACATTGCTCATGGTATTTTCTACAGCAGTCTCTTTTTCTTTGCCAAGAAATAAGAACAAAAAACATTTTTTGCCAGCAGAGATGAGCACACTTTCCACCGATAATCTTCTAGCAACCACAACTAAAAGAAGCATAGCCTTACCAATACTATTATTGAGTTATGTTAGTGACAGAAAAGAGAAAACAAACAAAATATCATCAAACACAATCAGAAGCTACAGGAATAAATCGTTAACAAAAAAAGGATTAACTGGACTTATGAATCCAAAACTGAGAAAATGTAACCAAAATAAGGACAGAATAAACAGGTAATATGAATTGTAAACCACCAAAAGGATAGTACAATAAGTTATTTATAGTTCAATTGACCATCAAAACATTTCTAACTTAATTACCAGTTGGGCGTCCTATTCATTTATTAGCAAAGAAAGTAAAATATCCTAAAATGCAACCTGCATATCATGACAAATAATTAGCCTCATTGTTCAAGCATCAACTTAGCCTTTACTCCTCTAAATGATACAACATAGAAAGACCAACTATCGTCAATTAGCAATTGGAACTATGGGATATGTTGTTCACAGTTACTGGAGCAATAAGGACATCACTGACGGCTTCTGATTCATCCTTGACAGATGAAAACATCATAGAATTCCCTGAACTAAAGCATGAATTTTTTATCTTCCTTGAAACTTCAAGGTTCAGGAGGACCATGACCATTGACAATATCCTGCTTACAATAAGTTTTATGTATTTTAACATGGACTTAACTGCAAGTTAGACTACAGTTTCTATATCTATATTTCTTTATCCTTGATGGTTAAAGGTGAAGAGAGACTTGAAAATGATAAAATAACCTAACTGCAAAAAAATGTCGGCTTCTAGTATCACAAAGTGAACCAACACATATCCCGAGTATTTCCAAACAACTATAGATATTCTAGCTAAACACAAAATGGTCAAACCCTTCCATGACACTGGAAGAGCCAAGCTACCTCACTCATCGTCATCATCGTGGGATAAAATCATCTACATTGGTGTCAAATTCCTAGCTAATGTAGCTTATGAGGGTCATGGGATAAAACCTCGGTGGCCAGTTGGCAGTGGCTATGCAGTTAAAGCGGGGACTAGTCGGGGACAGTTGGTGGGCGTTGTAGCACCGTTTGATTTTCACAAAAATTGATAAGAAAATCAGCACTTAAAAAAAGACCATTAGTTGCCGATTTTGTCGTTGTTTAACCGCTTTTTACTGCTTTTGGATAATATTATTATGTAGAATTAGTACAAAATTTTAAGTATAATTGGAAATCGTCAACTCAGTACTAATGCTAATATTTTCAAATCAATGTGAGGGATTAGGAACTCTTGAACCCTGTGATGTACGTGGTATTGATAATATAATTTAGGTTAATTACATCCATCTCATACTTTAAAATATCTAAGCATCCCTTGACAATTGAGAATTCTTTTTGCAAGTGATTTTTTTTGTCTTGAACATGTTAGTAATGTTTTAGTGAATATTTAATGAAGCAATGTGCATAGTTTTTCACTACTTTGTTGGAAATATAATCCAAATACTACTTAATTTATGAATAGATTTGAAATTTATTAAGTTGTATTTGGTAGGTCCTAGTCTTAGTAAAGTAGGAGTCCTATTTGAATCCAAGTAGCTAGCTTTCATGTATGGATGGGTGTTAGTGTGCTTTTAGCAAAATATAGAAAGTGTAACAAAGTCGGTGCTATATACTTGGACAAGGTCGGTCCAGCCCCCTATAAAAGAAGTTGTTGGGATGTAGACATGTGAGCATGAAGAGAAAAATTATTGAGGGAGTAAAGTTGTAGAGGAAGATAATAAACTATAGGGGAGAGAGAGAGGTCATTGGATATTATTATGTAGAATTAGTACTAATATTAAAAATAACAAAATCCACTTATTACTCATTTTCGATGACTAGTCCCGACTAGTCAAAAAGGGGTACTTGGTCGCTTTGCTACCACTTTACAGCTTTTACTGCATAGGTCTGTAGGTAGACCTACCATTTGGATTCCCAGTTTAAGCTCATGTAACCAAGGAACCAAACTACTTGTAAGTGCTCTCCCGTATTCCTTTAGAATTTCTACTTCCAAAAGACTTGTGGTAAGCTAGAAATAAAGGTTGCAACTTATTTAATTAGAAGTGACGCCATTTAATGGAGATCAAAGGAGAAATGATAGGAGTTCAATGGAGAAAGATTCATAAACCAATCACAAGGACTTCTGGTAGAGGAGGTATTGTTTTTTTTGTTGTTCTTAACAAGTGATTGTAGTTCGAGCGTAAAATGTAGATGTTAGCCACAATCATTCTTTTGATGACTCCAGCTCATTGATAATATCTAAACTCATGGAACAAACTATTCAAACTGATCACTTAAATAAATGAAAAAAAAGATAGCCATTACAGTTTCTTTTAACGTTCCTAAAAATTAATAACAGCAACCTAATGAAACTTCAGGAATTTAGACATGGCTTACCATTTGAGATTATCTAACTTCACATAACCTTCTTGGAGTAAGAAAATGAAGCGACCAGGTGTTGCTATGAGTACATCCAGTTCCTGTTTAAGGCTGTCTAACTGAGTTTTCTGTTTAAAGCCCCCTGTGGCAACCATGGACCTGAACGGGACGCCATTTTTTGATATTGACCGGCAGTTATTGAGCACCTGCAACTCAGAGGTCAGAAATTAAGATGATTTCCATCTATAAACATCATTTGTCAAACATGCACACAGAATCAAATGAGCTATATTGGATTTTTGTCTGTGAGATTTTCCATCTAGTGCATTGCACCAAAAAGAGATTAGGATTATGCAGGGCCCATAGAGAATGTCTTGCCTGATATACGCTATCCCATACTAGAGTTCACTGAATAAGGCGTCACACAACACATTTTGGAATTAAACCCAGGTCTCCCGCATGGGAAGGATATCTAGAACTACCAACCTGAGAAGCCAACTCGGCAGTAGGTACCAATATCACTATTCGAGGACTTTTTGCTGAGGAATTACTAAGCCCTTCCAGCTCTTCTTGTCTCATACGTTGTACAATTGGGACAAGGTACGCCAGTGTTTTACCAGATCCACTTTGATCAGCAATTATGCAACTTTTTCCTTCCAAAACTGGAGCATATGCCATTGCCTACAATTATAGCATTATAAATTTAATTAATTAAAGATTGAAAATTTCTAGGTTAGCTCAGTCAGGAACAGACATTAAAAAACAATTGGAACTTGGAAGAAAGCACAGCTTCAAAATATACAAATCTCTCTATTGACCTAGTCGCTGACGGCAGAAGGAGACATACTCAACCAATTACAGAACATTTGTGTCTAAAAAACTAATAGAACTGGAAAAATACTAGAAGCTAACATCAATGTTAAATCACCACGACTAATCATGCATATCAGTGGAATTGAAGCATATATAGTTAATCAAGCATATATAAGAGTTCGTTCATACAGATATAGTTCCAGAATGGATCACTTTACAGAACCTGAATATGCGATGGGCGTAGGAAGAGCAGACTCCTTAGAGATTCGATCATATAATTGCTGCAACCCAGATCTTTGAAGGACCTTCTGCTAAAAAATCCACCATCAGCAGACATTCTTTTATTCAGCTTAGGGTGTGGAATGGCAGTTTCACGTACAGAAGGAGCACTAGTCCATCCTCTTAAGGAAGAACCAACACGTCGACCAGATATATGTACTTCTCTATCCCGATCCTGTTTAAGAACTGTACGTGAAGGTTTCGTGCCTTGAACTTCCTCATCAGTTGTCATGTCATCAGCAGATTCTTTTTGTCTGAGCAAGAGCGAACTTGCTTTTCTTCTTGGAGGATCGGGTTCAGATTTCATATACTCGATTTCATCCAAAGGTGTATCAGTGACACTTTTCTTCTTGTCATGAATGTTTTGTGTAGTAGTGCGGGAAGATTTCTTAATCAGTGCTTTCAGCTGGGGGACCTTCAATCTACCAAAACTTCTCATAGAGGTACCAGAATCTGCCTTAGGCTTCATTAGGGACTCAGATAAAGGGAGAGTAACCTCAACTCCTGTGGTATCAAAAACCTCTGCAACCTTAGGAAATGAAATTGGGGTAAATATATCAGGGAAGCCCCTACTTACTAATAATGTATATAGTAAGCATTAAGAGTAGATGGTTCTGAAGCTAATAGTCCCAACAAACTATGATGGCTAATTATAAATGTCTTTTTATGAGCAGAAGACTGGATGACACTCATTTAAATGGCGCTAGAAGAAGGTACATGTGTTTGTTTGTAGAGTTATTTGTATTTACCATCACCACCACCACCCCAATTTTTATTTTTAGTACTATCCACCTCCCAATTCTCAAAAATTAGGCTTCTTTTTGTGTATTGGAGATATGATTAGCAATTGGGAGGGTAAATAAAAACAACTCTTTGTTTATATGTCATAATACAAATTTACTTGCACAGGCAGGACATTGATGCCAGGGGGCACAGCATACAAATGAGGAGGAAAAAAAAATTGAGGTGTCCTTTTCTCTGGGCAGGCAAGCAACGCCCGGGGGGAATTCGAACCATGCCCATCCCCACAGGACCCTCCGGTGCACCCAACAGGCTACACCCCCACGGACAATGAGAAAAAAACATCATAACTATAAAGAACACTTTATTATGCTAAAAAGCATGTCTGGTCTAAAATTCGAGAGGAAAGAAGGAATGATTAATATTAATAGCACAATATCAGGAACAAATTTATTAAACAATCTAATACAAAACAAAAATGGTTTAACTATTATGTTTAAATGTGACTCTTTTGGGGAAAAAACTAAAATAACAGTTTTTTTTATAATGAGAGCGCAAGGGGTTGGACTGGGAAATATACTCTTTTATGATTTTGGTTGAAAGCAACTACGGATATGTTCATAATTGATATTGTTATAGGATACATAGTTATATCATTTTATTTTTATTTTGAGAAAAAGTACTTTTAGACAAAAGCTTCTCTTAAAATGAAGGCTAACTACTCTTAACACCAGAAAACTTGTGCTTATTGGTAAGCTATTAGATATGTAAATATTAATACAAAATATGTTCTAGTTTTTCTTTGGACGAAGACATACGCTGCCAAGACTCAAACCCAAAACCATATGAAAGGTGAGCAACTTCACTACAATTGGAAAAACAAAGAATATAGTCTACAGGGTATAATTTCTTTTCTTCATTAATGTCCATATTCAGTTTTTTTTTTGGAAGTGATATAAAAAACTGGACTTCCAAAAATCTTTGGGTAAGCTTACCCACAGCTCCTGTTGGCTGTAGTGCCCAATTTGCATCTTTGAAACATCACATGAACAGAACATTACTGTTTAATCGAACTAGATACATCATCAAAAAATGTTGGTAATTCAACAAAAGTTCCAATTTAAACAAGGATGTGATGGGCTTCAACTGTCAGGAGGCTTTTACCAAGCAAATTGCCATGTATCATTGTTCCTTATTATTATCTTTTCATAAGTTTGATACAAAATTTCCATAAATTTTTTAATAGGATTACTATTATCTGAAGAATGAAACTTAGTGACCTTCCGTCTCAATTTAAAACAAGAATGATGATATAGTCCAAGAATTGCTACACCAAAGTCCTCTGTGAAATAATCTAAGAGACTCACTGAATGAAACTAGTAAAATCAGGACCATTTATCCCTCTAGGAAGCCAATATCCCAAAATTTTGGCATCAGCTATTTGTACCTCTTTCTTCTATTCAACTCTCTTAAGGGTCATATCCCATGTAGCATTAAGAAAAGTCAGAACGTTCTTTTACAGCCTCAATCCAAGTTCGTTTAGGCCTACCCCTGGTTCTAACAGCTTTTCCCTTTTAATTAATCGTATCGTTCCTTCTGATGAGAGCACCTATTTGTCTACAATACACATGGCCAAACCACCGGAGTCTGTTTTATCTCATCTTACCCTCAATTTTTGTCACCTCCATGTCACGAATTAGTGTTTTTGTCTACACTTCCTGTCACGCCCTGCTCCCGTAGGAGCGATCGTCCTCGTTAAGACGTGATGCCGCGTGAGCCTAGATTGCGCTCACGCAAGACAGGTTCCATAACTGCCGATTACATGCTAAGCGACGGGATCGTCGCACAGAAGTCCCAAGCGGAAACATTGAAGCAAAACACAAGTCATACAAATACTCTTTTATTGACATTGAAACAAAGATTACAATGTGGCACAAGGCCAAGATTACAATCATTCAAGCTTACTTTTCTCACATTACAAGTCACTCTGCTCTCTCTCATCTCTCAACAATTCGAGTAGGCCAGCGGAAGCTTCGGATAGGCGATGTCCATACATTATGTCCCGTATAAGTCCAGACTCCATGCGGCCGCGCGCCTCGAAATGCCAAGGAACTCCATGTCTCGACGCATCCAAGCGAGCACCGCGCCAACGAGCTTCTACCTGTTCCTGCACATGAAAACTGTGTGGGTGTCAGTACTCAACTGTACTGGTGGTGTGAGCTCCTCGCACCCCATACAAAACCAACACGTTCATTTACTTTGTGCAACATAATTCCTTTACGATTGTCTTTCTACTCTTGCCTTAAGATCAGTTTTAGGACATAAACTCTCGGCCTATTTTGTGTCTCTAGACCGTCATGTGCCTTAACAACGTCAACTTATCAAGTCGTGTTTGCCTTCGGTCCATACTCAGAGACGCAACTACACGATAGTACCCAATTTCCATGTGACCGTGCTACAAGTCCATTGTGCCGTCAACGTGGTCGTATCATGAGACCTATTCGTGTGTCCATATTGAGGCCGTGCCTTGTGTAATGACCCGCTCCGTCCTAGCGGAACGCCGATTCAAACGGCAAGTGCAACGACTCAAATGAGCCGTCGACTCGAAGAGTGGCGTCGACATGATAAAGTGTCGATGTGAATCGATGCAAGACCTATATTGGCCCGTCAAGATGAATCCAGACTTAGACTTTCAAAGGCACGCTCGGAATATCGCTCGGCCGATGCGAACATCGCTAAGGTGGGTGGCTCCGATGAACATGTCTTTGCTTAGCCTAGACACTTAATAATACGGACACTATTGCTAGAATCGCTAGGCGATAACACCGTGCATGCTAATTAATGACTCAACGCACCTAGCTAAGAGAATAATCCCATCTTGTATGCTTGTTTAGAACATGGAAAAGAACTCGAAAAATATAATAACCCTCGCACCGCACTTCACGCTCGTGCCAAGGCACAAGCTTATATTTCAAGTTTCTTATGCGTTCAACAATGCAGAAATGAATGGCTTACAACAATGAAACGGGAAGACTATCGACATAGTCGTTCCGAGTATAGTATAGTAACATTGGAAGGCTTCGGGACCCCGATGGGTCGCCAAGGCGACTCCCGCACAGGGAGTTGCATAATGTATGAATGAACGAATAAGTGAATGAATGAATCAACGAATGAATGAATGAATACGTGAATAAATCAATGAACGAACGAACAAGTAAAGAAAGAAAAGTGAATGAATGAAAGATAAGAAAGAAATGAATGGTTAGCGACAGGTATGACGGGAACGTGCAACGGGGCTCGCTACCCGCGCTGCACGGACGCCGCCGCCAACCTGGTCGATAACACATTATGGCTCACAGACAGCCTATGGCTCAAAGACAGCCGTTAAGTTAAAATGACAAGACAATACGAAATGATTGCGGACAACCCACTCGTATACGGGAGAAAGAATCAAAAAGGGATTCCAAGGCAATGACCAACGAGACATCGTGGCCGGCCTAGGCGAAATCATGGCTTACGGGCGGCCTGTGTACGGGCTCGAGTACAAAGGAGACGTAAGGCCTGGTATTTCAAAAGACTATCAAGGTGTACCAGCCATCACGCTATGATATGTGAGAATACCAAGGGAACATGTCCAAAATGGCTTGTGATGCCAGCGACCGGTGCATATAGATTAAGTGGGTTTGCTGGTGGCAATCCACGTGCAAGTCCTTGCATTGAAACAAGTAGTCTAAGTTAACTGAACAATTGAATAGTTGAGTGAACATGGACATTGGAACGAAATCCTTCGAGCATAACACAACTGACTGGTTGAGTAGATAGGATATCCAAGTGAGAATGATCAACGGAATGAGGCGTGGTCATAACGTATCTTCGCGAGTGGGAACACGTCGTAGAATCTGAGGCAGGGACACGCCTTGACACTGAATGTTTACGCGAACTACGTTAAGTTGTTATATGAATTGTTGACTAACTTGGTTTACTTTGGACAGGGAATGCCGGACGATAAATATGGGTAAGTCGTGCATGTATTTCCATGCGACACATGAAATCGGTAACATGAGATAGGTTATGAAATATGCTATGAAACTGATCATAAAGCAAGATTAGAAAGACAATGAATGATAGTTGATACACAGAAGTAAAATGAACGTGTTTGGTAATGATAGCGAGTGGGCGAGCTAGCCTCCCCACCAGTGCATAACAATGTACTGATAACCCCACAGTTTTGTTTGCAGGGTGCAGGAGACGTCGTCGGGTGCAGAGCTTCCCTCGAACGTGCTAAGGCACGGAGCTAACTCTGGAGCCTTGGAGCGTTGCAAGGAGCTAATGCACCATATACATGACATAATGTATCAGAACATCGCCATAAATTATTCCATATTGTAAGCCACTTGGAACGCCTTTTATGTTTCAGAGAGAGAGAGAGAGTTTGAGAGACTTGTAAACTCGACCTAGCGCCGCTTGTGAACTTCTTGAAAATCAATAAATAGTTTGAATTCGCTTCAACTTGTGTTCTTTTACTTTCCGCTGCAAATGGGGACACTCTGTACGACTCTGTGGCCTAGCTCAAATCGACCGTTTCTGGACTTGGCCTTGCATGAGAGCAACTTAGTCTCGTGCGGCATCACGCCTTAGCGAGGACGATCGCTCCTACGGAGCGGGACGTGACAGATTGGTATCAGAGCACGGCTTTACGTCCTTGGACCTCATTTCGATTCTCTCAGTTTTGAAAGCTCATTTGGAAACAAAAGAAGTATACGCTCTCTCTCGTTGTGCCTTGGGATGTTCCATACAATAAGTCTAATATTTTCAAAAGCTCGTACGAGTACTCGGTTGAACGGGATCGATAGGCGAAGGCCTTTGTGCCAAACCATGACGGACTTGAGTTGAAAGAAAACCGATGCTAAAAGTTAGCAAACGCGGTGCGTGCTTGAATAACCTTACGCTGACAATAGCGAACGAGTACACGAGACCGAAGTATAGTTCGAACGGGATAGTTATACATAGCCTTTTGGCTAAGATGTGCTGAGCATCGCACACCTAGACCTTCTGGTGCGAACGAGTTGCGAGCGAGATTGACTATGGCTCGGACGAGAATAAGTGAGACTTAAAACGTATGTTGATAGAGACGTTACTTGACCAACGCTAAAGCGAACACGGAAAATGGTTCTTAGACTTTGAGGAACGGGCGAACGCGCAATTGAACATATCGATTGGGAATCGAATGACCTTTTGAGGAATTGTAGAATGACTTGACCCCGAGTGGTGTATGTGATAGCTTCGAAGAAGAATAAGAGTGAGTGTCGACGACCAGTCGAGTGGCTCGAACCCTGAGTGGTGTATGGACGTTATAGAAATTGTTCGAGCGAAACTAAAGGATTTACGGATAGAACGAGTATGTCGGCAAGCGATGATATCGCGCAAAGCCTTAGAACGAGTGACGCTTAGTTGGCTGCGACTTCGAGAGTCTCAAACGAGATATCGTTCGGACGAATTAAGAATGTGTAGTGCAAATTCACGAAACGGTTGAATGGAGATTCGAAACGATAAAATAAATGGATGTTTTGGTCGAGGAAACGTAGTGGATCGTACATACGATTTCGAATTTAGTCGAATGTATTGAAACTTGAGTTGAGACGAAATACTCAGATGAAACCGAAGTTAGCACGATCGGAAGATAGCGTGCATGGAAAACGTTGGTTCGAAGATACGAAAATGACTAAGGATTTGGAGTAGATGTTGCTCAATGACGAGTTAGCATGAGACAATGGGAATTGAGGAATTAAGTTGCACGACTCGAAATTCGTTGCAAAAGGAAGATCGTCAGGTTATGTACATCATCGATGGTATTGAGGCGTATCAAAGATCGATGTACGATAACTCGGGGGTACTCTGATTCGATGAATGATGGTCGTGTTAGAAGTTATTGTTTCGAGGATGCTATGTTGGAAATTTTGATAGAGATGAATGTTTGGATGGAAGGGAAGTGACTTGATTGTTCGGTGATAACCACACGACAACGATCTTGTCTTGTGCGAGCGCGACTCCAGCCTCGCACATGCGTCACGTCGGATTTGGGACGATCATTCCGCGTGAGCGTTGGCACGGTGATTCATGTCCAGCGGAAATGATCGAACTTGAAATATCATGACATGGCAATTTTGATTGCTTCGACTTGTGGTTTGAAGCGAAGGCGAATTCGAGGATTGATCGGACTTATGATTGACGACTAAGTAAAGTTGAGGATTGAGTAGGCCCAATCTGCGTATCGAAAATGAGTAAGTCTAGACTCAACGCAAGAGTTACGTCCCGATGAGGACGATTATTCCGCGAGAATTGATATGGTGATTCATGTCCGCCGTGGATAATCAGACTTGCGTGAGATCGGGACGCGACATATTGTAATGCTAGACGACCTTGTGATCGACTACGTGAATTGGATAGGATGGGTAAGTGAATTGTATAAAACATACCTGAAGAGATAGACTACGAAAATTGCTAGTGTGGACGATATTAACATGTCGAGGATTTGGTTGAGGATAACATATCGTAGGATGACTTTCCTAAACGAGCTCGAACTTGGAACGGAGAATATGTTGATGCGAATAGGACGAACACTGCTTGATGTTTAGAAATTTGAGTGAAACGAACTTGGGTAGAAACACCCGTACAAACGAACAAATGGTTTGACCATAGGATTTGGGGCGAGCGTCGTGCAATGACCTTGCACGATGAACCAAGAACTTGACTTGTACCTATGACCTTGTGAGCTGACCTAGCGGATAGGCGGACGACCCTATGCCGAGTGATTGAACCTGTGTGACTGACATTTACAGTATCGTCTGGACGGACGATAGACTTGGGGCAACAAGACTTAGAGTAGGACGTGGAACTGAGAGTATGCGTGAACGACGACGAGATTGGCCCCAAACGAAGTGAATGACAGAAATCGATGATAAACAAGTAGAGTTGGGATAACGAATTGAATCATTGATAGAAAGACGTACTCGATGATAGTGCAATACTTGGTCTTGAATCGGACGGAAATTACTTAGACTTGGTCGACTCCGCTAAGAAGAAATCATATTGATTTCGTAGACAAGAACGCTTGAGAGACGAATCGGATCATCTCGAGGACTGAGATAAACGATAGTGAGACGCACACGAGTTCGATTTTAATCGAAGTTAGCAAAAACGATCGGCAAATCAAAACTATCACGAGTAGCTTGTCCGATTTCGCTAATCGCTAAGCTTGGTTGAAATGTATGTATTCGGGGGACGCCTTGAATGTGCACGATCCAAACTCAGCGATATGATTAACTCGAATGCAGCTGCAAGTGGGTGTTGAGATGCGCAAACGAAAGTGAGTTAGCCTCAGCCTACGACTCTCGTGTTTGATAATGACAACGCACCTCGTGCAAACAATACAGTCCCGTGACAAGGCGCAATAATGACCAGTCATAGAAACATGACGACTGAGTGAGTACCATTAACTCTTGAATAAGTAGTAAAGTCATTCGATAAAATTTACCAAATGCATGCAACACAAAACTTAGAAGGATAACCGAGTATAGTTCGATGCCATCGAGCGATAAAACCATTCGATAGGAATTGTCTAAGATATGCACACGACATGAGTTAAGGAACGGTAGGATGCCCTGCACTCAGGAAGTCTCGAGGACGAGACTTGTTTTGAGTGGTGTATTATGTAATGACTCGCTCCGCCTTAGCGGAACGCCGATTCAAACGGCAAGTGCAACAACTCAAATGAGCCGTCGACTCGAAGAGTTGCGTCGATATGATAAAGTGTCGATGCGAATCGATGCAAGACCTATATTGGCCCGTCAAGATGAATCCAGACTTAGACTTTCAAAGGCGCGCTCGAAATATCGCTCGGCGATGCGTGGTGGCTCCGATGAACCTGTCTTTGCTTAGCCTAGACACTTAATAATACGGACACTATTGCTAGAATCGCTAGGCGATAACACCGTGCATGCTAATGAATGACTCAACGCACCTAGCTAAGGGAATAATCCCATCTTGTATGCTTGTTTAGAACATGGAAAAGAACTCGAAAAATATAATAACCCTCGCACCGCACTCCACGCTCGTGCCAAGGCACAAGCTTATATTTCAAGTTTTTTCATGCGTTCAACAATGCAGAAATGAATGGCTTACAATAATGAAACGGGAAGACTATCGACATAGTCGTTCCGAGTATAGTATAGTAACATTGGAAGGCTTCGGGACCGATGGATCGCCAAGGCGACTCCCGCACAGGGAGTTGCATAATGTATGAATGAACGAATAAGTGAATGAATGAATCAACGAACGAATGAATGAATACATGAATAAATCAATGAACGAACAACAAGTGAAAGAAAGAAAGAAAGAATGAATGAAAGATAAGAAAGAAATGAATGGTTAGCGACAGGTATGACGGGGACGTGCAACGGGGCTCGCTACCCCGCTGCACGGCCGCCGCCGCCAACCTGGTCGATAACGCATTATGGCTCACAGACAGCCTATGGCTCAAAGACAGCTGTTAAGTTAAAATGACAAGACAATACGAAATGGTCGCGGACAACCCACTCGTATACGGGGAAAGAATCAAAAAGGGATTCCAAGGCAACGATCAACGAGACATCGTGGCCGGCCTAGGCGGAATCATGGCTTACGGGCGGCCTGTGTACGGGCTCGGGTACACAGAACGTAAGGTCGGGTATTTCAAAAGACTATCAAGGTGTACCAGCCATCACGCTATGATAGGTGAGAATACCAAGGGGAACATGTCCAAAATGGCTTGTGATGCCAGCGACCGGTGCATATAGATTAAGTGGGCTTGCTGGTGGCAATCCACGTGCAAGTCCTTGCATTGAAACAAGTAATCTAAGTTAACTGAACAATTGAATAGTTGAGTGAACATGGACATTGGAACGAAACCCTCCGAGCATAACACAACTGACTGGTTAGTAGATAGGATATCCAAGTGAGAATGATCATCGGAATGAGGCGTGGTCATAACGTATCTTCGCGAGCGGGAACACATCGTAGAATCTGAGGCAGGGACACGCCCTTGACACTGAATGTTTACGCGAACTACGCTAAGTTGTTTATATATGTTTAACTTAACTTGGTTTACTTTGGACAGGGAAGGCCCGACGGTAAGTATGGGTAAGTCGTGCATGTATTTCCATGCGACACCTGAAATCGGTAACATGAGATAGGTGATGAAATATGCTATGAAACTGATCCTAAGCAAGATTAGAAAGACAATGAATGATAGTTGATACACAGAAGTAAAATGAACGTATTTGGTAATGATAGCGAGTGGGCGAGCTAGCCTCCCCCACCAGTGCATAACAATGTACTGATAACCCCACAGTTTTGCTTGCAGGTGCAGGAGACGTCGTCGGGTGCAGAGCTTCCCTCGAACGTGCTAAGACGCGGCTAACTCTGGAGCCTTGGAGCGCTGCAAGGAGCTGATGCACCATATACAGGACATAAGTATCGGAACATCGCCATGAATCATTCCATATTGTAAGCCACTTGGCACGCCTTTTTATGTTTCAGAGAGAGAGAGAGTTTGAGAGACTTGTAAACTCGGCCTAGCGCCGCTTGTGAACTTCTTGAAAATCAATAAAGAGTTTGAATTCGCTTCAACTTGTGTTCTTTTACTTTCCACTACAAATGGGGACACTCTGTGCGACTCTGTGGCCTAGCTCAAATCGGTCGTTTCTGGACTTGGCCTTGCACGAGAGCAACTTACTCTCGTGCGGCATCACGCCTTAGCGAGTATGATCGCTCCTACGGGAGCGGGCGTGACACCTTGCAACTCAGTATGACTTAACCATATTGCCGCCTCGCTCGCGGCCCTTGTTGTTTTAATCACCAACTGACCAAATCAAGACTTGTGAACTTAGTGTCACCTAACCAACTTTGCCTTGCGTCGATTCCTGACTTAAACTCGCAACGACTCAAATCCAACTTGTGCAACTCTATACCAACAACTTAAGACTCGACACCACATCCCGTGCCGAAATACGGTGTCTACGTTGCAGCCAAATCTTAGGCCCAAACATTGTCTTCTGATCGTGCACATATTCAACTCGACTCAATCCAAAGGCAAACCTGCGGATTGCCGCCCGTGCCGACCCATTTATATGAAAGGTCACTAGCATCACAAGCTATCCTGGACGTATAATTTTGTTAATCGGGGTCTTTCAACGCAAGTAGCTAGCTCCGTTGTAAGTCTCCGCTTAACCTGTGCTATTATCCTTGCACGACTATACCATGTTTCCTCCTAGGCCGAGTCGGTCCCGTGGCTCCGAGTTGCCGCTCGAGGAACCATCGTCCTTGTCGACAAGTTGTCCATGACCATGCAAGACTCGACTCGAACTGACGTCTCACACAGTCATTCTTCTTCTAATGTTACCATCTTTTCAGGACCCAGTTCAAGACTTTCTAGTATTTGAGACCGCCTCTACGATCCATAGTCGTGAGCATTCTTCCTTGTTGCCCTATCATTTTACTCAACTCAGTAACGCCTATTTGATAGCCCTTTTTCCAAACTCAGTTTGAATCTTTCGTGGTTCGTGCCTTAAACACTAAGTCCGTGACATCGTGCATTAAGTCAACTTGTGTTCTGTGTGATACTACCGCCCAAGTCATACTTTTACTATGGGCCTTGTGGGTCGTGAAACCAAAATTTGGGTGCCTAGACTTATGCCACAAGCCGTACAATGCAACTTAACCCGTGGGACGAGCAAAGGCTATGCCAAGCCTTGGACGATGGGACCGTGCATGCTTTATCAAACATTTATGCGGGCGACGCCTATGACTTAGGCTAACTCACAACTTTGTGGCGAAGACCAACTTTTCCTTCTTCCAAGCCACGGAACGAAGGACCGAGTGTCATTTTGAAAGCCATCATGCAACGATTCTAAGCCGACCGTGGGACCTTGTTCATTTTCTAACTCAATTGACCCGACTTGGATTATTCCCTTAGCTATGTGGATTCGTCTCTTTTATTATCAAGCCTACTTGTGCATTTGAAAACTTTATATTATTTGTGTGAAGGCCAATACGAGGCAAGTTCACCGAAGCCACCCACCTGAGCGAGGAGTCGCCTCGACCGAGCAGGTCTTCGAGCAAGCCGTTGCATGGCTAAGTCCAAACGCCATCGGCGTTTCGATCTCCTCCGATTGACTGAGCGGGACGGGACACTACACTTCCGTCCGGCGCACAAGCTTCCTACTCGAAGACCCGTGCCAACATTTCCCAAACGCTTAACTAGATCGCTAAAACGTAAATGAGAACATGTGGAGCAAACAAAGAGAGATTGGAAGATCAAAACTTCACTTTACCAGAGAGATTACAACTTTTGGACGGTGAGGAACAAATAAGCCTCCCACTTATTTATAGGATCTCAAAGGGCTTACAAGAAACTACATGAAACTTCTGGAACCAGCATATTCCATGAATTATTTTAGAAAATATTCTCGGGCCTAGATATTTTCAAGGAAGCTTCTAGAGCATCTAGAAAGATCATGAGTCTTCATGAAGATCCTAATCTTCCAGAGGATTCCACCATATATAGAAAATTTCGGAAGCCTCCAGCATAACTATGGTCCGTAGAGAGTTATGCAAGTCCGTCTCGGTGGGACGCAAATTTTTGGGTGTGATACTCTCCCCCACCTGTTTCGTCGACACCCTCGTTGACGGGTGCACCAAGTCTCGGAACGACGTTCACTCTGGTAGGCATGGTCACCGCGCGTCGTCCCTTCTTTTATGCGTCTTGTGCGGCACTTTCCAGACTTGTCCATCTTCTCTTTAAGATCAGAAGCAAACTGGTTCGTCGTACCAACTTTGGCCTTGGTCTGTCCCCTCCTCAGTACAGAAAGAGGCTCGTGCGGACTATCAGGCCGCCGATCAACTTCATCTCGTGAATGCACATAGTTCTCCACACATCCGCGCATATGAG
The DNA here is from genome assembly GCA_029216955.1 of Iris pallida. NCBI lineage: Eukaryota > Viridiplantae > Streptophyta > Magnoliopsida > Asparagales > Iridaceae > Iris > Iris pallida. The sequence goes on from JANAVB010018197.1 coordinate 3,108,509, forward strand.
CCCCATTGTAACTCTGTCTGACCCGAATGTCCCCCACGAGCTTTAAGCGACTCCTTGTGAGAGTCACTCCACTTTGTCGTCTCTGCCTCTGTGCAGTCCACGACATGCTTTTCCGCACTCGTGACGAGCTTTGAGCGACTCCTTGCGCAAGTCACTCCACTTTATCGCCTTTGAGCAGTCTACGACGTGCTTCTCCGCACTCGTGCCCAGCTTGGTAGCACGACCTACTTCCCTCCGCGAAAGTGACTCATCGGAATGCCCCTTTGCAACACCTTTGGTCTCGCACGAAATGACTTCATCCTCGAAACCTTCCTTTATCTCGAGCACCACTAGGTATGTCGTCTCCCTTTGGCTACCCTTCTTGAGCTGAATGGCAGAGATAACTTTTCCCTTCAAAGGCTTATCTCGTGCAGCTTTCACCATGCATGATGAGCTTTCCTCCATGAAGCCGATGACTCCAAAATGTGGCATCGAAATTGCCTTCGTTGCGATAAGGAAATTTGTCCAGTTTCATCTTGAAGTTATCCAGCGACGTAGCGGTGAAATTGGCAACATCCGATCAATTTTCCACCGCTATCCGGACTCCCTTGGCTATCCCATGCACGGGACGCGCGCCTCTGCATTGACCGCCTTCATCTTGCTTAAATCTTCCTCCAAGACTAGACTCAAAGCGACGAACCTCTGCGTCCGAGATAAAGTTATGAGTGGCACCCGTGTCAACCAACGTCCGTGTACTCATGTCATTGATCATCACGTCAACGTACATGATCTTCCTGCTCGGAGTCTTCGACACAGCGAACTTGGTTTTGACGGTGTTGAGTAAGCGCAACGCTTCCATGTGCGTTCCACTTTGTACTCCTCGTCCTCCACCTCCTCGCTTCGGACGACATTCACAAGCATGCTCCTCATCGGACAATTCTGAGCAAAGTGATTTTCTCCACATGTAAAGCACGAAACTACTCATGCGGGTTGGGTCTTCTCATGCTTCTTTTCCCTCAGACGGTCCCTCTTAGGAGAGCTCTCCCGCTCTCTCCCACCATTCACCTTAGTGGTATTTGGCTTGACCTTGGCATCGTTGTCGTCCCACATGTACTCGACAAGCCTCTCAGTTGTTGTCACGACGGTGTTCAAGTCTTGCACCCTCCGTCGTTGTAATTCTTGAGCCGTCCACAGTTGAAGTCCATCGAGGAAGAAGAATAAGCAATCCTCCTCACCCATGCTAGATATCGTGAGCATCAAGCGTGTAAACTTCGCAATATACTCCTTGATCGTGCTGGTATGCTTGAGTTGTCGCAAGCTCCGCCTTGTTGCAAACTCTACATTCTCCAGATAGAACTGAAACTTGATCTCCTTCTTAAGATCCTACCAGGTCTCTATCGATCACAAATCCTTCTCGGCTTCCATGTATCTTCGACGCCACCACAACATAGCAACCTCATGAGATGGAGTGAAACAATATCCACATTTTCGGCGTCATCGTTGATGTGCAACACCTTGAAGTATCGCTCCACGTTCCACAAGAAGTTCTCAACTTTTTTGGCATCTCGCTCCCCGCTGAAGGATTTTGGCTCGGAAATCTTCCGTCTCGGTGCCTCCCTACTTGAAGGTCCACCGTTCGCAACAGCCTTCTCAAGATGGTAACTTTGGTCTTGAGTTCTTCGCAACTCTCGACCACGATCATTAGCTCCTCATAGCCTCGGACCTTCCAACGCAAGTCCTCAATCTCTGCACGATGCCCTTGAGCTCCTCCTCAAGTGCAGATCGGATCCCTTGGAATTGCTCCTGAAAGATTGGCATGGACGAAACGACGTCACTTTCCAACCCATCGTAGAACTCTTCTAGATTCGTGTTGCTTTGCTCCACGGAGCCCACGCTCATCTCCATGCCCCTCGAATCCGTCTCCGAGACCTTTACACGCTCGACAAGGATACGCTCCATCGTAGGCTCCTTGCTTCTGCCCTTTCTGGGAGGTCCTGGCTTTCCCCTCCTTAAGTGACGTGGCCGTCTCTTGGACATTTTCGGATGTCGACATGGCACAAACTGACCTTTGCTTTGATACCAATTGTCTCGGACTTAGTATTTTTGCTTACACTTAACCCGTGCGGCGTACAAACTTCCTACTCGAAGAGCCGTACCAATCTTTCCCAAACGCTTAGCTAAATCGCTAAGACGTAAATGAGAACAATATGGAGCAAAGAGAGAGAGAGATTGGAAGATCAAAACTTCACTTTACTAGAGACAGAGTACAACTTTTGGGTGTTGAGGAATAAATAAGCCTCCCACTTATTTATAGGGCCTCAAAGGCTTACAAGAAACTACGTGAACCTTCTGGAACTAGCATATTCCAGGAATTATTCTAGGAAATATTCTCGGGCCTAGATATTTCCAAGGAAGCTTCTAAAGCATCTAGAAAGATCATGAGTCTTCATGAAGATCCCTAGTCTTCCAGAGGATTCCACCATCTTCTAAAATATTTCGGAAGCTTCCAGCATAACTCCGGTCCGTATAGAGTTATGCAAGTCCGTCTCGGTGGGACACAAACTTTTAGGCGTGACATCCAGCTCCCCACAAGGATACTAATTTATTAAACTTATTGTTGTTCATCTATCTTATCATTCTAGCTTCGCTAAGCCCCTTTTTTTACATGTTCTTTTTTAAATTGCCCAACTCCAATCCATAGAGCAGGGTTTGTCTTACAGTTTCAACTTCAAGGATATCCAAGGATCACAAATCACTCCAAAAGCAATCCTCATTTCAATCATCATGTTTCAATTCTAATTCTAATACTTAGCTCTACTCTCGTCAACCCCCACAACTTCGTCGTCAGCAAACATAAACTAAAACATGCCCATCATCCTCCATTTCTGGGATCATCGATCTCCTACTGTTACATAAAACTAGGTCAAAAACTCTCGATCCAAAAGTGAAACTTTTAGCTCATGGCAGCTCACCTTCGCCGGCGCTCTTCTCCTCCTCTTGGCGGCGAGGGGGCTTCCACGTGAGGACCTCTTCGGAGGGAAGGGGGAGTCGGGGGCGTCGTCGGAGCCTCCCCACACGATGAACTTCTCGCCGGTGCTTTCGTCGAGCAGCTGGTAGGCGCCGGAGGTCTCCATGGCGATCCTCCTGTATCCGGCGCTCACCACAGACAGAGAACTCTTCCTAGCACTGCTGCTGCTGCTGCTGCTGTTCCTTCTGATGATGCCATTGGTGCTGGTAGTGGTGGAAGAGTTGCAGAGGAAGAGGAGAGGAACCTGGCAGTGGCCATGAGGAACTGCTATGGATAGCATTTTGCCCAAAGGGTTTCGTGAAGAAGAATGGGGTCAGATAAGGAGCAAATAAGTAGGGGTGCAACTCGGGCGGGTTGGGCCGGATTCGAGGTCAACCCGAGCCCAATCCGATAGATCATAAGCCTAGCCCAAGTCCAAGTCCGACCCGACTTCGGGTTCAATATATGAAGTCCAAGACCAAGTCCGGAGGATCGGGTTGAGCTCGGATTGGGTCGGGTCCATCGGGTTTATCAGACTCTAATATGATATTTGAAATAATTTTAAGCAAGAGTAATATTAAATGCATAATCAAATAGCAATCAAGCATCAATCATTACAAAATAAAATTAAAATGAGATTTAGGACAAGGTATTGAAGAGTTCGGGTGAAAAAAAATTATAATTTAAACTTTTATTTAAGTAGTATGAAACAATATATATATATATATATATATATATATATATATATATATATATATATATATATATATATAGTATGAAACAATATATATGGGTCGTTCTACCACACATCCCCTGGAAAAGGACGTATCGATACATCCGAAATTTGGACCGTTGGATGTTGATCCAATGGTTCGGATTGAATAATAGTGTAGAAACATCATTTAATGCTGATTTAGACTTTTGACCTGTTGGTAACTTGCTTTAGCAGGTCATTCTTCACTTTAATTTTTTCAATGAACACCCTAAATTAACTCATATTTACTCTCTCTTTTCCATCCAATTTAATATTTCGTAAAAAAAAATTTTGGTTACAGGCCGTCGTGGTGGTGGTGTTGGTTGTTGTGGTGAAAAGAGAAACGGAGATGAAGAAGGAAATAAGAATCGGTCCGGATCGCGTCGAACGTCGTCGAGCCCTCCTAGAACGACGAGGAGTACCAGCTGCGCCGAGAAGAATCGGTCCGGTTCGCGTCGGACGTCGTCGAAACTTCCTCGAACAAGAAGAAGTACCAGCGGCGCCGCTCTAATTTTACTGTCCATGCCATTGTCAGAAATCTTATTTTTATCTAATAATTTAATATTTTGTTAATAAAGCTACATGTCATGGTGGTGGTGGTGAACTGAGGAAACCTGCTTCTGAATCTGAGGTCGGGCGGATCATCTGCTCACATATTTAAAAAAAAATCTGTATTGATCGGACGAAATATTTTTTACTTTTCTAATGATAATATTTTCGAAGAGAATATTTTTTTTGGACGGTGAATGGCCATTCTCTTTGCTTTTAACACGGAGAATGGCCATTCTCTTTGCTTTTAACACGGCGAATGGATGGAGAATGGTCATTCTCTTTGCTTTTAACACGGCGAATGGACGGAGAATGGCCGTTCTCATTGCTTTTAACACGGAGAATGGCCATTCTTCGTTCCTTTAACATGGATAATGGCCATTCTCCGTTCTTTGAAAACGGATAATGGACACTCTCTGTGCTTTTAAAAAGTATGGTACATTTAGGACGAAATGTTCAAGTATCTCATATTTTTTTCACCAATATTTATAGTATTTTTAATATCATTTACCATAGTATATTCATTTAATATTAAATCATTTTCAAGAAAATCCGAATATCATTTTATCAGGCTTCCACTGTATGGCTGCACAAAATTTCTTGCGAGTGTTTGAATATAATTAACCTACTATCAAAGAGAATTTTTCTTACATTACATTATGCATTACACTGGCATTGACTTCATACTGATGGCATCGATGTACTGATGGCAATAATAAAGGATGAACAGGCAGGATTACAATTATGCTTCAACAATAACAAGGGATGAACAGGCAGGATTATAATTTTGCTTCAGCAATAACAAGGGATGAACAGGCACTGGCATCGAATTCATACTGATGGCATCGATGTAATGATTTTTTACAGAAAGCAAACACATTACAATCAAATAAAGTTTTAGTGATCCCAGGAATGCATCCGTAATGAGGCCACCTGTAAACCCTAGGAATGCACCCAGGACTCATGAAATCTGTGATGGGCATCTGCAAATCAAAGGAATACACCAAATATCAATATCATCTATGAAGGCCAACTGCCAATCAAATAAACGCTTCAACCAAAAATCATAATCAAATTAAGTATACTTCATTCCAAGTCCAATAAACTGCATAATTCACGTTACAGTAATCTGCCCAATCCACGTTAGTAATTCAACATAGAACCTGCATAATTCACAATACAATAATCCAAATAAATATCAGACCTACTCTAAATTCAAGACCATATTACATTTTCAAAACAAATTACGAACTATACACTTAGTACAAGCAAAAAGTTTAGTCTTACAATATTTCAAACACAAATTTAGTTTGACCGCCATGACCAACAAATATTCAGAACCATATTACAAGTCAAATATTACTTCCAAATTGAATAAAAGATTCAAAACTCAAAAGATGAATCTTTATAGCCATCTCTTCTCTCTTCTTCTTTTTTTTTTTTTTTTTTTTTTTTTTTTTTTTTTTTTTTTTTTTGCTTCTTTTTTTTCTTTCTCAAATTCCTTCACCTCTCACCTACACCTTGAGGGACGGATTAAGAAAAATTATAGTCAGTATGGACTCACTGTATATGTAGAAATGACATCCAGAAACATAAATAGAAGTATTAAAGTGATGGCTAGCATTAAAGTGTCAATGTGCCAGTGTGTATTTTTACATAAGAGTTTGGGCTAGCCCCATTTACCTTCTTCACACGAGGGAAGGAAAATCTTATTCTTGGTCAGCAAATTCAACCTCTATCTGGTTAACCTTATCCAGAATCAATTTCTGGTTGTCGGATATAGTCTTCATCTCTTTGAAGACATTCTCAAAGTTTGCAGCAACAAAATTGTATAGATCATCAACCCTGTCCTTAGTGTTTTTGATTCCATAAGTTGATGGTTTTCCAGATGTTGATGGTTTGCTTGCAGCTGCTGTCCGTTTTCCAAACATTCGAGTGAAGGTTAGTTTTCTCATGGGGCCTTTTTTTTAATATAAACATCCCCTGCTAAGCTTGGGACAGAATGTTTATTAGCCATCGAGCATACAAATCCTCCGAAAGAGAGAGCTGTCCTTGCGTTGGTTTTTCCACGAGATGCATCATTCTACTGAACATATAGGAACCTATATCCATCCTTTTTTTCTTCCCCATATAATAAAAAAAATTTACTCTCTCGGGATGGATGGAAAACTCATGTCCGGTAGGGTTGAGTATTTGATATACGTAGGCATGCAACAATTTATACAAAGTTTTAATTGATCTTTGTATACATTTTGAGGGTCTTGGCACCCATTGAAACACCTGTAATCTCATGAATTGCATCCGTCATGAAATATTATCAATACCTTTCATATCAAACTCAGGAACTGGATCAACCATAAAAATTCGTTGATGACAGCAGCATTTACCCTAATCAGATTCCCTCTCAGAAACACCAGTTGTTGATCCTCTTCTTTTTCTTTAATTTCAGCCGGAAGATTTGAGTAAAATTCTTTTACTATTGTTTGGGAGATTTTCTCAAGACAGGATTTGTTCAGTTTCTCCAATTGATAGAATTTCAATATATCCAGGAAAGCTTCGTCTTCGACATCATCCATCTTAATTGATCTTTGATGATGCTCTTCCTCTTCATTTTCCTCTTCTGATGAGGATTCAAAATCCTCAGAGTACGCTGTTGACTCTGTATCCGTTGCCACCTTAGCCTTCGCTTGAGTACGCCTTCGATCTTCATAAGTTGAGTCTTCCGACGACTCTGTATCGAAGATAGATTTTCTGGTCTTTGTCGAGCAATGAGTTTTTTAGCCTTTTTTGCACGTGGCTTGGCTGCCGCCTCCGCTTTCATCGTCGCTGCCGCCGCTGCTGCTTCCGCCGCTGCCCTTTCGGCCTCTGCCCTAGCGACCATAATCTTGGTTTTCGCCGCCCTTACAAGTTCTGCCCTTCGGCCTGTATCGCATCCCTTTGTGGATTCTTCCCCTTCGGCGACGGTCGTCGTTTTTCTCGGCGGCATTTTGATTAGAAGAGGGTTTGAGAGAAGAAGAGGGAAAATTCGACCGTCTTATATGACCTTGGAAAGTGGAAAAAATTAGAATAGTTTTGAGTCTTAAATTAAATTTATTACTATTATTACTAGTATAAGACGGTCGAATTTATTACTATTAAATTTAAAAAACTACTTTCCAAAGTTAAATTTATTACTATTATTACTAGTATATATCCATGTGAAATCACTACATAAACCTTTGGGATTTTGAGACCCTAATTTTAAAAACTACTTTCCAAAATTAAATTTATTACTATTATTACTAGTATATCCACGTGTTCCGTATAAATTATTGAAAAATTTGGCAGAAAAAACGTGGTGGAAACATGTTTATTTAAAAAAATTGACAACATATTTAAGAATGTGAAGTTTAATCTCAATATTTCCATTTTTCGAATATTTGATTAAATTTTTGAAAATAAGAAGACTATGTATTGAAAAGAGTAAAATTGAAACACTCAAAGTTGTCATCTTTTTACTTTGTAATCATATTTAAGATGGATTTGATGGCAAGATTGACGCTGGCAGCATAATCAATTCTATGACGTAACAAGTCATCGATGGGAATATCGTCGCTGATATATGGATTTGACGTAACAAGATTTGTTAATTGAAAAATATATAAAGAGCAATGTTATAGTTAGCAAATGGGTGTAAGTTGTAAGAAGGTTGTAAAAGTTTGATTGTAGCCGAAACCAAATTGAGTTAACAAAATATATATTCATTAAATTCCAGCTTCGTCGCCGGAACATTCTCCGACGAAGTATACAAGAGAGGACAAAAAACTATAAAAAACGAAAAAACAAAAAATAAGAGGTCTACCCCTCACTGGCCTCGCGGAGGATCTCCAAAGTCCTGCAGGGTGCGCACACCCGCCCTATGGCACAGGCGGCGAAACGCTTCCCTCTTCTCCAGAGAATCCCGTTCCTCCGGAGTGATCGGCAACATGTTCAAAGTTGGCGCCGGATGAAGAAGTCGAGCGATGACCTCCATGACAACCCCATGAGGTCAGGAAGTCCACAGCCGCTACCAGCCAGTCATGGGCCGGAGGCGGCGCAGAGGGTGCTCCAGCGGAGGGCCTAGCTCGGCGACGACTGGAAGAAGACTCTGGCAATGGTTCCCCCAGATTACTTTTTGGAGCCATGTTAAATGTGCAACCTGCTCAGATGAATGGGGACCCCTATTACACTTCCTAACCGACTCTTCTTATTTCCTTATTGGAAGTTGGGGATATTTTTTTCTTATTCCTTAATGGAAGGTGGGGATATATGCTACAGTTACAACCAAATGCTTACAACACTCTTACAACCTTCACCCATGCTGACATGGGGCCATGGCCCACTTGTCAGCAATGGGTGAAGGTGTAAGAGTTTGTAAGCATTTAGTAGTGAGCATTTTGATGTCTTATCCAAGCTTAGTTGGTTGTGCTGTTTGGCTTTTACATGGAAGGCCTAGGTTCGAGTCTGGTGTTTGGGTTCTGTAGAATTTTTCTATTGTTAACATTTTTTGGGTGCTATTATATGCTTTTAACTTAGTATGGAACAATTTTGGGACTGTTAATGGCCATTCTCTGTTCCTCTAACACGGAGAATGATATATTTAGGACGGAGAATGGTACATTTAGGACGGAGAATGGTAATATAGGACGGAGAATGATACATGTAGGACGGAGAATGGTACATATATAACGGAGAATGGTACATTTAGGACGGAGAATGGTACATTTAGGACGGAGGTAGGACGGAGAATGATACATGTAGGACGGAGAATGGTACATATAAGACGGAGAATGGTACATTTAGAGGAGGTACATTTGAGACTGTTCTGTAGGATTGTGAATTTTAAATAGTTTGGCTGTTTAGTTTTGTTTTGAATCTATATAAATTGGTTTTGAAGGCTGGTGAAGATGAATTAGTTTGGCTGTATAAATAGATTTAAAGGGTTGTGAAAAAGAAACCAATGTTTTCGTATCGATCACCATTAATTATGGTGATTTGGCACTGATACCACTAATAGTGGATTTGCACCGCCAGAATTTATTTGAATAAGGTAAAATCTGTGTTGGGAAATGTCGAAATCTCTTGGATATGATTACACTGAGATGTTGTATTAATGGTAAAATCTGTGTTGGAAAATGTCAAAATCTCAGAAGTGAGCGTCTTAGGCGTCATTATATCACAGTCCATTTTATTTATAAAAAATTAATCATGTAAAAAATTATTGACAAAAGTAAAATTGTCAAAATGGAGAATCGAACTCATAAAAATATCTTGTATGTAGACTAGTGAAAAATATAAAGAATACATGCATGCATGCATGCTAATTTTCACCATTCACCCCAGGAATGATTGATGGTATCTAAATCATTATACATCTCCTATCCAGGTTCCCCTGGGACTGGGATTACATCATCAAAGGGTTTTTAAACGTCTGTATTGAATAATAAATTTCCAGAGTTCGTCGTCGAAGTGCACGTTGAAGCACCCACGTATGTCGAGCATGCGAAGACCCTTGCAGTTGTATATGATAGATCGCAGCGTGTCTCCATTGAACATGCCGAATCCCATATGTAGGTGCTCGAGATGCGGCATCGAATCAGCCACGGCCTTTCCCTCTGTCTCGTTTTCCGTGTCCAACGAATCTGTTCCTGAGCATGAAATCTGGAGGGGGCATGTTCCTACTCAGCTTGACCAGACGGTGGCAATACTTTTCGGCAAAAATATTCCAGTCGACGTGATATAGAGGCAGTAGCTAATGTCGAGTTCTTCCAGCACCGGAGAAACTCCAAGTGTCTCACGAAAGTTTCATCACTCACGTCGCACTTCGGAATGCGCAGCACCCTTAGAAATTTCCCACTGTATTATAAAATGGAAAAACATCAATAGAAATTAACAAAAGTATACGTAAAATTTTGTAATAGAAAAAATAAAGTATTAGAATAAGACCAAATAAAATTTTGCACTGGCCTTAAACATGCAAAACAGAAGGCTGCTTCATCGAGCTTGTACGCGGAGAAGGACCCTAGATATCCCCACTGCGAGCCACGAGCTTCATTACGGTCAAACTAATCTCAGCGGTTTGCTGGGTCCTCCACACCACTGTACCAAGTCGACGTTAGACCAATAGTCTAAGGGACCATTGAGCGCCTTCCACCACGAACGGCAAACTGGGGCCACGTTGCACATTACCTCGTCCGCCGACATCCCCGACAGTACCAGTATCATCGAGAGAATCTCGGTAGGGATGACGGCCCATCCGCTGCAGTTGATCTTGCTCCTCTCCATTGCGACTGTTCTTCTTCTTCTCTCCTTTGTTTCTCTCTAGTCGGATGGGTTCTCTTCTTTGGAAAAGCTATTTAACCCCTCGTTTAGGGGGGTATAACCCCTCGTGGAGGGGTGTGACCGAACAAGGCACGAATCTATTGAAAAATAACGGTAATGTCACTGTATTAATATTAGCAATTAGTCGTTTGGGCTCCCAACATATTTGGGTGATGCCATCTCCCATTATGTGGCATCTGACATGGCAGATGACATAACAGCTGACATGGCAAATTTTAACCCCAAAAATTAATTACCCAAATTTTTTTAATGTTAATGTTAATGTTAATGTCAATATTAATATAATGTTAATGTTAATGCTAATGCTAATGTTAATGTTAATATTAAATTAATATTAATATTAATGTTAATTTAATATTAATTAATGTTAATTTAATATTAAATTATTTATTTACTATTAATGTTAATTTTAATATTAATTTTATTGTTAAATTTTGCCATGTCAGCTGTCATGTTAGCAACCATGTCATATGCCACATGGAAGATGGTATCACCCAAATTTTTTAGGAGCAAATAGCATTTTCGTAATATTAGTTTTAATTATATTGTAAATTTTAAATTAACAAAAAGCCAATGTAGATTTAATATTAGTGCTACTGTTAAATTTTCCGATCATACCTCGATATTACGATTGTCGACCGAGTTACCGTCTTCATCATTATCAAGTTTTCACCCGAATCATCGTCCTCGCTGGGGCGTGATGCCGCATGAGCCAGGAGTTGCGCTCGTGCAAGGCAAGATAACAGATTCACAATAGTTTTTAGCTCAAATTGATAACATAAGCAGCGGAAGGAAAACATAGTATACAACAAGAATCTCTTTTATTGATAATGAACTGAAGGTTACAATGGCTCTGAATAGCCCAACTTAACATGCCAATTGGCTACAACGCTCATGATCTCTCTAGCTCACAAAGGAGTACATTGTTCCATACGTTATGCCTCTTTATAGCCAACAAGTAGTCTTCGGCTGAACATCTCCATGTCGCAAGTCCGAACGCCAATGCGGTAGCTCCACTTGAACGCTAAGGACTCCATGCCTCGCACGTCCAAGCCGAGCCCCGCCTCGAGCCGAACATATCCTGAACTTGTCCACTATCGTGTCCCTGCGGCAGATACAGTTAGACATAATCTTAACATAAATAGTGATCGTGCTCATCTATGTCCCATTTCGCCTAGCCTGCAAGATTAGAACTTTACATAAGAAATCATATCATTTCACTCAACCAACCAACCGTAAACTTAAACATATGCATAAGGGTGGCAGGCCCTGCGCTGCTCCCAGCGCTAATCTCAGCCCACCGGCCCTATCTATATGAAGGTCACGGTGTTTCGTACCGTAATGCATCTTTGGCATCCTTATGTGTAAGACTATGATCGCTTCGATACGGGTTGCTAGCCCAATATCCGAAGGATCCCAAACTTACTGATATCATAGCTTATCACAACACTGGACGGTCGCAACCCGTCCTAATGATGTGCACCATAAATACCATACATAATTCCTTTGAACTACTCGGTTGAATTAAGATGATGTGCACCATAAATACCATACATAAATACCAACACTGGACGGTCGCAACAATATCATAGCTTATTAAGTATATTATATTGTCATTGCTTGTCCTCCATTCGGAGTTAGCGTTCTCGACAGGTTTTGATATTATAACTGTTGTTAGATAGTAGAACTAGACAGCGTTCTACGTCGTTTCTGCGGTGTAGGCTGGGACGCTGTCACGCACTCATGCCCTTACTCCGGTGCGGGTCGTGATAGGGTGCACGAGAAAGGAACAATGTCGCTACCGATTCGGTTGGGACCGATAGGTCAGAATCGGCCGGGTCGATCGAACGGGAACGGTTGAATTAAGATCCATTCCACGTTATGGAATGGCTTCTCTGGAACCAAGTCCCATATTCAGCGGGTTGCAAGTGATCGCATAGGCGACGTCAGCGCAGCCAACCAGTCGCTCGCTTGAAGCAAGTCTAAGGCGAGTGACTGACCTCCTTCGCCTCGTCCCTCTTCGACGTCACTGGCATCACAAGCCATCCTGGACGTATAGCTTTGTTAATCGGGGTCCTTTCAACGCAAGTAGCTAGCTCCGATGCAAGTCCCCGCTTAACCTGTGCTGAAACCTTATGCACGACTATAGCCTGTTTCTTCTAGGCCGAAACGGTCCCGTGGCCCCGGGTTGCTGATCGAGGAAACTACCGCCTTGTCGACAAGTTGTCCATAACCGTGCGAAGACATATTTTCTTTTAGTTATTAAGACATAGCCCACATTATCTTTAAAACTCAATCCCTTTCCCGTATTTGTGCCCTTGCATTTATCCTTTCATTCGCAACAACATTATCGATTTACCTAGGAAGGGGGTCGAGAAGAGGAGGGTTAGCCACTCACCTTGAGTTTACTTCATGCGAGAGAATGGATCTTAATTCAACCGTTCCCGTTCGATCGAGTCAATCGATCCCGACCTATCGGTCCCGACCGAATCGATAGCGACAGTATTCCTTTCTCCGCCACCCGTGGACGGAGTACGGGGCATGATGTAGGGACGGGGCACTACAGCTATAGACTAAGATGTCGTCTATGAACACTAAGATGTCGTCTATGAACACTATCTCTTCGATCCTGGTGCCGTCCCTGGAATCAAGTCGATGGTAAAACTCTGCCTCACCGAAAATGAAAACTCTGCCTCACGGGAATACCAAAAATAATCCTGCCAATATGGCAGTCTATTCTTGTGTATTGCTCCTTCAACCAATCCATTCCTAGGCCAAGGGACCGATTCGGCCCGCCGCAAAAGGGTCGTCGTCTAACCCAGCTATAGTCCGTGATGGCTTACATTGCCAGTGGCCTTCACACCCTTTCACTGCTTAACAAGCACGTGACACGGGACGGTGCTTGCTATACTTCGATAGCCCAACAAAACTCTTTTCTAATGTGTTCGTGCAACGACTTGACAAGCAAGGGCTACGTCAAGCCTTGCATCGAGGGAACGTGCTGTGCACGCGTTCGACTTGAACAATCAAGTTCTTTGGGTGCATAGACTTAAGCAAGAAGCAGTAAATACGACTTAAACTACGGGACAAGCGAATGTTAATATTAATTGTAGTTCCAATTACATTTTAAATAAAAAAGAATGCAATTTTAACTTTAACTAGTTTGAAGTAAATGTTAAATCAAAAACTATTTTAAATTTTAGTATTAATTTAGTTTCAATAATATTGTAAATTTTAAATTAACAGGAATGCCACGGTATTAGAAACCTAGCTAGCTGATGTCACGTTGCTCGGGGCTCGGTTAGTGTTCGTCTAAACTCATACGTGCGAACTAGTTATTAATAATGAAAACCAAAAATTGAATTTTAAGTTTAAAATCTAGTCGAGCTCGATCCTTCCTCTTTATCCCATCTCCCACACTCTCTCTTTCTCTCTCTCTCTCTCTCTCGGGTTCTCTCACAGGTTGTGTTCCTTACACAACAGATCCCGTAGCATTAAATGCTCTGCATGCGTTATCCTACACAATTTATAATAAACACTGATACCATATCATTAGAAGAGTAAAAGTTGTCTTGGAAGTTGTAAAAAATTACTTTGTATTGTCTTCTCAATACTTTTTTTGCATTGGAGATGACTTTTTAAACTTATTGTCATTTGTGAATATAGCCGCCTATGCAAGATATTGTCTTCTGCCTCATGCCACATAGGATACACAACACATAACAAGACAATAGGGTTTCGTAGCATTAAATGCTGCTGCATGCGTTATCCTACAGAAGAGGGCCACGTGGAGAATGCTGTTGCATGCTTCCTCATGCGTTATTAGCTACACAATTTAATAACATGTACCCAGAAGACGAGAAAGTTGTGTTGTTGGAAGTTGTTTCCTTAAAATTATGCTTGCTCCTAGAATCACTCAAGATTTTTCATGAGCCATCAAAAGAGGGCCACGTGGCGGAGTTACAAGGAAGACGAAAAGGTTGTGTTGTTGCCTTGCTGGAAGTTGTTTCTTCCTGAATAATGCTTTTTGTACCTCCAAATTGCACTTTCAAACTGTCCATCCTTACGTGGCAGCTGACGTGATATGTTGATCTGGCAGCTGACGTGGCAAATTTTTTTAAAATAAAACTAAAACTAAAAATTAACATTAAAGTTAATGTTAACGTTAACATTAACATTAACATTATAATATTATCGTTAACATTAACAATAATATTAATATTAATATTAACATTAACATTAACATTAATTAACATAAATTAATATTAACATTAAATCATTGATATTAACGTTAAATTATTATGGAGAAATTGGGTAGTTAACTTTTTGGATTAAAATTTGCCATGTCATCAGTCATGTCAGATGAACACACTATTATTTAACATGCCACATCAGATGGGAGGGCTATATATTAGAGGGACAATTTGGAGGTACGAATATAGTATTACTCTTTCTTCTTGTATTGTTTCTTGTCCTTCGTTTCTTCTGCTGGTTTCTAACACACTCTATTTTCTTCAATGTCGACGTCACATGGAGAAAGTGATCGTCGTGTGGAAGATTTAGTCGATGAAGAAAGCTTCCTTTCAAGAGGACTGTCAGATGATTTGGATATGAGCAAAGTTTGGAAGATGTTAACTTAGGAGACAGTAAAGAACAAGATGAAGAAAACAATGGAAGAATGCATCATAACGACGACGACATCAACGCAAACAACGAAATATTATTTCGCATCACCCTTTCTAATGGATTTAAGAAATGCATTATATTTTTACATTTATTTCTCATGTTTATTTTGTTTTATTCTGTTCTTAGGGACGACGGTGAATCTCCATTGGATTTCGATGCAGCGACGATGAAAAAAATATTACTGCCAACATTAACAAAGATCCAAAACATCTCTTAGAAGAAGATATTGTTGGCTACAGTTTAACTCTATTGAAGAAGCAGAGACATTCTACCGGATATATTCAAAAGCATATGGTTTCAGTATTAGAAAGAACGAGGTAAAGAAAAACAAATATGGGATGGTGATGGTCCGTAGTTGGTGTTGTTCGAATGCGGGATTCAGACACAAGAAATACAAGGAAGCTCCTAACAGGGTTCGTGAGCCAAGAAGTGAAAGCAGAAGTGGTTGTAAAGTAATTTTTCGTATTGGGTACACCGATAAAACAAAGATGTGGTTCGTCAAAAAATTTCATGTACATCACAACCATATCCTGGCGAATGATTATGAAACAGTTTTTTTGAGATCCCATCGTACGATATCACCCGCAGAGTTGGAAGAAATTAAGCTTATAAAGCAATCAGGGATGGGGACTGGACAGATATGGAATTTAATTGTCCAGAAGAAAGGTGGCTGGGATAAGGTTGGATGGACGAGAAAATTTATACAACGCTCTAGCTCAAGATAGTAGAGCACTAGACGATGTTGATGCTACGACAACACTTACATTTCTTCAATCTAAGGAGGGCAGTGACCTAGATTTCTTCTACGCGTACAAGGTAGACGAAGATTCCAGATTGACCATCTCTTTTGGGCTGACGGTGCATGTCGATTCGATTACGAATTATTTGGAGATTCACTAGCATTCGATTCTACATATAAAACAAATAGAAGTCAAATGCCGTTGGTGGTTCTAGTGGGTACAAACAATCATGCGATGACTTGTGTTTGGGTTTGCAATGATCCATAATGAGACTGCAGAGACATATTCTTGGATTCTAGAAAAATTCCTAGAGTGTATGAATGGCAAATTACCAGTGACAGTTCTCACGGATGGTTGCAGATCCATGAATAAAGCAATTGAGGATTTAATGTCCAGCGTAGTTCATCGAACGTGCTCATGGCATATCCTAAACAATGCTGCCAAACATGTACACCGAGAGGGTTTTCACAATAAACTGAGTCTTCTGATTAAAAGGTACATCGCACACTTGCTACTTTACTTTGAAGTATGTTGTTGTTACAATATCACAACTTTAGTTACTATCCATGTTTTCTAAACAGGTACTATTCAGTCGAAGAATTTGAAAACCGTTGGCAGCAGATGCTAACAGATTATAATGTAGAGAACATGAGTGGACCACTGCATTGTACAGAACGAGGGAGCGATGGCGGACACATTCCTATGTGAAAATTATTTTGGCGGTTCTACTGCAACAAATAGATGTGAATCTATGAACGCATTTCTGAAAAGGTTTTTGAATGAGAAGCTGCCACTATGGAAGGCCCTTCAAAATTGTGACTACGGTTTGGCGGCCTTACGTTACGGCCAGATGAGTAAGCATGTCACTGATAAACTTCAACACCAGTTGTGAATCAAACTAGCATGGCCGTAATATAAGGTAAATTTGCCACAATTTACACTAAAACGGTGTTTATAGAGGTAAGGGGAAATCACACGTTCTGATGCATATACTGTTCTCCATCATCACATCATAAGAGAGGCAGAAGTTTGCACTGTCCAAAAGTATATGTCGCCAAACAGTGTCAACCGGAAGGTTACATTTGATCCGGCCGACAACATCATAAATTGTGAATGCTTGTGGATGGAGACCAAGGGGATTCCTTGTAGGCATATTTTTTCAGCAATGAAGAGATTACAAATTGGAGATATTCCAAAGAACTTGATAAAATCTCGTTGGCTCAAGGATTGCAAAGAGAGTTATCTCTCCGGACCTGGCTCAGAAAGAAGATTCATCCACCCAGACAGTATTGAGAGCAGAAGGTATGGTGGTATTAACAAAATCAAGTAAAATTCAAGAGAGGGGAACGGAGTTGATGTCGTCTGTTCTGATGGAGTTGAAAGAAATGGTGACCGATATTGGTGAAAAAGAACAAATGGTAGCTGATGCAGTTCATGGAGTGCATGAAGCTTTAAAAGAGCCAAATTCGGTAGCAACAAAAGGAAGGCCTTCTCAAGGGAAATCAAGCCAGCCTACAGAAAGTCAGCCTATCCCGAAGCCTAGAATTTGTAGAGTTTGTAAAAAATCGGGTCACAATTTTCGTAATTGTAAAGTACGAAAGCGAAATAGCGACAAAGAGCAAATGGAATAAAATGAAACGTCGTTGACTTAAGACAATGTCTTTCTTATGTGGCAAGATGTCATTCACACGAGACAATTAGATAAAAAATATGTTCTCCAATGCAAAAATTTGAGAAGACAATTAGATAAAAATGGAGAATATCAAATTCCAAGTTCAAAACGGAGAATATCAAAAATGGAGAAAATATGTTATCCGTGCAGTTCAAAACGGAGAATACATTCTCTGTTTCAAATGACACGGTAAATATCATTCTCCGTTTCAAATTAAAACGGAGAATGAACATTCTAATGTGTTTTTAACACTGGAAATCTTATTCTCCGTTTCAAATTAAACGGAGAATGCCGTTCTCCGTTCCAAATTAAACGGCGAATAGAATCCTCAATCGTTTTAATACTGGGAACGACATTCTCCGTGCAGTTCAAAACGGAGCATATAATTCTCTGTTACAAATGAAACGGAGAATATCATTCTCCGTTTCAATTTAAAACGGAGAATGAACATTCTAATGTATTTTTAACACTGAAAATGCTATTCTCCGTGTAATTCAAAATGGAGAATGCTATTCTCCGTTTAATAAAACACGGAGAATGCTATTGTGGTGTCGTGGTTGCAATGCTAGACTTGTATTTAAAAGGTCATTGGTTCAAATCTTGACTATAACAAAATTTTGTTTTATTTATACTTTTTTGTAAGTTATGTATGGGGCCCATTTAAAAGGGAAAAAACTTTGATACAGTAGGGGGTATCAAAGTTTTGATACCCCTATGTATGACATGTGGGCCCTTCCTGCTTTATAAAATGTGTACACATATATATATATACACATAAATTTTGAGAGGGCCCACATGTCAAACATAGTGTAGCACCCAGTTTCTAAAAATGAGGATAATTTTGAAATTTGGTAATTATAATTATTTAATAATGATATTTAAACCATATTATAATTTTTTGTGATTTTTAGTTATTTTAAAAACTATTTAAAACTACGACTTGTGATTTTAATGTTTTGCTAGTGCAACCTTAGAGATTACTTAACCTAGAGACTAACCATGACCATGTGAGCCTAACCATGTGTTTAAAATATCAAATTACCACTTTTTAGTCAAAAGGATATTTTGGTAATTTATTAGAATTTATTTGGAATTATTTGTATTTATGAGTTTTTATTATTATTTAATTATTGTTAAGTGTCATGAGAGCCCCTAACCTAGTTTACCCTAATCTAGAGGTTAGTTACTAACCTAGAAACTAAGGGGTTAGGTGTTTACATGTTAGTCAAGGTATAGAAAATATCTAGATAATTACTTTTGTGATATTTCTTGAAAACCTAAAGATCTAAGCTACCTTTACATAGAAGTCAATCTTCCTTAACTTGGAAGCAACCCAAGGACACCCTCCCCTACCCCCATGGCAGACCACACCATGCCCCCCTCCTATATATCACCCCATAGTTCATTCAAGTCCCCTTACATGAAATTTACACTTCACAAAACCTTGAAATTCCCATTCCTTCACAAGACCATAACTTCATCAATTTTGATCCTTTTCACCTCTAGTTTCTTGCATTGGGACCCTACAACATCAAGGGTGCTAAGGGAGGCTAGCAATCAAGATTCCACAAGGCTAGGACATCACCAAGTGGAAAGACAAACACCCTCCTCTTCATTGAGTTTCCATTGGAATTGCACCAATAGGTAAATACCCTCATACATAGTTAATATTCTGTTTTCTCTTCATAAATGCATGCATCTAGGTACCATGGACCTGTAGGCCAAGTTTGGTAGGAAGTAGGTTTGATTTGGTGTCCGTATCGGACACGTATCCATGTTTGCAAAACAGTGTTTGGTGAAATGCCACTTAGGTTTTAATGTTGTGTTTTTTGAAACAAAATATATTTTTGGGTAGACCTAGACATGTAGGACACAACCTAAGTTGACTGAGCACACTTTGAGTCGTGTCCATGTCCAAAACGGGACACGAACACGCTGCACACACTGTACTGCACAGTGTGGCAGTATCCTGCTACCACGATGTTCGTACTCACTGCACAGAGCACTAGGACACGTCAAAATTGACATGGACACGGGGGCAATGTCTGCAAACATGCCCCCAAAGTCTCATGACTTCTCGTGTCGTGTCGAGTGAGAAAACTCACTCACACTGGACACGCACTGCACTGCACGCGTACGTTTTCCTCACTGACACGCGACTCGTGTCGCACGGACACGAGTCGTGGACACCTCGTATTTGTACGAGTGTGTAGCCCAACACGTGGGCTACACGTGGACATGGCCACGAGGTCCCACGTGGCTCGTGTCGTATCCACGAGACACGTGCACCGCTGCACGATGCGGTGCTAAACCGCGTATATCAGTCGAGTTTCCCTCGACTGATACGGGTCTCGTGTCGACATGTGAGGACACTTGGACACCGTACAGGCACCTAGACACCTAGCCCAACCCTAGGCGAACCTAGGGACACAACCACGAGACACGAGGACACGTGTGTCGTGTCCTACACGCGTGTGCATCTCTGCACGATGCTATGACACTGTAACTTACCCGATTTGCATTTTAGACACTTGGACACGTCGTGTCGCATCGTGGTCGACACTTAAGGACACGAGGGACACGAGTATACCTAGGGGCACGATTACCAACCTTTAGGCTTGGGTATTAGCTAGGTTTTTGGCTCGAATTTGGTTTTTCCCCTTTACCTACACTATGTTCAGTGATGAACAGTGTTTCTGTATTTTCCAGTTTTTAAAATCCAATTTCAAATTGATTTTGATTAAAATATATGTATAATTGTGTGTATATATACTGTAATATATATTAGTATAGTGTGTGTATGTATGTATGTATGTGGGTATTATATATATATATATATATATATATATAATATATATATATATATATATATATATATATATATATATATATATATATATATATGTAATGTGTGTGTGTTTGTGTACCCCCCCTTTCTCAGAAATCTGAGAACACACCCCCCTCTCACTGTTACACCACACACACACCACTACCCCTTCCCATGACCCCCCTCACACACACATGTTCACACCCACACACACTCACATCCCTCTCTCTCTTGTCACTCTATCTCTCTCACATCTCTCTCTATTATTTCTCTCTATATATATCTATATGTAATATTATATATAAATGTTATATGTACATATATGGAATATATAGATTATATATATATATATATATATATTATATATAATATATATATATATATATATTACATATAGTATCTAGGTTATGGTCTAGATACACTAGCCTATGGCCAATAAGGGGTTGACCCTAATTTGTCTAAGTGACCCTTGACCTAGGTACCTTAATGACCTTTGTTTGACTAGAGTTGACCAAAGTCAACCTTAGGTCAAACTTGACCTAATTAACCTAGAATTGACTAGTATTAACCTAAAATGACTAGTTTAACTAGTTTGACTAAACCCTAACTAGTTGATTAAGTTCGACTATATGGTTATGAGATAGTCCTATGTAATTTAAGATATGTATGGGGTTAAGTGGGATAATTAGGAGTTGTGTCATGAATTGGATTAGCCCTATAGAGTTGACTTAGATTGTTAATGGTTGACCCTTAACCTAATGACCTTGTGACTAGTCTATGTTGACCAAAACCTTAGTTAGTCTAAGTTTGACCTAGATTTGACTAACCTTGACTTGCTTAAACTTGTTTGACTTAGTTGACTCCTTATGACCTAGTATGACTTAAGTTGACCTAGTTTGACTGTTAGAGTTGACCAAGAGTTGACTTTTGACCAGATTGACCTAGAATCATGTAGTATGTATTGTATACTCTATTTTACCATTGTGGATATATTGTGACCTGTTTTACTCTAAATAGGACTCTGTGACACCAGTTTGGACATCTATTCATATCAGTCATACAGGGTGACAGGCGAGTACTTCTCTGATCATTTCATACTTGTTAGGATTTATATTCTTGCTCTAGATTACTTTACATTATGCTGTCACGTTATTATCATGGATTGGTACTATATGGATCTTGTCATGCGATGTTATCCCCCTCGGGGTGCATCAAATACAGTTGTCATGTGCTTTTCACGAACATCTTGTATTTTATGTACACCGCTTTCATTTATACTCTTGTGCAATCTTGTACTCTTATGATCACGTGAGCAAACATGATAAAAATCTCTTGTGAAAGGTAACGTAACTTGACTGGATCCTTGTGTATTAATTGGGGAGGGTGAGTAGGAAATGGTAATGTGATCAAAATTCCATCTTGTACAATCTTGTAAAATCTTGTATATGTCCTAACCCGTTTATAATCATCATGCTCTAAATCACAGGTTTCCTACAGTTCTTACTTATCATAATATAGATATTTCCAGTTATCAAATCTCTCTCGTTTTTATATATGCATTCTTACAGTCCATGTATCTTACTCTATGCATGCTTTACATTTCCCAACATGATATGAACTGCGTGAGATGTATTGTGCTCGTTCCTGTCCTGACTGGACCTGTTGAAAATATTACAGATGATGGTGACTGTCCTACCTTCTATGGGACACATGAGGGTGACCTTCAGGAGCCCGAGGAGCATCTAGCTCAGTAGAGGGTGCCTAGTCTAGTCTAGTGTTTATAGTTTTCATTTTGTATCGGATTGTTCCGATTGTTAGTTGTGACTTAGTTATATTTCAGGTCTTGTACTTATCTGTGTTGGACATCTACTTTGTGTGGTATGATAACTCTATTTATATTCAGTTTTTTCCTTTCATCTGATTCCATATCATGCTCTATCTTTCCTAGTCTTGTGTTTGAGATATAGAGTTGAGATGTTATGTTATACCTCCGTGCGGAGATGACAGGTTTATATATCTTATTGTTAGATGTTAGATGTTATAGATGACCTATACAGCGTTCTACCGCCGACACTGCGGCGTAGGCTGGACGTACCCACGTTCTCGTGCCCCTAATCAGGGTGCGGGTCGTGACACGTTTTTGTGGTGGCCCACGCAGGTCTGTGTCGTAATTAGTGCGATCTCGTAATGGTGCTCGACTTAGAGTACTAATTATGAGCCTGCAATTAGGACGTAGGACCTAGGACATATTAGGAGTTTCTCAATCACACCTAGGAAATTTTCGGTCTTTTGATTATCATGATTACTTTCCTTGTATTAAATTAAGTGTCCTTCCTTGATAAATCTACTCATGTGCCATATTGATCTCCTTGTTTCAATTCGTCTCCAGGATGACGAAGACGCACCCGCAGGCCACTGGATCGAGTAGCTTGCCCGATAGATCTGACCAGGCTGAGGAGGAGGTTCACGAGATTGCCTCCAGTGATTCCACTATCCCGGAGACCCCGACAGTTGCACAGGGAGGTCTACTACCTCCACCCCAGAGGGTTTCGGCCGTTGTTCCAGGGATACTGTCGCCACCACCACCGATACCGACGGATACACATCATAGTTCCTTCTCCTTCAGCAGATGATGGAGACTCAATGGACCCAGGCAGAGGCATCGCCCGCCAGTCGGAGGCGTCATACCGTCTGTAGTGCCCCGTCCCTACATCGTGCCCCGTACTCTGTCCACGGGGTGCGCGAGAAAGGAACCTGTCACTATCGATTCGGCCGGGACCGATAGGTCGGGATCGACCGAGTCGATCGAACGGGAACGGTTGAATTAAGATCCATTCCTCGTTATGGAATGTCTTCTTCGGAACCAAGTCCCATATTCAGCGGGTTGTGCCTCGAGGATTGACTCTGCGGCTGAGTCGGGAGAGACCTTCCGTTGCTCTGCTTTTCACGCCGCTTGCGTTGGTTTTGGCTTTGTTTTCTGAATGCGCTTTCGTGAATGTTTTCGATGGTTTTCATGGCTTGCATTTCGAACTCGCATTTCCTATCGAACTCCTTGAATAATGCAGTGTTCTAATCGGTTGCTTGTGCGATTTCAGGTAATCGCGTAGGCGACGTCTAGCGCAACCAGCAAGTTCTCTCGCCGAAGTAAACTCAAGGTGAGTGGCTGACCCTTCTCTTCTCGACCCCCTTCTTAGGCAAAGTCGATAGTGTTGTTGCGAATGAAAAGATAAATGCAAGTGCACGAACACGAATGAATGAGCAAGTTCTCAAAAAGAAAGAGTTGGCTATGTCTTAACAACTAAAAATATGTCTTTGCACGTCATGGACAACTTGTCGACAAGGTGAGCGTTTTCTCCGTACGGCAACCCGAGGCCACGGGACCGTTGCGGGCATATGGAAACAAATAATTAGCTGTGCTGGGCACGGGTTAGGCGAGGACTTGCGCGGGCTCGCTACTCACGCTGAAAGGACCCGTCTAACAAAAGCTAGAGCACCACAATGGCTCTGGGAGTCAGTGACCAACACACGAAATAATGCACTTGGTATGAAAAATGATAACGATTGAAAGGAAAACATGGTAAGTTTCATAAGGCGACGCAGTCCGCCGGGGTAAGTTTTAACGTAAAGTTCACTATGCTTGTCATTACTTGTTTGTAATCCATTAGGATGGTTAGAAACATTCATACTCTAATGTCATATAAACTCTTCAACCAAATGAGAGCTTGGAATTTAAATAGCCACGCACCAGTACAAAGTGTAATGTACTGATCCTCGCTCTCCACGCAGGTACCCCGAACTACGAAGGGCGTGCCAACTAAAGCTCAAGGCGGCGTGCATTCTTTTGAAGCCTCGTCTGTGAAGGCTTGTTTTCTGGATTTCCTTTTGAAGAAGACCCGCACATCAGTCCAAAGAAAAATGACGACTCGACTTTCCGCCATAGCAGGTGGAAATATGTATTAGTTTTTGCTTGATAAAAGGGTGTAATGTATGGAACGACTATCTCATCATGTTCATTTGTAAGTCGAAGTCATGTTGTAGCCCGCGCGGCAATGATTGTAAAGGAGTCTATGTAAAGTTCTTATTATCAATAAAAAAGTCTATTTCTACTTCAAATGTGTTGTTCAAATTCTCTGCGTACTCTAAATTGATGTTGTGTTTTCGGATAACCTTATGACTATGCCTTGTGCGATCGCAACTTAGGTTCGCACGGCATCACGCCCGGGGACGACTATCGATTCGACGGAATCGGGGCTGACATAATGGTATCAGAGCACGGCTTTACATCCTTTGGCCTCGTGTCTAGAGTTTCAAACCTTTGACCACGCAACGATGAGATAAGTTGTTCCATACAATGAGTCCGTAATAATTTGAGACTGATGCGTTGCCTTCGTATCGCAGAAGTGGCGGAACCCACGGCCGAGCAAGAACAGAGCGCTTCCAGTGGCTCTAGTAGCTCGCATCGTCGGCAGGCCGGACCTTCTAACGATACAATCGAAAGGATGCTGC